>JAZHEH010001297.1:0-425684 GCA_036589455.1 Ateles fusciceps
AAGAATCGCTTGAACCCAGGAGGTGGAGGTTGCGGTGAGCCGAGATTGCGCCACTGCACTCCAGCCTGGCGACAGAGCAAGACTCCGTCTCAAAAAAAAAAAAAAAAAAAAAAGAAAGAAAGAAAAAAAGACATGAAGAGACATGAAGACAAAAGTCTAAATCGTGTCTGGGTGCCAATTAAAATTGACAGAGACATTTTGTTGCTTGACACTACTTTATAGATTGTTCTAGAAAATGTAGTGGTCACATTTTAATATTTTCATGATTGTCATACTGTGATGACTGTGAGAATGAGAATCACAACCTCCAACTACAGGGGCCATAACTGACAAGGATTCTATTATATCTCTGCACTCTGAAATTCATTCCCACCTTTGCAGCAAGACCACGCTACCTATGGGTCGCTCCCCCAGTCAGTGACTGAGCACAAGAAGATACTTAGAGCTGTCCCTGGGAGATGAGGTATTTCTTTTACAGGTGACTGGCTCAAGACTCCCACATAGCCTTGCCAAACTTTCCTTAGACTTTGCAGCAGTCTGGAATGCTTCCACCCAGCTAAACCATGAGTTGGATGTAGTTTTAATATTAAAAATAGGAACGAGTTATCATCCAAATGAACCACTGGGAAAATATTACCATTACTTAAAAAAACACATGCCAATAATGGAAATAATCCGAAAACACTTTCCAGTAGTAACAATGCTCCTTTATTAAGAGGGACCAAAAAGGACAAAAAGACAAGACCAGGTTTTGAGCAAGTCCTTAGAGCACCTTTCCGTTTCATAATTTATATTCGAGAATCGAGCACCAAAGCTGCACAGCTGCCTTTGTAAGATTGTGTCCAGTAGTGGTTTCCCAGATGGTTTAAGTGCCACTCCTCACTAGAGATCATACTTCAGCAATACTTTCAGTTTTAAGTGTGTGCTTTAAGAGGAGCCCCCAGGCACGCGGCACCAGGCAGAACAGTCTAAGACCAGCGAAGAAGGCTGCACTTTTAATTGGTCGCTCACATGTTCTCTAGAGAGACATAGAATTACGTTTATACTCTTTTCTGGCATTTATTCTATATTAAGGGTCCCTCTTATCTTGCAAGAGATGTGGGGAGAAAGAGAGCTGCATCAGTACAAGGGCAAGACATTTTGGTCAAAAGTTGACACCGTTTAAATTCCCTCTCCCAACCTTTCCTGGAAAAAAAATTTACTTCCTTAATTAAGGTTTGTATTTAGTAACCAACATTGACTGGACAGAATACGCGTGACTTGCATTCCAAATAAATGAGCTTCCTCTATTTTGGGTTTGTACTGTGCAGCTCTTGCTACAGCTGTTGAAAAGTTAGAGCTATGTCTGATCAGGAGACATCTGGAGGATTTTGATCTCCAAGGAATTATGGGTGAGTCACCTATAGTTTTGCTTAGAAGTGGGTAAAAATTAGCTGGGTGTGGTGGTGCGCAACTGTAATCCCAGCTACTTGGGAGGCTGAGGCAGGGAGAATCGGTTGAACCCAGGAGGCGGAGGTTGCAGTGAGCCGAGATTGCACCACTGCACTCCGGTCTAGGTGACACAGTGCCACCCTGTCAAAGTGTTGCCAAATAAAGCTCATCGTGTGCTAGTGCCAATCGTCATTTCTTGCTTGTAGTTTCTTTTTTCTTGGTCAGTCCCAAATCCCCGTTTTTGTTTTTTTTTTTGTTTGTTTGTTTGGAGACAGAATCTCACTCTGTCACCTAGGCTGGAGGGTAGTATGGCATGATCTTGGCTCACGGCAACCTCTGCTTCCCAGGTTCAAGCAATTCTCCTACCTCAGCCTCTCGAGTAGCTGGGATTACAGGCATGTCCCATCATACCTAGCTAATTTTTATATTTTTGGTAGAGACATGGTTTCACCATGTTGGCCAGGCTGGTCTTGAACTCCTGACCTCAAGTGATCCTCCTGCCTTGGCCACCCAAAGTGCTGGGATTACAGGCAGGAGCCACTGTGCCTGGTCAGTCCCCAAATCCCCTGGACTCACTACAAGTGGTGGTGAAGAAAGGGGAGGATTTTGGAAATGGTTAAGAAATTGATACGGGGCCCGCCCAGCCAGTAGGACAATCAATTTGCAAAAGGATCCTGGACAGTCCCAAGTGGGTGGGACACAAAATCTGGAAGCCTTCCAGTCGGTCTGTGTAGCATTGCTGTGTATGGCACAGTCGGTCTGTATGGCACTCTATATTTTTTTGGTTTCCCCAGGTACTCATTAGCTTGGGCAAGTGGTAGCACCTGTATTTGAATAAACTCACACCACTGGAACTGACCTTTGGGGCCGGAGGTTTGTGGTTGCCCAGGAGGGAGGTCAGTCTTCCACTAGGCAGTTGCTGGACATTATAAGACATTTGGGCCTGAATAATGAAAGGGGAGGATGGCACATCCCTGGATTGAGAGCAGGCTACCCCTGTCTCCCTAACAATGTCTTGGTGATTTAGGGAACTCTAAGAGGATGCTCTCATCCCTGGAGACTGCTATGGCAGGTGAATGAACCGATGAGGCAGAGACATCAGGCCAAGGCTGGTCTCCTAAGCACAGCTGGAGTGTCACCTCTGCTGTTGGGACCTGTTGTGCCCAACCCTTGTGCTAAGCCATCTAAAGCATTACTTAAAGTGACTAAAGGCAAGGAAGGTCATATCCCTGCCCCTTCCAGGACTCTGAAGGTCCTACTGAACAGGTGCTCCCAATCACAAAACACAGGCAAAGCTCTATTGCTTCTCACCAGGATGCCTCTAGACAGGAGGCAGGGGCTTGAACCCTCAGGGAAGAAGAGCTTGAGGTAGGACCCTGCGGAAGAGGACTGGTGTCCTCTAGAGGAAAAGGCAGCATGGCACTACCCTGACAGTGATGAGTGGCAATCAATCACCCTCTGCTTTGTCGGTGAACACAGCAAGGTAATAAAAACTGAGAAGACAAAAAGGGAGGACCAAGAAGGAGGCGACAGCTCTTGGATGGAGGAGAAAATGTCTTCTCCCTCACCCTATGGCCCTGTCTCTCCTAACCCAGGAACCGAAGAAAAGGGGCTGTCTGGCTGTCTAGAGTGTTCTGGTAGGAGGGAGCTCCATCTAAAAAGCTGAAATTCAGTGGCTGGCTGCCCCAGTGTGGGATGGAAAAATGGTGTCCCCTACATGTTCTCACTCATAAGTGGGAGTTGAACAATGAGAACACATGGACACAGGGAAGGGAACATCACACCCCACGGCCTGTCAGGGGGTGAGGAGGGCTATGAGAGGGACAGCATTAGGAGAAATATCTAATGTAGATGATGGAGAGACGGAGGCAGCAAGCCACAATGGCACGTGTATACCTATGTAACAAACCAGCACGTTCTGCACATGTACCCCAGAACTTATAGTTAAGAAAGAAAGAAAGAAAGGGAGGGAGGGAGGGAGGAAGGAGGTAGGAAGGGAGGGAGGGAGGCAGGGAGGCAGGCAGGGAGAGAAAGGAAAGAAAAGAAAAGAAAAACGGTGTCCCTGCAAAAGCATCCTTCACAATTGGTGAGGAAGGTGGACCCCTAGAGAAGGCTTTGTACCCTGGTCCACAGATACCTTATTGATGAGGATTTTTAAGGCTTGGAAGGCTGCTGACCCTACGTTAGGCCCCTTAAGGGCTTGAGCAGACTGTCAATGGAAAACGTTAGCGGAGGCCAAAGATCTTGGTACCAGCTGGAGATGCTGGAGTGGGCTTATCAGGTGACAGACGGAACGCAGCATGACGATGGCGCAAGCCTTGAGCAACTCAAGGGAGTCCTGACTCCATCTGGCTGTTTCTCAGGAGAGCTTTCGACAAAGTCCTCTTCAGGGGCAATGATGCTAATATTAAAGCAATTCAAGGGGTCACAGCTGCCTCAACTTACTGGAAACGCAAAAGGCAAACTCAGAGTGCTGCCCGTGGATTCTACAAACACCTCACCTGGCCTAAATCCAAATTACTATGAACAGGGAGACTTCCCTTCTCCTAATCCAGACAAGCTTCCTACAGTCAGGCATCTGCATAAGTGTGAATCCTGCAATGAACGAGAGAGGTTACATTGGATCCTAAGGAGGGGGCGCTCAAGATTGGATGATCTCTAGCAAATTGGTTTAACCCTTCCAATACTTACTAGGGTTAGATGACTATTCTCAGCAGGTGTATCCTCTGGAAACAGCCCCTCCTTCTTATCTGGCCCTGCCCCCCATTCGGATCCAGTTATCCATGTTCATGAAAAACAGACCCTTCTGGCAGACAATCGCCCTTTCCTTTTCTCCACGTTAATAGAAATCTGGACTCCAAAAACATAAACAACACCGGGTGACCAAATCTCAAATTCCAGGAAACGCTCATGCCGTAAAGGGCCCTGTGGACTTCGCACCCCGGCTTGAACTAAGTCAGTGTGATAGCCTGTAATCCTTCCAAGGGGAGTGGTTTGGGAGGATGAATTAAAGGGATAATTACCCACTTAACTGTGAGTATTGGTCTGGTTTTGCTACAGCGTGCATCCCATTATTGGAATGGATCTCCTCAGTCACTATGTAACTTACGGAACAAGCCCAAGTCTTTCTATCGGTGGGTGCCAGGGGGTGGACTTCCCCTCGTGGTGCAGGTGGTAAACATGCTACCTTACCAGCTGAGGTGGTGCGTGGACGGATTACGGCCTGTCACAACTGACTTAGTTCAAGCAGGAGGGCGAAGTCCACAGGCTCACCCACACCCGTTTCTCAGACAGCTGGTTTCACACATTTGTAATATGGTTAGATTCTTTTGTCACAGTCTGCATTTCATCCTAGGATTGTCCTAACTCCCTAAATGAATTTCATTTTTTTGAGACAGGGTCTGGCAGCCTCAAATTCCTGGGCTTAGGTGATCCTCCCACCTCAGCTTCCCAAGTAGCTGGGACCACAGGGACGTGCCACCATGCCCAGCTAATTTTTACAATTTTTCTTTGTAGAGATCAAGCTTTCCCAGGCTGGTCTCGAACTCCTAACCTCAAGCCTCCTGCCTTGACCTCCAAAGGTGCTGGGATTACAGGCACGAGCAACTGCATCCAGCTAAACAATCTCTCTTCTTGCGACACTGTTTCCTTGTGGGCTCATTAAGGTGCCAGTTACCAGATTCCACAGGAAGATGGATTGCACAGCGATAGGACAAGCTGGGTTCACGCTGGAACATGACCAGTGGTGACAGCCTCTATAACAATGACACAGATGGGGACCGCCATGGGAAGACGGAGGTTCTAAGGACCTGCTACCAGCTGCAGGGCTGAGAGCAACATATCTGACATGTGTTCATTGTTCATCTGTTCATACACTCATTCTTGCATAAGTTTACTGGAGACCTGCTGTGAGCAGGCGCTGAGTGGCACAAAAATTCCTATAACAGTCTAATCAGAGAAAAGACGCACACAGAAAGAGAAATTATACTACACTGCAATCATGGAAACTCATTCAACGAAACTTCACTGAATACTTACTATTTGTCCAGATATTATTATTGATGCTGGAAAAAAAGTAAAGGACATCATCTTGCTCTCAGGGAGGTCACAGTCTAATGGAGAGAGAGACACGTGAACAACTGCTATTTCTTTGCTATAAAAACACGGAATTGGAGACATGTTCAAACTGGTGCAGGGGAGGGAGCACAGTGAGACTTCCTGGGGTCATCCAGAAGGGTTTCTCAGCAGGTAAGTTGTGACTGCCCCACACGGCAGAAAATTACAGCAAGAAAAGATCTTCCACAGCATTCACGGTGCGTCAGTCAGGCTGGAGGTCTTGACAAAAGGATGGCATATGGATCACATGCAAAATGATCTGAAGTAGAATGTAGACCAGTTTTTAATTTTTTACTTATGCATCTAAATGTGCATTCCAAAGAATACAATGAGGATATGATTGCTCAGAGTGAGGCTAAAGGAAAGACTTTTAAAAACTGATTTGAATCACAAATAGTACACAGATGCGGAGAACATATAAATGTGGCTTGCCAATGACTGGATTTCGGTAAGCACCGACGTATGCATCTTATTTCAGTGAGATGAGAAGTGGGAGTTAGTGAGGTAGGGAAGGGGGAAGAATGGTAGACACAGGAACACCAGCTCAAGGCACACAGGTGAGAGGGCACGGGCTGCCCGAGAACAGGCGGTGAGGAAGCGCGGTGGGCCACGGGGCACACGCAGGGCTGGAGGAGCGTGCGGGAGCAGAACCCCTGCTTCTCTGTTCCGCTGCCTGTGTAAACTTCTCAGATCAGTTCCCATGATCGTGCCTCTCCAGGAAGCTTCTCAAAAATGGTGCATACCATGTTACTCTCCCCTTATGTCAAGCTTGTCCACCCCATGGCTGAGGAAGGTTTTGAATGTGGCCCAACACAAATTCAGAAACTTTCATAAAACATTATGAGATTTTTTTTTTTTAGCTCATCAGCTATCGTTAGTGTTAGTGTTATTTTATGTGTAGCCCAAGACGGTTCTTCTAATGGGGCCCAGGGAAGCCAAAAGATTGGACCTCCCCTGCTTTAAGATAAAGGGTTGTTGACTTTAAGACAAAAAAGGACACTTTATAATGACAAAACAAATCCATACATCAGTAATACACACCATTATAAACATAATATACCAAACAACTGAGCACCAAAACACATGAAGCAAAGACTGCTAACACTGAAGGGAGAAACAGACAACTTAGCAAAAGCAGCTGAAGACTTCAATACTCAACTTTCAGGAAGGGATGGAACAGCTAGGCCGAAGATCAACAAGGAACAGAAGGCTGGGCAACACTAAACCAGCCAGACCTACAGACCTCTGCAAAACACCCAGTCACAGAACACACATTCTTCTGAAGAGGATGGGAAACCTTTGCCAGGATACATCAAATGCTAAACCATAAAACAAGCCTCAATAAAAGGACTGATATCACACAAAGTCTGTTCTGTGATCAACATGGAATGAAATTAGAAATCAGTAACAGAAGGAAATTTGAGAAATTCATAAATACGTGGAAATTAACTCCTAAATAACCATTGGGTCAAAGAAGAAATCACAATTTAACAGGACTTGAAATAAATGAAAATGAAAACAAAATACACAGAAATCTATGGGATGCAGTGAAAACAGTACTTAGAGGGAAATGTACAGCTATAAAAACTCTATTAGCCAGACACGATGCCTCATGCCTATAGGCACAGCTACTTGGGAAGCTGAGGCAGGAGGATCATTTGAGACCAGCCTGGGCAACATAGCGAGACCTCATTCCAAAACAAAAACAATCCCCCTACCCCAAACTCCACATAAATTTAAAAAGAAGAAGGATCTCAAATCAAGAATTGAAACTTCCATTTAGGAAACAGAAAAAAAAAAAAGCAAGCAAAATCCAAAGTAAGCAGAAGAGAAACAATCAAGATTAGAGCAGAAATAAAAAAGAATAGAAAAACAATCAAAGAAAATCAATAAATGTAAAAATAGATTATTTGAAAAGATCAACTACATTTCCAAATTTTTAGCTAAACTGACCAATAAAAAAAAGAAAAGACAAATTACTAAAGTCAAGAATAAAAGAGGGGAAGCCAGGTATAGTGGCTCGTATCTGTAATCCCAGGGCTTTGAGAGGCTGCGGCAGGAGGATGGAGACCAGCTTGGGCAAGACAGCAAGATTCCATCTCTCAAAAAAAAAAAGATTAAAAATTATCCAGGCATGGCTAGGCATAGTGGCTCATGCCTGTAATCCCAACATTTTGGGAAGCTAAGGTGGGAGGATCACTTGAGGCCAGGAGTTTCAGACCAGCATGGACAACATAATGATATTATCTCTACAAAACAAAAACAAAACGTAGCCAGGTGTGGTGGTGCTCACCTATAGTTCCATCTACTCAGGAGGCTGAGGTGGGAGGATTGCCTGAGCCCAGGAGGTCGAGGCTGCAGACGAGCTATGATTGCACTATTGCACTCCACCCAGAATGACAGAGTGAGACTCTGTCTCTAGAAAAAAGGGGAGAGGGAAGCTGAGGCAAGAGGATTACTTGAGGCCAGGAGTTCAAGACCAGGCTGGGAAACATAGTGAGACCCTCTCTCTACAAAAAAATTTTTTAAAAAGTTAGCTGGGCGTGGTGGCTCATGCCTGTAGTCCCCGCTACTCAGGAGGCTGAGGTGGGAGGATCGCTTGAGCTACAGTGAGCCAGGATCAAGCCACTGATTTCTAGCCTGGGTGACAGAGTGAGACCCTGTCTCTATAAAACAAAAATCAAGAAAAAATAAAAGAGAGGGAATCAGTGCTGACCTTACAATAATAAAAAGGGATACTAGGATAATAATTTAAATTGTATGCTGACAAATCCAATAACTGAGATGGAGAAATTCCTACAAATAAAAAAAACTATCGAAAAACTTTCCACAAAGAAAATGCCAGACCCAGATGGTTTCAATTGTAATTCCACTAAATGTTGAAAGAATTAATACAAATTCTTCACAAACTTTTCCAAAAAAATAGAAGATGGAACATTTCGAACTCATTCCGTGAGGGACCAATATATTCTGATGTTAAAACTAGACAAAGACATCACAAGAAAACCACAGATCAATAGCCCCTAAAAAATAAAGATGAAAAAAAAATACTCAACAGAGTACTAGCAATCCGATTCCAGCAACTTTTTTTTTTTTTTTTTGAGACAGAGTCTCGCTCTGTCGCCAGGCTAGAGTGCAGTGGTGTGATCTTAGCTCACTGCAACCTCTGCCTTCCAAGTTCAAGCGATTCTCCTGCCTCAGCCTCCCAAGTAGCTGGGACTTCAGGTGCGCACCACCACACCCGGCTAATTTTTTGTATTTTTAGTAGAGATGGGGTTTCACCATGTTGGCCAGATGGTCTGGATCTCTTGACCTTGTGATCTGCCTGCCTTGGCCTCGCAAAGTGCTGGGATTACAGGCGTGAGCCACCACACCTGGCCAGCAACTTATTTTTAAAAAGGTTATGCACTGTAACCAAGTAGAATTTACCCCAGGAATGCAAAGTTGGCGTTAACACTTAAAAAAAAAAAAATCAATTAATGTAATATGTCAATACAATAGGATAAAAACCACATGATCATCTCAACAGATGCAAAGTACTCAACAAAATTCAACATCTCTTCATGATAAAATAACTTAATCTGGGAATAAAAAAGCAACTCCTCAACCTGATAAAGGGTATCTATGAAAAGTATCACTGCTTACATCATCCCTACTAGTGAAACACTACGGCTTTCCTCTCAACTTCAGGGACAAGATGATAATGTATGTGCTTGTTATATCTATTCATTGCTGTACTGACAGTTCCAGTCAACTAGGCAAGGAAGAGAAACAAATTCATCCAGACTGGAAAGGAAGAAATAAATGTATCTCTATTTGCAGAAGATACGATCTTACAGATAGAAAAGACTTAAGAATCTACTAAAAAAGCATTAAAATCGGCTGGGCGCGCTGGCTTACACCTGTAACCCCAACACTTTGGGAGACCGAGGTGGGTGGATCACCTGAGATGAGGAGTTGAAGACCAGCCTGACCAACATGGTGAAACCCCATCTCTACTAAAAATACAAAAATCAGCCAGGTGTGATGGCACATGCCTGTAATCCCAGCTACTCGGGAGGCTGAGACAGGAGAATCGCTTGAGCCTGGGAGACAGAGGTTGCAGTGAGCCAAGATGGTGCCACTGCACTCAAGCCTGGTCGACAGAGTGAGACTCTGTCTGAAAAAATAAAAAGAAAAGAAAAAAAGTATTAAAACAAATAAAGAAGCTCAGGCCAGGCACAGTGGCTCATGCCTGTAATCCCAGCATTTTAGGAGGTCAAGGCAGGCAGATCACTTGAGGCCAGGAGTTCGAGACCAGCCTGGGCAACATGATGAATCCTCGTCTCTACTTGGGAGGCTGAAGCAGGAGAATCGCTTGAATCTGGGAGGTGGAGGTTGCAGTGAGACAATACTGTGCCACTGCACTCCAGTCTGGGTGACAGTGCGGGACTCCGTCTCAAAAAGAAAATAAAATTAATAAACAAGTTCAGCAAGGGAGCAGGATACAAGATCAATACAGAAAAACCAACAGTATTTTTATACATTAATATTAAACAATATAAAAATGGAATTAAGAAACATTTACAATAGCATCAGAAAGAATACCTAAGAATAAACTTCAAAAATGAAAAATTTGTACTCTGAAAACTACAATAATTGTTGAACAAAATTAAAGAAAATCTAAATAAAATGGAAAGACATGCCATACTCACGAATCTGTAGACTTAGTCAAGGTGGTGTTGGGTGTGGTGGCATGCACCTATAGTCCCAGCTACTCAGGAAGCTGAGGTGAGAGAATCACTGAATCCAGGAGTTCATGGCTGCAGTGAGCTATGATCACACCCCTATACTCAGCCTGGGCAACAGAGCAAGGCCTCATCTTGGAAAAAAAAGTATATATTGTCAAGATGGCAACATGCTCCAAACCCAAATTGATGTATAGATGCAATGTAATCCCTACCAAAATCCCAGTTGGCTTCTTTGCAGATATCATCAAGATGATCCTATAACTCACCCGGAACTTTGGGAAACTCAGAATAGCCAAAACAATCTGAAAAAGAACAAAGCTGAAGGATTTACACTTTCTGATTTCAAATCTTCTTACAGTGCTACAAGAATCAAAAGAGTGTGGTACTGGCAGGACAGACATACAGATGAATGGAATAGAGTGGAAAGTCCAGAAATAAACCTTCACATACATATGTTCAATTTATTGTTAAAAGTTAAACAGACTATTTTTAAAGCAATTTTAGGCTTACAGAAAAACTGATGGCCAGACAAGGTGGCTCATACCTGTAATCCCAGCACTTTGAGATGCTAAGGTAGGAGGATTGCCTGAGGCCGGGAGTTTGAGACCAGCCTGTCCAAGGTAGTGAGACCCCACCTCCATCTCTACAAAAATGGGAAATAATTAGCCAGGAGTGGTGGTGTGTGCCTGTAGCCCCAGCTACTTGGGAGGCTGAGGTGCCAGGATTGCTTGATCCCAGGAAGTCGAGGCTGCAGCGAGATGTGATTGTGCTACTGCACTTCAGCATGGGTAACGGAATGAGACCCTGTCTCAAAAACAAAATGAAATAAAAATTGAGCCGGAAGTACAGAGCATTTCCGTATGTCCTCCTCCCCATGTACAGTTTCCTACAGTGTTAGCATCTTGTACTAGTGTGGCACATTTGTTATAATCAATAAACCAGTATTGACACATTGTTATTTTTATCAAAATTCAACTAAGTTTTGATAAGGGTGCTGAGACCATTCAACGAAGAGTAGTTTTTCAGTAAATGAAGCTGAACAACTGCATAGTCATATACAAAAGAATGATCTTGGACCCCAACTCATGTGATACACAAAAATTAATTAAGGCAACAGTGCCATAAATATCTTAGAAGAAACACAGGAGTAAATCTTGCATTAGGCAATAGACTCCTAATTATTACACCAAAAACACAGGCAACATAAGAAAAAAATAAATACAGGGAGTTCCATAAAAATTAAAAACTTCTGTGCTTCAAAGGATACTGTGAAGAAGGTAAAAAGACAATCCATAGAATGGGAGAACATTTTTGCAAATCATTTATCTAAAGAACTTGGGTACAGAATTTATAAAGAACTCCTATGCTCCACAATAAAAAAGACAAATAACCCAATGTTTTAAAGGGGCAAAGAATCTGAATAGGCATTTGTCCAAAGAAGAGATACTTGTATATGCATGTTTGTAGCAGCATTATTGATCACAGCCAAAAACGTGTAAACACAAATGTTCATCAACTAATGAATGAATAAGCACCATATCTGTAAAATGAATATTATTCATTCGTTACAAGAAATGCTACAATATGGATGACCTTAGAAAACCTTATACAGCGGGAAAGAAGCCGGACACAAAAGGCTACACATTGTAGATTCCATTTATATTAACTGTCAAGAATAATAAAATCCATAAAGTAATTAGTGGTTGCTGAGGGCTGGTAGGAGGGGGAAATGGGGAGTGTTAATGGGACTTCTTTTGGGGGGTGATAAGAATATCTAAACATAGATTGTAGGGATGGTTATCCAACTGTGAATATATGAAAAAAACCACTGAATTACCACTTTAAAATGACTTTGTAGCACGTGAATTAAATCTCAGTAAAGCTGTTATATTAAAAGAAAAAGCTAAAGTAAAAACAGTATCTTTCAAGAATTGCATTGCAATCATATTAGACCACGTGATGAAATCCTCAAAGGCGTGGGGCAGGTGGTAAATCCTGGCCAAGACTCCTTGGGCAAGGCCGGCTGGGAGTGTGGCATCCGTGCCGAAGGTGCTGAGGTTGCAGCGGATGCATTCTGGCTCAGTGATATGAATGTGAACAGGAAAAGCCTTTTGATCTGGGGAAAGGGAGGATTGAAACCTCTCTCTGTCTCTTCCCCGGGCCCTGATTTGGGAAGACCAAAACAGGGACTTCTACAATGGCAGCTTCATCAGCAGATGCCAGGTGGTCGCCTCTGCACATGGCCTGATGGGCAGGGCGCCTTGCCGCATCACGCTGGGTGGATGGGCCTGTGTGTGGCCTCTCTCCAGCTGTGGCTGACAGCACTCACTCAGCCCAGGCTTCCAGGCCCTCCTGGGCTCTCCTATCCACTGAAGGAAATGGGAGATGAGTAGGCAATGGAAAAGCCTTTGGAGTCAGAGGTAACTCCATGACTTCACCACTTATTGCTGTGAGACCCTGGGAAGCCAAATACAGAGTTCTTGTTCTAGCATTGGCCCTGGGAATCCCCAGAACTAGGCCTCTTACCCACACCATTGCTTGTAATCCACAAATCTATGAGGTAGGAGTGGCTTTCTTTCCCAGATCCTCCCTCTCCTTCAGTCCCAGAGTTATGGACCAACTCGGTTGACCACAGGCATCCAGGCGATCTCAGCTTGGTTTCGTTGTTTTGACACAGTTGTCATTTTTGCAGTTACCCTTGTAATATGAAAGGTTTGTTTTCTTTTTTCCCTTTTTCTATTTTTTCTTTTTTCCTACTTTCTTTTCTGTCCTCCTCCCAGTCTCCTGCCTTACTTTCACCCTCCAAAACTAGTCTAACTATTAGAGTTGGCAGCAGAATTTTAAGAAAGTGGTTTAAAAGTCAGACAGCCAGGGCTGGGTGTAGTGGCTCACACCTGTAATCCCAGAACTTTGAGAGGCTGAGGCAGGTAGGCCACCTGAGGTCAGGAGTTCAAGACAAGCCTGCTCAACACTGAAACCCTGTCTCTACTAAAAATACAAAAATTAGCCAGACGTGGTGGCACATGCCTGTAATCCCAGCTACTAAGGAGGCTGAAGCAGGAGAATCGCTTGAATCCAGGAGGTGGAAGTTGCAGTGAGTAGAGGTCATGCCATTGCACTCCAGTCTGGGTGACAGAGAGAGACTCAGCCTCAAAAAAAAAAAAAAAACAAACGAAAACAGAACAAAACAAGTCAGAGAGCCAGAAAATAGGAATTTTAGAGTAAGGATCTGGGGTAATTACGTGCTCTGGCGGCGTTTAAGAATCTGGGGGCCCAAAGCCTCCCCCTGGGAATTTCTTGGGTATTGTGTGCCTCTCTGTGGGGCAGTGCTTCAAAGCCCCCCGCTCAGGAGACCTTCGACAGCAGTGTGGTGACTGAAGAGAAAGGCGCATAGCAGTGCCCATGCCAGGCCCCATATGCTTTTAAAAAAGGGACTTTCTATAGCTACAGACACTCCTGGAAGAGAATGGAAACTATTTCCTCCCTGTGGTAGGGAGATTTTTCTTCCCCCTTTTGAACTGTTTTTTGTTTTAACCATGGGGAGGTTACTTTCCAACTAAGAAGTAGTAATGTAACTAACAGTCACACGAGGGTGAATGGTATAGAGCTGAGAAGTGCCACCTCTGGAGGCTGCCAGCTCGGGCTTCCTGCAGCACAGCTGCTGCCCACTCTGCTGGAGGCCTCTTCTGGGTGCATCTTCATGGGTTACAAGAAGCACATTACTTTGACCCCAAAGGTAATTATCTTGACTCACTACCTGAATCAGCATATTTGGCTTGGGATCACAAGGCTATTACTCCACACCTGCTCTTTATTGAAAGAGCAAAGGTTTTTGATTGGTTGGTTGTTTTACCATTTATAGGCATTCAAAGGACTCTTAAGACCATGTTAAGACTTGTTAACTGGCTGGGCGTGATGGCTCATGCCTGTAAACTCAGCACTTTGGGAGGCCAAGGCTGGAGGAGCATTGCTTGAGCCCAGGAGTTGGTGACCAGCCTGGGCCATCATAGTGAGACTAACCTCGTCTCTACTAAAAAAAAAAAAAAAAAAAAAAAATTAGCCAGGCACGGTGGCGCACATCTGTAGTCCCACCTACTCAGGATGGTGAGCTGGGAACTTAAGCCCAGTGTTCAAGGCTGCAGTGAGCTATGACTGTGCTATGGAATAATAATAATAATATTATTATTATATAAACTATATTCAAGTTTCTAATGGTATTTCATCGATAAGAAAGACCAGTGAGGCTGGGACTCCAGACAGGGTTGTGAAAACAACTAGGAATGAAAACACTCATAATCCCAGCTCTTTGGGAGGCTGAAGTGGAGGATCACTTAAGGCCAGGAGTTTGAGACCAGCCTGGGCAACACAGCGAGATTCCACTTCTACCAAAATAAAAATTAATAAAACTATATTTTTAAAAATGCAATCAAGGTATTGACTGGGGGAAAAATTTTTTTTAAAAGAAAAAAAGGGTTACAGAGAACCCTGCTTGACCGAAGGGGCTTCACACACTGCCATTTTACCCACACACTGATAGAAGAAAATGCTTCAAGAAGACCTCATTTGCCCAGATAACTTTCTTTAGTGAAGAAATTTCAAAAAAAAAAAAATCCCCTGAATGGTTAAGATAATATGTTTGGTTCAATGATGACTTCACAAGGCATCTGAAAGCAATGTAGTTCTGGTCCAGAGCTGTCAGTGCCAAGGAGACTCCCAGCGTCCACAGCTGCTGCTCCCAAGCTCACTGCTGGTCTTTCCCTGGACTCTCCTCCTAGGCAATAACTTGAATGAAGGAGCTGAAGTTCATCAGCTCTGTGACTACACCTGGAGCTCCAGCCTTACACATCCCAATCAGGATGGGGCATCTCCCCTGGCTTGACGAGCCACAGGGGGTCCAAACCTGCCTGACTTTTTATCTCCCACTCTCATGGAATGTTCTCATACATGCCGTTCCGTCACGGGCACTGATGCCCCACCACTCACCCAGGCCTAGCCTCCTGCCTCTCTGACAGCCAACGGCAACCAAGTCCTAGCAGTCCTATCGCTAAAGATCTCCCCTATCTGTCATCTCCCCTTCATTTTCCCAGGTACTCCAGTTACTGTCCTACTCAAGGACCCCCTCCCATCTGGGCTAGTACAACCACATGGTTAATCCCTTGCTTCAATTATAGTATTCTTTCTTCAGGTCAAAGCGCATTCAGACACCCGATACAGTAACAAAAGCAATATTCTGAACCAATGTGATCCACCCGCCCTGGCCTGCCAAAGTGTCGGGATTACAGGCGTCAGCCACCGTGCCTGGCCTTGTTGCTCTTCTATGTAAGGTCAGGGAAGGCCTCACAGAAAAGGTGATGTTTGAACAGAGAGCTGAAGAAAGTGAGGAGAAGGAGCATGGACATCAGGGGGTGGAGGCACAGGGAAGAGCACACTCAGATGAAGGGAAAAGCCAAGTACAAAGGCCCTGAGGGGGAGCGCGTGCTGCACAGGAAGGCAGCCAATGGGGGCCTGGCTGGAGTGTTATGAGGTCAGAGACGCAGTGGGGCAGGGGTCCTGGGGGTAGGTTGTGGTCTGGGGCCCACCACGCCTTCATGAAGATGCACATGATTCTTGCTTGATTACTTTCTTGGGTATTTTGATCATCCTGTCCTTACCTATGTTAAAATGAAGCAGAAAGGAAAAGTCCTAGTCTTAGTCTTAATGAATACAAATCAAGTTGTTTTACATCAATATCTAAATCTCAATGGCTTTAAAATTGTACTTTAAGTTCTGGGGTACATGTGCAGAACATGCAGGTTTGTTACATAGGTGTACATGTGTCATGGTGGTTTGCTGCATCCATCACCCCATCATCTACATTAAGTGTTTCTCCTGACGCTATCCCACCCCTAGCCCACCACCCCCTGACAGGCCCTGGGGTGTGATGTTCCCCTCCCTGTGTCCATGTGTTCTCCTTGTTCAACTCCCACTTATGAGTGATAATGGCTTTGAGTTCTCACCTGTGCAAATGTAGAAAGTCCCAGCTCCAGGAAAATCCTTTTCCCCCAAGTATTTCTGGGAATCCTGGCGTGGGGGTGGGGGCGTGCGCGATTGTATGATCCTAAACCAGCTGCCGTGGCTGGTCAGGTCACGCTTTGGCAGCTTCAGGCTCCAATGGTCCTACAGATGCACCACAGCAGGGAGCTCCACTCACCTCACCAGCCTTTAGGTCATCCAGAGGATCCGTCATTATTCTGAGACTCCAGGGCGTTGCCTGTGGATCCAGAGGGTACCACTATGCCTCAATACGAGACATTACTCTTGGGAGGTGAGAACATTCCCTCTGGGTTCAGATGAGAGGGGCTGTTCCACAGCAACACTTTTTGAACTCATGTTACAGTGTCTATGCACACAGCTGTCAGTTCACACCTACAGCCCTTCTCTCCCCCAGGGAACGAACTGACCTTCAAGTTGGCTGGTTCAGGACATACCTAGACAGCAGCTTGTCTCCAGCCTTCTATCTTCTTGGGACGCTGGGCCTGCTGCCAGACTGGTCCTTCGCTCATGGCAAATTTTCTTTTGAGGCTTCCATAGTCTCTGCAAGTGGGCCTCTGCCTGGGCCACTCCAGCACATTAGACCTGTCAGTAGTCCAAGCCAAGAGTGTACAAAGTTCACAGCTTTCTCCCAGGATCCCCAGGCCCAACAAAAATCAATGAATGTGATGCCTGAAGAGGATTATCACCTAACTACGTACCAGTACTGCTGCATGCCATCTCCTACTCAGCTGGGACCCACTGAGGTTCTTCTTCAGGATATTAGCTGTATCAGCATCCTAAGGTTTTCCATTTATTATTCCAGGTGTGATGACATTCAGCAGTGACAGCAAAACCTGAAAGAGAATACAGGTGTTCATTTCAGATACAGGTGTTCATTTCAGATGGTGCAAGTTTAACAAGGTCCAAGAGCAACTTAAGGTTCAGCATAGAACCTCTAAGCATGTATTTAGATCCTAGTATTTCACCCAGAAAACACCATAGCATGACTGAGAGCTTTGGAGGCAGAAATAATTTACTTTGGATACATGGATTGCTTGCTGTTTACTGTGTGACTCTGGGTAGCCATTTACTTTCAACCTATTTTTCCCACTTATGAAAAGGTAATGACGACCACTTCTTGGAAAACTTAAGGGTAATACTTGTAAAGGCCATAGTAAGACCTAACAGCTAGGACCTAACACGCAGTAGGCACAAAGCCAGTTCCGCTTCCTTTCCCTTTCCACAGAGAAATGCACAGGATATTCCTTATATGCCACTTATGCTATAGGATCGACATAGGTTTTGTCACTTATGCTATGGATTGATTAGGTTTCACTCTAAAACACTTTAAAAAAGAAACTTGGTTACTATAAGATCAATTGGAGTCCAAAGTGATCTTATAATAACTCGAATGTATGATTACGCTGAAATTCTGTATTTAATTCTTATTTCATATTGAACATCATTATGTTCTCAAGAAACCTTTAATGGGCTTTAACTATCTCATAGCTTTCTCTCTGATTCCCTCAATAAAAAAAAAAATAGCAATAATTAGGAAATATCAGAAAATAAAAGCCAAGGAATGAAAAGTCTGAATAAAAGCTGTTGCATATCCACGTAGAAAAGATTTAGCTGATATGGTGACCAGGAAGGCACGAAGTGTCTGGAATCAGGAGGCCTGAGCTTTAATTCTGGCTCAGCCACTCAGTAGATGGAAGGCACCTTGGTCTCTCTGGGCCACTTTCCTCATCTAAGATGTGAATATCATCTCACAGAATTATAATCGATGTCAAACGGCAAGCGCTCTATGTTAGATCAGTTCAACAAGCTAAACAGAGACAATCAGACAGACCTGGTCCCTGCCCCGGGAGCTCACAGCCTCTTTGACTTGGGCGCTACTCTTTCCCGGATCTGGTTTTTAGCAGAGGCCAGCTTGGAATGGCTACTCATGACTACATCATCGACTTCCAAGAGAGCCCTTCAAAACATCAGTGCTCACTCACCTAACCTTCTCTGCTGGTCTTGCATAGAACCGGTCTGGGGAACTCTTACTTCCATGCTATCTCTAGCCAAAATACTTAACTTCTTGCATGAAAATCATAAAGAAAAGAAACAGAAATAAATCATGTCCCTTGCAAACTCAAAAGCCAGGGAAGCATCCCTCTTAACCCCTCTCCTGTCTCTCAAACCATGAGCACTGATTTCCTTTCCCCAAAGAGATCATCTCCTACTGGAGACCACACTCCAGGTCTCTTTATTACCAATCCAGTGCCTTTACCTGCCATCATACTAAAATTTATTTTATTTAAGACAAAGTATTTGTCTCAAAGCCTCGCCTACTGCTACCCAGTCAAACATATCGAAGGATATCTAGCTGTCTGTCCTTGCGCCTGATACGCCCTGAATGTCTCCTCTCACACTGTTAAGCAGTTATACCACAGAAAGAACCTTTGGGCCCAGGACTCTCGGTTTTGTAAGAACCAATCTTTGGGAGCACAGACCCAAACCCTCTTCTTCTAAAGGGAGTGGTGTTTTTACTAGTTTTTCTTCAAACTTTGTAATTTGAGTCCTTCTTTAAAGCAACATAAATGTTTTTAACGTCTCCTGATGAATCTTTTACCAAACAATAACCTTCAAATTTTGGTGAAACCATTACTTGTTTTAAGCAAGTGTTGAGTTTGCTTAAAACAAGGCAAAAAGGTAATTCTGTGACATACTCCATTTTATTCAAAAACTGATGAACATATGAAGTGCACGTCTGCAGCTTAATAGGACAAAGTCAGTCAACTTGAGACCTTGACTCAGGTATTTCTGTAACATTTCTAGCCCATGACTACACTGGGTAAATCTACCTCTTAGGCCTTCTCTAACATCTCTGTAATCGTTTAATATGCAAGTAATAGACAGCTACACCCTTCACACTACACTCTATCTGCTCCAGAGGGAGTCACGTCAGAGGGCTTCTGCTGCTGCAACAGGGGAAGAGCACAGAAAGAGACAGGATGGCGTTCGATTCAGTAATTTCTGCCTGTCTAAGAGGAACAGTACGCAGGCAGGTGGGGGAACAGTTGGTTTACAAACAGTGGTTACCAATGCCTTCCAAAACACTGTAAAGTACTTTACCAGTATTCTCTCTCTACCCACCCCAGGACACAATCTCAGCAGAAACCCTGCAGTTAGAAGGCAATAGGATGATACATTTAAAGTGATGAAAGAAAAATCTGTCAACCAAGAATTTTTTCTTTTTTTTTTTTGAGAAAAGGTCTCACTCTGTCACCCAGGCTACAGTGCAGTGGTGTGATCTCAGCCCACTATAGCCTCAACCTCCCGTAGTCAAGGTATCCTCCCACCTCAGCCTCCTAAGCAGCTGGGACTACAGGCATGAGACACCATGTTTGGCTAATTTTTCTATTTTTTGTAGAGATGGAGTTTTGCCATGTTGCCCAGGCTGTTCTCAAACTCCTGAGCTCAAGTGATCAGCCTCTCCCAGAGTGCTGGTTTTAGAGGTGTGAGCCACCACGTCCAGTCAAGAATTCGATATCTGGTAAAACTATCCTTCTAAATCAAGGGAGAAACCAAGATATCCCTAAATAAACAAAAGCTGAAGGAATTCATTACCACTAGACCTACCCTGCAATTTTAATGGGAGTCCTTCTTCAGGTTGTAAGGACACAACACTAGACAGTAACTCAAAGACTGTACAAAAACATACATTTTTCCTTTCAAGGTAAACATACAGACAAACATAAAAACCAGTATTATTACTCGGGAGGCTGAGACAGAGAACTGCTTGAACCCAGGAGGCGGAGGTTGCAGTGTGTGGAGATAGCGGCACTGCACTCCAGCCTTGGAGACAGAGCAAGACTCTGTCTCAAAAAAACCCAAAAAACAAACAAAAAACTCCCACAGTATTATTGTAATTTTGGTTCTTAACTTCCCCTTTTTATTATTTTACAAGACTCAAAATAGAAAAGCATAAAGAACTATAAATCTTTGCTAGTGGGTACACAATATATAAAGATGTAATTTGTGACAGCAGTAGAATAGAGACGGAGCTGAAAAGGACATCTTCTGTATGCAATTAAAGTTATCGGCTTAAAATAGGTTGTTATAACGTTAGGGTGTTTTATGTAAGTCTCATGGTAACATAAAGGAAGTATCCACAGAATGCACACAAAAAGGAAGTGAGAAGGGAGCCAAACATGCTACCACACACAAAAAAATCAACTGAACTCAAAGAAAGGCAGTAAGGGAGTAAACGAGGGACAAAAAAAGCCTATAAAAGATACAGAAAACAACAAAATGGCAATAGTAAGTCCTTCCCCCATCAGTAACTACTTTAAATGTAAATGAATTTTAACTCTCAAATCAAGACAGATTGACAGAAAAAAGAAAGAAAGAAAGAATCCATTATATACTGTCTACAAGAGACTCACTTTAGATCTAAGCACACACAGGTTGACAACGAAAGGACAGGAAAAGATATTCCAAGCAAATAGTAATGAAGAGAGCAGGGCTGGCCATACTAATATCAGACAAAACAGACTTTAAGTCAAAAACTAGTATGAAAGACAAAAAACATTATATATTTTGAAAAGGATCAATTCACCAATTAGATATAACAATTATAAACATACACACACACACACACCCCCCCAAAGATAAGAGCTCCTAAATATATGAACACACACTGACAGAACTGAAGGGAGAAATAGATGGCTCTGTAATAGTAAGCTTCAATACTCCACTTTCAATAACTGATAGAAAAGCAAAACAGAAGATCAAAAAAGAAACAGGTTGTCACGATGGCTCACAGCTATAATGATCCCAGCACCATGGGAGGCCAAGGCGGGTAGATTGTTTCAGCCTAGGAGTTCAAGACTAGCCTGGGAGACATGGTAAAACCCCCCCAGCTCTACTAAATATAAAATAAAATAAAATTAATATAAATATAAATATAAAATAAATTTAAAAATTAGCCAAGTAAGGTGGTGCATGCCTATAGTCCCAGCTACTTGGAAGGCTAAGGCAGGAGAATCACTTGAGCCCGGGAGGCGGAGGTTGCAGTGAGTCAAGATTGCACCACTTCACTCCAGCCTAGGTGACAGAAGTGAAACCCTGTCTCAAAAAGAGGACTTGAACAACATGATAGGCCATTTGGACCTAACAGACATACAGAAAGCATACCACCCAACAATAAGCAGAATACACATATTCTTCAAGAATGTATGGAACATTCTCTGGGACAGGCCACTAGACTACAAGTAAGTCTTAAAACCTTTGAAAAGACTGAAATTATATAAAGTATCTTTCTAATCACAATGGAATAAAATTAGAAATCCATAGCATTAAGAAAACAATAAAAATCCATATGGTACACTCTCAAACAACCAATGGGTCAAGGAAGAAGTCATAAGGGAAATAAGAAAATAACTTGAGACAAATGAAAATAAAAACACAAAACACCAAAGCCTATAGGACGCAGCAAAAGCAATGGTGAAAGAAATTTGTATCTACAGATGCCCGAATTTTAAGATCTCAAACCAACAACCTAAGTTTATACTTTAAGGAACAAGAACAAACTAAACACAAAGCAAGCAAAAGGAAAGAAATAATAAAGATTACAGCAGAGATAAACATAACAGAGAATACAAAAAAGAGAAAAAAATCAAGAAACCAAGAGTTGGTTCTTCCAAAAGATCAATAAAATTGACAAACTGTTAGCTAGGTCATGAAAAAGAGCAGACTCAAATGGGGGGATTTTATAACCCATTTTACAGCAACATAAAGGATTATAAAACACTACTATGAACAACTGTATGTCATCAAATTGGATAACCTAGACAAAATGGACAAACTAAATTCCTGGAAATACAACCTATCAACTCTGAATCATGAAAAAATAAAAATCTGAACAGATCTATAACTAGTAAGGAGATGAAATCAGTAACAAAACTTCCAATGAACAAAAGTTCAGGACCAGATGGCCTTACTGGTGAGCTCTACCAAACATTTAAAAAAAAAACAATCTTCCTCATATTTCAAAAAATTGAAGAGAAACAGTTCCAAACTATGAAGTCAGCATTACCCTGATACCAAAACCAAAGGCGCTAAAAGAAAACTACAGACCAATATCCCTGATAAATATGTTGCAAAATTCTCAACAAAATACTAGCAAACAAAATTCAACAGCACACTAAAAGAATTATACACCATGACCATGAAGGATTAATTCCCAAAATGCAAGAATGGGTCAACAACAAAAAATCAATCAATATAATACACCACATTAACAGAATGAAGAAAACAACTCATGATCATCTCAATTGATGCAGAAAAGCCATTTGACAAAATTCAACAGCATTTCATGATTAAAAAAAAAAAAAACAACACTCTACAAACAAGAAATAGAAGGAAACTCAACATAATAAATGTCATATATGAAAAGCCCACAGCTAATATCATACTCAATGGTGAAAGACTGAAAGCTTTTTATCAGAAACAAGACAAGGATGCCCACTTTTACCACTTCTATTCAACATAGTACTGGAATTATCCAAAACAGTCAGGCATGAAAAAGAAATTAAAAAGGCATCTAAACTGGAAAGAAACAAAAATATCTGTTAGCAGGCAATGATATTACATGTAGAAATACCCAGAGAGTCCACAAAACACCCCCAAAACCAAACAAAACTGTTAGCATAAACAAATTCGGCAAAGCTACAGGATACAAAAATCAGTTGCATTTGTACATGTTAACAATCAACAATCCTAAAGGAACTTACAAAAACAATGCAATGTACAATAGTACCAAAAAGAATAAAATACTTAGGAATAAACCTAACCAAGGAGGCCAAAAACTTCTACATTGAAAACTACAGGCCAAACATGGTAGCTCACATCTGTAACCCTAGCATTTTGGAGGCCAAGGCAGGGGGACTGTTTGAGGCCAGGAGTTCAAGAGCAGCCTGGGCAACTTAGCAAGACCTCAACTCTACAAAAAGAAAAAATTACCCAGGCATGGTGGCACACACCTGTAGTCCTAGCTACTTGGAAAGCTGAGGTGGGGAAGATTGCTTGAAGCCAGAAGTTTGAGACAAGCCTGGACAACAAAGTGAGAATCTGAATCAAAAAGAAGAATGAAAAGAAAAAAAAGGAAAAAAAAGAAAAGGAAAAAAGGAAAAGAAAACTACAAAACATTAAGAAAATTAAAGACACCAATAAATGAAGACATTCCATGTTCATGGATTCAAAGACTTCATATTGTTAAGTCAATACTATCCAAAATACATCTACAAATTCAATGCAATTCCTATCAAAATACCAATAATGTTTACTGCAGATATAGAAAAATCCAGTTTAAAATTCATATAAAATCTCAAATAGCCAAAACAATGTTGAAATACCACAAAGTTGAAAGACTCACACTTCTTGATTTCAGAACTTTCTGCAAAGCTACAGTAATCAAAACAGTGTCACAGTGGGGACAGACAGTTCTATACAGTGGGGACAGACATATAGACCAATGGAAAAGAACAAAGTGAGAAATCAACTCTTGCATATATGGTCAAATGATTTTTGATGAGTGCCAAGACCATTCAATGAGGAAAATAAGTTTTTTCAGTAAATGTTGCTGGGGAAACATTGATATCTATATGCAAATAGATAAAGTTGGACCCTTATTTTACATAATATACAAAAAAAAAAAAAACCTCAAAATGGATCAAAGACCTAAACATAAGAGGTAAAATTACAAAATTATAGGGCAAAAGCTTCATAATATTGAATTTGACAATAATTTTTTTTATATGACACCAAAAGCACAGGCAATAAAAGAAACAAAGTGGGATACAGCATAATTTAAATAATCTGTGCATCAAAGAACATAATCAACAGAGTGAAAATGCCAACTAAAGAAAGAAAATATTTGGAAATCATATATCTGATAAAGCATTAACACAAATACACAAAGAACTCTTACAACTCAAACCAAATAACCCAATCTAAAAATGGGCAAATGACTTGAACAGACATTTCTCCAAGGAAGATATATAAATGGTCAAAAACACATTCAAAGGTGCTCTCCATCACTATCATTAGGGAAATGTAAACTAAAATCACAAGATACCGCCTCGCATCACTTAGGATGACTACCATCAAAAAATAAAAATAACAAGTGTTAGCAAGCATATGGAGAAATTGGAACTCTTGTGTAAGATTGGTGGGAATATAAAATTGTGCAGCCCCTATGGAAAGTGTATGTATGGCACTTTCTAAAAAATTAAAAATGGAATTACCATATGATCTAGTAATTCTACTTCTATGTATATAACCAAAAGAATTGAAAAAAAAAGGGTGTTTTTTTTTAAGTCTCTAGAAGTGAAGAAAAAAAGGGTCTTGAACAAATACTTGTACACCCATGAGCAAAGAAGCATTATTCACAACAGCCAAAGATGGAGGCAACCCAAGTGTCCACTGACAGATGTATGGACAAACAAAATGTGGCATATACACACTGGAATATTATTCAACTGTAAAATGCAAGGAAATTTGGACACATGGATGAACCTTGAGGACATTACACCAAGTGAAATAAGACAGTCACAAAAGGACAAATAATGTATGATTCCACTTATATGAGGTACCTCGAACAGACAACTCATAAGAGACAGAAAGTAGAAGGATGGTTGCCAAGACCTTGGGGGAAGAAGAAAAGAGAATTCTTTGATGGGTAGTTGAAATTCTGCAAGATGAAAAGATTTCTGAAGATGAACAGTGGCAATGGTTGTACAATGTGAACACTGCCACCGAGCAGTAAAACTGTGTAAGATAGTAAATCTTAAACTAGAAGAAGAAGAAAAAAAAGCCAGGCATGATAGTGTGTGCCTATAATCCCAGCCACTAAGGAAGAAGCTGAGGCAGAAGGATCGCTTGAGCCTGGGAGTTCAAGGCTGCAGGGAGCTATGATCGCGCCATTGCACTTGAGCCTGGGTGACACAGCAAGAACCCATCTTTTAAAAAACAAACAAAAAACCCCACAACTCTGTATCATATCCAAGTCGTCAAAGTTAACATCATCAATTCTGGGACAAAACTAAAGTCCATGTTCTTGGAAGAAATATGCTTAAGTATCTGGGCTCAAGGGAAAAGTTGTCAGCAAGTTACTCTCATGAGTTTGCTAAAATAGTTGTATGTATATACAAGATGACAGTCAATCTGACAAAAACGTGAACACTTGGTAAACATCAGTGAGGAGTATACCAGAGTTTATTTACTATTTTTGCAACTACTGTAAGTTGGAAATATTTTCAAAACTTAAAAGATTTTTGGCCAGCTAGGTTTGAGCTGCTGTAAAACAAATACCAAGGATCATTTATACAGAAACTAATTTTTTCCTTCAAACACAGTACAAGAGAATCTCTTACCATTTTGAATACCCCAGGTATGGTTTAAAACTTTATTACTTGCCAACATCCTAAGTTTTACCCTGTAATACTGAAATTTTCAGGTAATTGGAGCTCACCCCGTTAAATGACAATATCATATATTAACTTAAAAATCTTTCTTAAATACCTTTTCGTTTTTGTTTCGAATTTGTTTTTAATAATCCGCGTCTGTAAGGCTTCACTAGATGCCTGTGCTTTCCTTCTCAAGTGTTTGAGGGCATTTGTGTTAACACCGCAGAAAGCTTAGGTTTTTGTCTCCATCTAGTGGTTAGCCATTACCTTCTAATGCCTTTACGTACCTTCTTTTCACAAGGCACTGTAACACACTGTGCTTCTGAGTTTGTTCAAAGTAGTTGGAGAGGTTCTTGTGAGCAGTGTTTTAGTATGTAAACTTCATTATTTTAGCTGTTCAAAGGTCTTTGTAGCCAATAGTTTTGTGTTTCTGAAGATCAAGGTGCCAATCTGTAACAGAGTAGGATTTCTAAAATTAAGATAATCGAGTTGATAAAATGCTCTTGGGCCTCGTCATCTTGAACTAGAAGAGACCTCTCATAATTAAGTCTATAGAGACTATTAAAATAATAAGCGCATCACAAAAATAGAGCAACAAGAAACACAGCCACAAGCTGTAATTCTTCTTCCTCCCTTAATTGCCCTACTGCTCTAAGCTTTGGTACGTGATTTTCAGTTATATCCGTATTTCCTCGAAGACAGTATTTCTTGATCTTTTCTTTGTTATAACCCCCCCCATCACACAGAAAAATGAAAATTAAGGTAAAATAATTATCCCAAACAAAAGAAACACATTAATAAGATTTTGTTGGTATTCCACTTCTGCCCCAACTGAGGTACTGCAATTCAATTCTCATGCGAAATACCCAGAGCTGTCATCAGACTCCACAGGTTTAAGGGGTCCGTGCTCCACAAGACTGCCCCGACTTCAGATGCAAGCCACAAGTG
This sequence comes from Ateles fusciceps, assembly GCA_036589455.1. NCBI lineage: Eukaryota > Metazoa > Chordata > Mammalia > Primates > Atelidae > Ateles > Ateles fusciceps. The sequence continues at coordinate 26,696 of JAZHEH010001297.1, forward strand.
AGGTACCCAGACTACTGTCATTTCTGACCTGTCATTTGACTACTGTCAAATCTGGGGTTCCCATAAACCTCTCAGGTTTAAGAACTTGCTAAAATGACTCACAGAACTCAGGAAAGCACTATGCTTCCCTAGAGAACACTATGATTAGTTTTACTATAGAGACACGAATTAGGAGGACCAGCCAAATAAAGGGATACATAGGGGAGGGTCTGGGAGGGGAAGGGAGAGCTTCTGTGCCCCTGTCCTCATGGAGGGGAGTTCTCTCCCTCCCAGCACACTAATGCCTTCACCAACCAAGAAGCTTCATTGAGCTGTGGGATCCAGAGCTCATCAGGTCTCATTTGGCAGGCATGGTTGATTACATCTAACAGGTCACTGACTGGATCTTAATCTCCCAGGTCCTGCTGGCCCAACCCTCTGAAGTAGGTGTTTCTGGTGACCAGCCTCCATTCTAAAGTCCATCTTAAAGTCGCCTTGTTAGCATGTAACAGAGACACTCTATCACTGAGGAAACCAAAAGCGTTTTAGCCATTCCTTGTCAGCAACCAGTGGCAAAGACCAAAGTCCTCATTATACCACAGTCAGGCAGGACTGAACTTCTAAGGGTCACAAACCCCTGTAATACCGTAAGATTTTTTTCCCAATCAACGAGAACCAATCTTTGCCCCTATTAAGAATGCATCCTCTAAGAAATGAAGAGACAGCCCCCAAAACCAGAATGAAATTTTATTGTGTAGAGTTTATAGAAGTATGACTAGTATTCCTCTGTACAAAGTACACAACAAAAAGTTTTAAATATAACTGAGAGAAATGCGAGTCCTATGACAACATCTGATACAGGCTGAACCATTTACAGACACACTAAAAAATTTTTAAAATGTCTTCTTTTTCCAAAGAGTCCACTGCGCATTTCTTAGAGCAGAGATGGGGACACATTCCAGGCAAGGTCACAATGGCATTTTGTTGCCCTCAATGCTGATTTTCACTGCGTGTGCAGATCTGCTTTTTTTCCTGATATCTGTGAACTTTCTCATCTGTTTATCCAGTCGACTGATACCCTTCTTGGAGGTCGCCTGAAACTAAGAGTGGGGGAAAGAGTAAAGAGCAAATTATTGAAATACGTAAGTCTAGTTTTGTCTTTCATCTTTTTATAACTGAAAGTTAGCAATCAGAGGAGCTCCTAGCTCTAGAATAACCAGAATATGTGCTGATGACCTCAAGAACAACAGAGCAAGTACACACGGTGTTAGAAACACATATTAAACTCTCTCAAGAGTAAGTCTGTTGTCTGTGTCTTATTTTTAATTTAGCTTCAGTCCATGGAAAAAAAGGCCAGGCACGATAGCGTGTGCTTACAGTCCCAGCCACCAGGGAGGAAGCTGAGGCAGAAGGACTGCTCGAGTCTGGGAGTTCTAGATGTGAGAAAGGGGGAGAAATTGAGACTATGATCCTCATAATTCCGTATGTACATTACATTTTAACTGCATGCTTTTCCCTTTTGAAGACCAAATGTGGGGCTAACCACTTGACATACACTTTCTTTTCTTTTTTGAGATGGAATTTCACTCTTGTTGCCCAGGCTGGAGTACGATGGGGTGATCTCGGCTCACTGCATCATCCGCCTCCCGGGTTCAAGCAATTCTCCTGCCTCAGCCTCCCAAGTAGCTGGGACTACAGGCATGTATCACCACACCCAGCTAATTTTGTATTTTTAGCAGAGACAGGGTTTCTTCATGCTGGTCAGGCTGGTCTCGAACTCCTGACCTCAGGTGATCCAACCACCACGGCCTCCCAAAGTGCTGGGATTACAGGCGTGAGCCACCATGCCAGCCTAACATATACTTTCAAACAGTGCTGGCATAAAAAAGAATGACCTAAAGCAAAGTAAGTCAGCTGAGAAAAAGCCTTAAGCATAATAAATGAGGTTAGATGATGAGTGAAGTGAACCCGTAAGTGCGGGAGCTGAGTTTTTTAGACTCGGGGTGAATCCCTGCTCTGCCCGAGTAACTTCCGTGACCCTGGGCAAAGCACGCCTATGCTCGGTACTCCTTCCAGAACTGCCAGAGAAGGAAATCAGATAATGATGTCAGATCCAAGCACAGAGGCTAAACACATATAATCAGTACTCAAAATTATAGAAGCTATTACTATTTTACTACTTCACAAGCAACTAGATTTACATTAAGTATACTTGACACAAAAAGAATATTAAGTCTGCCCACTTCCCCTTTATGTTTAAAGGTTTGGTTTGGGGGCTATTTTATATTTTGAAAAGACTGTCTTGCAAAGATGTGGTCTCCAAGAAAGTGCCACCTTTTAGAAATGCTAGAAAGGGGCCGGGCACGGTGGCTCACGCCTGTAATCCCAGCATTTTGGGAGGCCGAGGTGGTCAGATCATGAGGTCAAGAGATCGAGACCATCCTGGCCAACATGGTGAAACCCCGTCTCTACTAAAAATACAAAAATTAGCCGGGCGTGGTGGCACGCGCCTGTGGTCCCAGCTACTCGGGAGGCTGAGGTGGGAGGATCACTTGAATCCAGGAGGCGGAGGTTGCAGTGAGCTGAGATTGTGCCACTGCACTCCAGCCTGGCAACAAAGCAAGACTCCATCTCAAAAAATAAAATAAAATAAAATAAAGAAAGAAATGCTAGAAAGGTTTGTTGACTCTGTTATAAAACAATTCAGATGTTTAAGAATGGTGAGTGGTCAGAAAGAGATGGGTTTTTCTAATTCTTCTCCCCATATGTTTACTACTTAATCACCTCTGAAACTCAATTCAAAAGAATGCTGAAATAAGGTAGGGCCTGGGAGACACTCCGGGGTCAGTACCAGCGTGGTGAGGTTCTTTTGCGTCCGGGAGCCTTCTGAATCTTATCTCACCTCTGGACCCAGCCTCAACCACAACACGAAGCCAGCTGAGCACTAGGCAAGGAACTCAAAGTCATTCTTGACCAAGAGCCATGTTGACCTATCTTCCCAGGAATATCTCAATTCAAGTATTATTCCGTTATCAGTCTCAATACCTGGCACTAGTACTCTGAGTAAGCATAATTGTCAGATGAGAAAGAGTTACGCCACCAATACACTATCTCCCAAATTTCCAAATATCTGACTTCCTTTCAGAGGAAGTCCCCCTGATCTTAGTGCTTGTACTCAGTCCACACTGGAAGCCTTACCTGCTCAGATCTCTGCCAACTATGCAATTTCTAGCAGCTCCACACACCAACTGGACTTCCCTTCACCTACTCCCAGGACCCTCACTAACTGTCTAAGCCCTGATGGATCTGTCTAGCCTTAGCAATCAGGTAGTGGGTTATACCCAGGCCAGTGTGTTACAAAATATATGACTAGGTAGTTGCAGATGCTTAGTTACTCCAACCTTGAAAAGACAGACCACAGTACCTCACACACGGAGTTCAATGACCTCCCTCCTGATTCATCAATAGAACACTACACTTCCTTGGAATTAAGAGTGTGTGCTGCACTGCTTCACCAGAGCAAAATCAAAAGCAGCTTCAATTATGGTACAACTGTGTGAAGACACAACACGAAATCACTAAAGATTGCTTACTCAAATGGATTTTTACCATGTTAAGTAAAAAACAAACCCAACAAGGATGAAAGAATACAATCACAATGTCGCTTGGGGAAAAAAAAGACCCGTAATATTATATATATGCATACACATTAAAAACCCCAAGAAGAAATAATCTAAAATGTTAACATTAAGTTGTGGTGGGATTACAGATGCAATTAATTTTATTTACACTTTCTATATTTTTAAAAGTTTATGAAAAAATAGGCACTGCTTTTGTCATTTCACTGCTGTTTTAAAAGTATTCCACAAAGTAAATGAACATAAAAAAATACAATGTAGCACAGGTTACTATATTATTTAGGAGTAAAAAAATCAGAAACCATAAAGGAATGAATAAACAAATTATATTCACAGGCAGGCGTGGTGGCTCCCGCCTGTAATCCCAGGACGCTGGGAGGTCAAGGCCAGAGGATCACTTCAGACCAGTGTGAGCAAGATGGGTGAGACCTGGTCTCCACAAAGAAAGAAAATACAGGCTAGGCATGGTGGCTTATGCCTGTAATCTCAGCACTTTGGGAGGCTGAGGCGGGTGGATCATGAGGTCAGGAGTTCAAGACCAGCCTGGCCAAGATAGAGAAACCCCATCTCTACTAAAAATACAAAGAAATTAGCCAGGTGTGGTGGTGGGCGCCTGTAATCCCATTTACTCGGGAGGCTAAGGTAGAGAATTGCTTGAACCCGGGAGGCAGAGGTTGCAGTGGGCCAAGATCGCACCACTGCATTCCAGCCCAGTCAACAGAGCAAGACTCAGTAAAAAAAATTAAGAAAGAAAAAGAAAGAAAATACATAAATAATTTAAAAAAAAACCAAATTATATTCAGGATAGACCATTATGCAGCCATTAAAAATGATAAATCTACTAAGTGGTTTAAAGAAGGAAAATAACCAAAATTATAATTTGGTCATTTCCAGCGTGTATGCGCGCACGTGCGCCTCGCACACACACACACACACACACACACACACACACACACACACATTATTATTATTATTTTCTAGGACAAGGTCTCACTCTGTTGCCCAGGCTGGAGTGCGATGGCATGATTCTAGCTCACTGCAGCCTCAAACTCCTGGGCTCAAGTGATTCTCCCACCTCACCCTCCCAAGTAGCTAGGACTTACAGGTGCATGCCACCATGCCTGGCTAATATTTTAATTTTCTGGTAGAGATGGAGTCTTGCTATGTTGTCCAGGCTGATACATAGTATAATTTTAATTAAAGTATCAGTAGAAAAAAGACAACAAATATATCAAACTTCTTTTGAATGCTATGACCGTGACTAGTTTTTCTTTGTACCTAAAAATTTTCTATAATTATAAAAACTAAGTTCAAGGCATATCTTGAAATACATTTAAAACCTCAAACTGTTAACAGGGGTGACAGTGGGAAGAGCAGGACTCTGGGTCACTCTATAGTGTTTTACATTTATTTACATAACTTTGAAAACAAAAATAATATTTAAGACATAAAGTATTTCATTGCAAAGCCATTTACTCTGTTCATTTTTCTTCCTGGACATGCCTTTTCTAATGGTACTCATTAATGTCTGCAGTGTGGAAGCAAGTCCTGAGTGAATATGAAGAGACTTTCCTGAGCATGGAAACAGTGTCAGATGGTTTATGAATTAATAAGCAGGAATATAACACAGGATCCTCAGCCAACAAAAGCATGACCTACTGTTTTGACAGCGCTCTACAGACAAGACTGAGGTCTTGAGAAAAAACAGTGTGCGGAGTGTTGGGAATGCAGGAGAGGAGCCCTCCCTGAGCCTCCCTCTCCTCATGCTCTAGCAAGAGGCTGGCCACTCTTCCCACCCTGCTGTAGGTGTACAGGAAGGTGGGACCAGAACCAGCAACATCAGCACACAGGCACACAGCCCTGAAAACACAACCTATGCTTCCAAAGCAGATTGGCCACTAAGAGTTTTTGTTACATTTTCTTTGCCAGACTGTAGTTCCCAATTCTCAAAAATAAAAATGTTAAGAAAAATATGAAAGAGGGCTAAAAGAGAGAAGAAACAATGAAAAAGGAGAGAAAGGCAAAGAGAAATGGGTACAAGTGACACGGAGAGGGGTCAGGGACATGGATATGGGCATGAGCAAGAAAAGAGAAAGAGGAGAAGGAAGTTCTTGGCACAGAGCTAGCCCTTCTCTACCCTTGATTTATTCTCAATACACAAGAAAGTGTGTTTTGTTTTGATAGTCACTTAATAGCAACGTGAACTGGAAGGTGGAAGAGTGGAGTCTGTGGAAATAGCGGCCACAGCAGGTGTCACTGAGAAGCACAAAAGGCAGCAACACACACAGACCGTGTGTGCTCCACAGCAAAGGTGCCACATTAATCTCAAAGCACAGCGGATCCATGAGTTGGGCTTATAAACGTTCCAAAGTCTTTTTCATTTCCAGCCACACTGCGAGTATGTGTTAATCAAATTCATCTCCTAAATATTTAGTACAAGGCTTTAGGCAATGAGTCCACACGCGTGTAGCTGAGCCACCGACAACAGGAAAACCAGCTACCTCCCACCACGAAGCCACTAACCAGTTACATGCCTGTAACACGTATCACTATGATTCTTGGTCCTAACAAAAACCTTTCTCATAGAAATGGGTACCGGTCAGGACGACCCAAATGTGTATCAGGGAAGTAATTACTTATTAGTCTCTAGGATAGTGATAAAGGAAGGACTTCCACGTCAATTTCTAAATAGTCAAGAGGCCTTGAATATCTCAAGGTGCCTGTTAGGGTCATTATTTCAGAAACTAAAAGCAGACCTGGCCTCTTCTGATTAAGAAAGCACACACAGACACTTTTCACTCTGACTGCTGACAGTTCAAGCCCGTGCACAGCTCATGCTTCCTTGGGGATACCTCTCGTGTACACACTGTGGTAGGGCCAGGCCTATAGGGGCATCCTGTTGCCTTCAATGCTGAACTTGACAGCACGGTGGACTTTGCTGAGTCGTTTCTGTTCTGCAAATCGCCTCTTATGCTTTTCCAATCGGCTTAGGCCCTTTTTAAGAATACCAGGCTAGAAGGAGTAGTTTGATTGGAGAATAAAAAGAGATTACTGAGAAACACTGAAGATCCACTGAGCAGTATTTACAATGATGACAGAGGAAGTGTCTACCCTAATTATTTTCAACGGAATTGCTTAAACTGTTGAAGAGAAAGGGAGAGGTTGGTCTGCTGAAGAACGTAAGTGCTGTTTCTCATGGTTATTAAAAAAATTCACTGTAGCAGAATACTCTAGGTTTCAAGGCTCACTTGAAGTAAAGGGATTAGTAAGAAGAAACTTACCTACTGGGTAATGTTGCATCAAGTCTGGAGAAAAGTTCATCAGCAATAAACTTTAATCCTGGGTAATACTTTTTTTTTCTCTATTGTTCAATTTGTGGTTTGGCTAGATAAGCGACCAGAAAACGGTCCTCTCTGAGTCAGACAAACCTCAAGAGCTACGAGGGTCATTAACACATGAAGTAAAAAGTAAACTAGTAATCTGCAGGTGAGTTCCACCTCACTGACCCTCCACTCGCTTACCCTGGATGACTCCATTTCCACATTCCACTTGGGCCTGACAACATAGTCCTTGTTTGAGGGCATTGGAACCCTTGCACGGGCACAGAATCCGGGATCTCCAGGTCTAAGAGCCCTGAAAAAGGGAAGAGGAAGAGCAGACTGCTTATGTAGCCAGCTACAGTGGGGCACACAGGCCATTTCACACTCCTGTTCCGAGGTCCACTCACTCAGCTGCAATATTCAAAACTCCTCTGCTCCCCAACAAAGGTCGCCCCATCCACGCTCCCACCACCTCTCAGCTAGCCTGTCATCACACACACACTCCGGTATGCATCCCTCCCTTCTCTTCCAAAGCCAACTTGCTCTGCATTTGCATGAATCCTTTCTCCTGTCCTCAGCTTCAGATATACTCACGCCCCTCTGCTTTCCAAGGCTAGTCCCATCAGCATGACTTGGAATCCCCCTTTCTCTTGTCTAGTGGAGTCACTTGAGTTCATTTGTGACATAAGGAATTGGGGGAACTGAGTAGTTAAATGACCCCCCAAAACTCTCAGCATACCCATAATATAGTTTTTCCATATAAAACTCATACAGTAATTTTTCATGTTTTTGTAAAAATTTTTTGAAGATAATTACAGATTCAAACGAAGTTGTAAGAAATGATACAGAGAGAGATCCAATGTCTCTCCCAATAGTAACAACTTGGAAATCTACAGTATAATATCACAACCAGGACACTGATGTTGATACAGTACACTGATCTTACTTACATTTCCCCAGTTTTATTTGCACTCATTTATGTGTGTGTATTTAGTTCTATGCAAATTTGTGGGCAACTATGCTAGACTGAAATAAGAGATTACTATCCTTCCAAAGTAAAGCCTGGCCATAGATGCCTGGGCATTCAAACAATCCAGCTTTCAGGTAACTAGTAAAGAGTGGATCAATGTGTGTCTGCTGGGCATGGGGGAGAGAAGGGTAAAAAATTCTCAATTGTTTCTAGTCTCTTGTACGGCTTACCCAAGTTTTAACTTTAAACGTTTATAACCTTCACATATATATGAACAGATTAATTGGATTGCCAAGAAAATTCCCTATAAACTCTTACTCTCCTTCTGAAGCCACGGTCTCATCAACTTCCTTCCTAAACGAACTTGCTTCTTCTAACTCATCCCCCTATTCTCCTCTTGCAATCCAGATGCTGTCTGACTACCAACTCACCTGCATGAAGCCCTCTGCAGCACCTGCCACTGGCCCATGCTTTTGCCACTGCCACCTCCGGCTCAGCGTCATTCCCCCTCCAAGCTCTGCTCCAACACATAGGACCACAGCCGCTCATTCACCTTACTGGCTACTCTGCCTGGCTATGACCCCCTTTCAAAAGTGTTTAGTTCATCTCTTACTCTATACTCTCTTGACTGAACAATCTTTTCTATGGAGGGAACCATCAAATCTAGGTCTCTAGTCCAAACACCTCTTTAAATTCCAAGTTCTAGACTCGTAATATTTATAGGACTATCTCATAGGCATCTCACATTTAATATACTCAAAAGAGAGAACTTGCCCATGCCCTCACATCTACTTCTCCCTCCATTTTGGTGAAAGGTAATAAACACTACCTCAGCCCTTTGGTTAAAATTCTGGCGGAGGTTTAACTCTAACCATCTTCTCTCCCACTAAGTCACCAACCTATGACAGCTTTGCCTCTGCAATGTCTTCTTACTCCTTTGCTCTCCTACTACCACCTCTGTTTAGCTGTATCACTGCCTCAGTTCCCCTGCCCTCCAACCCATCCTACACGATGCTATCGGCGTCAGCATCCTAAATCAAATCAAGCCAAATGGCTTCACATCCAGCCTCAAAAATTTCTTGTGGAATGACAAGGCATGTGAAAAGTCCTTATCCTGATTCAAAGCCCGTCACCGGTCTACTATTTCCAACCTTCTACCACCTCAGGCCCCATACTACTGTCCAACCCCTTCAGTCTACCTGCCATTCCGAAAACACACCTGGCACACTTACCCTATGGCTTTACCAAAGCGCTCCCTTTGCCTATCGTCCTTGTAAAGACTTACACTTTTTGAGAGCATACACTATTTTTAATTTGCTTTTATATTCTCAGGGCACAACAAGGAGTCTAGCACTTAGCAAGCAGCAACAACATTTTTATTCAATGAATTGTTTTCGCAATTTTCTTTACATCCCCAGAGTACTCAATACAATGCTTTGTAGATAGTAACTGTTAAACTGAAAGTCACCTCCTGCAACCGTTAACATAACCTCATTTCATTTACCACTTCTCTCAAAACAAAGCAGCAAACAGAAATTCTCTATATGGTCTAGGAAGAAAAATTAACATTAAAACCTTACTTCTCCTCTCCTGTCAGCACCTTTTCCAGGTCTCTTCTGGGTGTCTGACCACCAGTGCTGGGAAAAAAGTTAAAAAGGAGATACCAGGAGTATTAGAACCTTGTAACTCAGAAAAAGGGCAAACTAAAATATCAAACTTAGACCATAACTATTAATAGTTCTTTTATGTTGGATCAGGGAAAATAACTCCTAACCTTTAAAAAGTACTACTCATTTTAGTATTCATTTGCATAACAGGTTTCCTTATGGGTGAGCCATAACTGCCACATTTGTAACTAATGACCCTGTCCTCATGGGTGCAACTGTGTATCCACTATATTGATACAAACCAAACCAATAACGTTTTTTCTCTTCTAGGAACTTGGAAATGGGACCCAGAAAGTTGTGTTCTGCAAGTGGCTGGAACAGCACAAGCAATCAGAAGCGTGAGAGGCCCTGTTCCAACAAACTGACCCAAAAAGGTCTGGTCAGGAGGAGAGGACCCTCACTACACACTACCACATTTAAACTAAACTAGAAGGATATTATGAATTATGTAGACGTATCAAGCTGAGAGGAAAGGAAATCCTATCACCTTGCAGGTTTCCTAATGATCTTAAAACTGAGTTTCTGCAACAATAACATATACTCCACTTACTCATACCTGTTCCCTCATACCTGTTCATTCTTCGTCGTTGAGGCATCTGTTCTAGATCTCTCTGCTCCCTTTCTTCTCTTGTCATTCCTTTGTAGTTTGAGGTAAGACCAAATATAGGCCTAGACCACTCATCTGTATTAAGAAAAAAATCAATTACTTCATCCATAAAATTGCATTTCCGCTACCATTTTTTCAAATAATTGCACCCCAGTGTGAGGTGATATTCTAGACATTTAGAATATTCTTTCCTTGAAGACTCCATTATTTCAGAATAATTTATAGAATAAACAGAGCATAATGCCACCAGCATCATGACTAACTCTGGTTGATTCAGAAAATTTCATGTAAAAGATCACCACAGAGATTTAAAGAAAGTAACACGTGACACACTTTGATAGTCAACAAATTAGCTGCATTGACATTTCATAAAACACATTTAATTACAATTTTTATTTATTTTAAAAGGTAGACTAATTTCTACATTTACTGTACTGGAAATAAAAAGTCTTGAAATTCTGCTTTCTTACCCCAACCAAAAACAAGCTCCCTTACTACCTTACAAAATCGTCTATATCTTTAAACATTACAGTGTAATAGTGTGGGTAGAGAGTTTGTACTTCATTCAGTCTCATATAGCTGCTACAGTGACCATGAAAGAAAGTACATGTCACTGTTCAGTCAGTCAGAGTCCGGGAGCCAACTGACGCCTTTGTTCTGAGACACAATGCAGCTTACTGCTACATTTAATACACTATAAAAACAAGAAAGGACCTTTATAGACCGAACATAGGTGTTGTCCCACAAAGGAGGAGGCAGGGATTCTCAGGGGGTCTACATATCTTTTAAAATCACCCTACTGACCCCACTTCTGGATTCAGAATCACTGCCATAGTAAGTCATGGATACCAGCGGGGGATATTCTGCTTTTTCAGTCTAGGGCAAAAAAAAAGGAAACTTGCAAACCACTGCATAAAAGCACCAAAAGTTTATCACTTAATAGGCAGTAAACTGCAGATTACTAACAAGATCAAAGATGGCAGCAGATCTCTGGTTTACAGAAGAAATTTACATTTCTCTAAAAGCTTCTGATAAACTTAATTCAAAAGAAAAATAATTATTGTATTCAATCGTAGTAGTTACTTTTTCAATCTAGCCTTGAAGTTCTAAAACTTCCTTTCAACATGGAGCACAGGAGGAGTTAAGGAAGGTCACAAAAACAAACATGGGTTTCATTCTTAAAATTGAAGAATTTCATAAACAATATGGCGCTTCATTACATAAATTTCGGTTTAGACTTCTCTGGAATTCCCTGGCATCATTAAATAAGAACATGTGAAAAGGTTTTAGAGACCACTATGCAAGTAACAACAGCAACAGTGGCTGTTTCTTGAGTACTTACGATGTGCTAGGCACCGTACTGCAGACACAAACTCTCATTTAATCTTTAAAGTCACCCAAAGAAAACACATAATTACCTCAACTTTCCAGAGCACAAATCACTAGCTACGGAAATGCAGCAGGGTAGGTGGTGGATTCATGATCTGAACGCAGGTAATATCAACTCCATGGCCTGCAATCTAACCCCTCTCTCCATGCTCTTGACCCGTGATTAGAAAATGTGTACTTTTTACTTGCTATTTTTAATACTGAATAGCATACTTAAATACACTAAGAAGCTTTTAAGTCTAAGAGAAAAGGCTAGTAACTATAAGCAGTTATTCAAAAATTTCTATTCCACTTTACTGACTCATTTAAAACAAATATTGGTAAAAATATAGCTTTTATATACACACATCTCTCTCTTATCTATAGACATAAACACAACAAATGAAAAGCAAAATTTACATACTGATTAATTTTCCTGCCATGTCCTTGTTGGACCTTGATTCCTTGGGGTGTTTATAAAGATACATCACTGCTCGTCCAATCCCACTATGCTTCAGGGTCTCCTGGCTCACACTAGGCAGCTGGGGAACATAAACACATACACACATATTAATCACTCAGAAGCTGGGAGTCTTGCTAATTTATTCTAGAGACCTGGTTCATTCACAATAGAACAAATAAAAAATTCCATTTTCAGGATCTACAGACATAGAACACAAAGATACTTTGTGTCCACATCAAAAGTTCAGAGTTCAGGCTGGGTACAGTGGCTCACGCCTGTAATCCCAGCATTTTGGGAGGCCAAGGCGGGTGGATCACCTGGGGTCACGAGTTCAAGACCAGCCTGGCCAACGCAGTGAAACTCAGTCTCCACTAAAAATATAAAAATTAGCCGGGTGTGGTGGCGGGAGCCTGTAATCACAGCTACCTGGGAGGCTGAGACAGAAGAATCGCTTGAACCCGAGAGGCAGAGGTTGCAGTGAGTTGAGATCATGCCACTGCACTCCAGCCTGGGCAACAGGATCGAAACTATGCCTCAAAAAAAAAAAAAAAAAAAAAAGGTTGAGAGTTCATCAACTTCAACAGCTGAGTTGAAGTTAAACCTAACAATGTGGATGAGTGTGGTGGCTCACGCCTGTAATCTCAGCACTTTGGGAGCCTGAGGCAGGTGAATCACAAGGTTAGAAGTTCAAGACCAGCCTGAAAAAGATGGTGAAACCCTGTCTCTACTAAAAACTACAAAAATTAGCTAGGCGTGGCGGCAGGCACCTGTAACCCCAGATACTCGGGAAACTGAGGCAGCAGAATTGCTTGAATCCAGGCAGCAGGGGTTGCAGTAAGCTGAGATCACACCACTGCACTCCAGCCTGGGTGAGAGAGTGAGACTTCGTCTCAGAAAAAGAAAAAAAACAAAACTAACAATGTGAGAAAGTGTAAACTAAGCATACTCAGAGGTTAGCAGTTTAACACAGGAGCCAGCACAGGCCTCTGAATCCAACACACCGAAGACTGAACCCAAGCACAGCCCCTTCTAGCTATGTGACCATGACAAGTCATTTAACTTTTCTGAATCTTAATTCCCTCATCTATAAAACGGAACTAATACACCTACCTTCTCAGTTTACTGTGAGGAATAAATGAAACAATACGTATATAAAGCACTTGGCACAGTGCTTGGCCTAGGAGGTTCCCCGGGGAGATTCCTTCAGAAGTTAAAATAGCTTGCCCAATGTGTCACAACTACCTAAGGCGGCCCAGCTCAACATTCAAATGCAAGTTCACATCACTCTGAGTTTGGTGTTCATTCTATTTCAAATGTCTGCCCAGAATATGCCCACTACTGTACTACTCATCTCAGACACATCACAGCTACTCTAGGATTTTTTCCTGCAATACCATAGTTAAATGAAGTTTTATAAGGTCTTCCCATTTTGCTCATTTTATTAGATATGTTCCTTTTTTCCAGCCCCTCTTCAGGCAGACCGTAGCAGAGAGAACATATAAAAACACTGTAAACTACGGAAGTTATGACAATATACATCACATGAGACAATTAACAAAGACCAGTCACATTATCTGCCTCTAACCTCTTGCAGGATCTTCAGCAGCTCCTCCCGGATCTTGAGTGCGGGCAAACTCCTATCCGGTAGAGGTGAGAGCCATTCTTTGATAGCAGACATCACACCACTGTCAATGAATGTTTCTTTAAGGTCCTGCCTGCAGTAATAATAATAATTTTTTAAAAATTTTGTTAACCTTGGTTCTACTGCATCTTCTGACTTTTCTTACATATTTAGTAATGTTTCCAAGAACTGCTTTTAAAGAGTTACTCATACAAATTTTATATTTACTGAACACCATTCTGGTTTCAAAAGCAGCATGACATTTAGTTCTTATTTTCCAGAAACACATATACTTGACAAAGATGATTTGCTGAAAACAAAACAAACTCAAGTTACAAAAGATAAATTAATGCTGATGTAAATAATACAGGCAGTAAGAATAATTAACTCTAATCATTTCAACTGAAAAAAAAATGTTCAATCTCTCAGAATAGTGATTTTTAAAGGTGAACCCAGAATTGCTATTCTCTGCAGCACACCAATGAGACTAGCACTCTCCTGGTTAAGACAAAACAAAAACAAAACACCTAAATAATACTTAAATTCCATTTTATGTACTAGAATCAGTTATGTTAACAGAAAACATGACGTTATACACATAAAACCTGCCACAGATAGTTTTCCCTGTTAGAATAGAGGGAGCAATTTCCTAGTTACAGATGTTCGAGGTCATACTGGTGACGGCTCACTGATGCACCAATACATTTCCTCAGTCATCAAAAGTAGGCTATGGCTTGGTTCAAAGGGAAAGCAAGGTTGCTCAGAAATATGAGCAAGTCAGGGCCTGGCATAGTGGCTCACACCTGTAATCCCATTCCAGCACTTTGGGATGTTGAGAAGGGAAGATTGCCCGAGCCCAGGAGTTCGAGACTAGCCTGGGCAACACAGTGAGATTTCATCTCTAATTTAAAAAAAAAAGCAAATCAATGAAAAAGTTGGAAACAAGGATCTACCAAAAAAGGCATCATTACTTCAGAAGGATCAATCATTGTGACATATTCGAGTTGTATAAGCCTTGTACAATGCAGCCTTCAGGCAGGGTCTTCCAAGATATACTATTTTCCATCACACGGAGAAAACAGATGCAATTTTACCACACCAAAAACTGTCTATAAAGAACAAAATTAGTGGCCAGGTGCAGAGGCTCAGGTCTGTAATTCCAGCACTTTGGGAGGCTGAGGTAGGACGACTACTTAAGCCCAGGAGTTCAAGACAAGCCTGGGCAACATCGTAAGATCCTGTCTCTACCAGAAAAACAAAAAAAAAGAATAAAATTAGTAGTTTCCAAGTTTTTCTTTCATTAGTATCAATTGTTTATTTGTTCTGTTTGTACCAGAATTCAAGGTTTAATAAAAAACTTATGAAGAGCTTTAATTTGGGAAATTTTAAACATTATCTTTCTGTGAACTGATAGAAGGCTAACATTATTTAATATTCCTTGATCACCAGTACATCATTTGAATTATCATTCCCTTAAAAGGAAAAAGACATTTTAAAGAAAACAAAATACTTACTTCTTAAGGTGCATAACTACAGTAGGCAATAAAGTTAATTTTTTCAGTGCTGGCTTTTTTTGATTGTTCAACTGTCTGTCTTCCTATTCAGAAAAAAAATAAAGATTTTTTTAAAAGCAGTACTCATTATTAATATTGAATTCACTGTAATTTTGAACCTTAAAATAATAGTTTTTCAAAGAAACAATTTTTCCTACAAGAAAGAATAACTTAAGAATGGATCTTCTGCAGAGCATCGAGCTCTGTATCTACGTCAGTCAAACCCACAAAACTATTATAATAATTGCCTTTAACAACGACAAATTGAGAGAAACAATTTTAATTTAGAATACCAGCATAACTATCGAGTATTCAGAGTTCATTAAAAGCACAAATTTTAAATGGGAAATTTTGCTTTATTATATTAGCAACAACTCTCCAGGTGTGAGGTTATATGATATTGGAATATATTATATCAAAGAAGAGTTTCAGTATTTACTTGGGCAGTTTTTTCTATTTTTTTAAATTGCGAAAAATTTCAAATTCTAATAATATTCCTGTTGCATACATTTCAACAATTAAACACACACAGATAGTCTTCTTTTAGCTACTTTCCCCTCCATTCTTGAATTGTTTGGAAAGAAATGCCAGACACAGATCATTGGATCCGCTGCTGAATTCTCACCAAGTGTTTCCAAAAGATCTGAACTTATTTTTGAAACATACCACTGGGCCCATTTTCATAATTTGAGCAGATTCTTTAAATGCAATGAAAGCAGCTGTGTCTTGATCAGGAGCAAGAGAAGGACACACCAATTCATAACACCTTTTATATATGAAGGAACTGAACTTTGCGGGGGAACCAGCCAAATGAGAACAAAACCACTTCCCATGAAACCAGCAAACCCATTCACCTAAAAAGTTTCATTTTACTGAATACTTCACCTTTTCACTTTTTCTAAATACGTGACTAAAAAAGTAAAATATTTCCATGATTAAAATTTAGAACAGTAAAAGCTTTATTACAAAAAGCAAAGCATCTTAACTGTAGTTTAAGGGTTATGCGTCCAAAACAGGGCATCCAGTAAACTCCGTGGGAGGAAACAACGGTGAGCCTAGAAGCAGCCCAGCTCACCTCAGCGGCTTCGTTCATCTTGACGATCATGGCACTCACGACGTCGTCTGCGTCACTAATAAAGGTGCCACCGTCACGGTTCGTCTGCGCTTGCCACTCATGCTCTTTTTTCGCTGCAACATCATCTCAAAATCCGACAGGAAGTCCATACTAAAGCAGTAAACAAAAGCAAGTAAAATACAAGTTGCCTTTTAAATACACATTTACTTTCACCACAATTGAGAACACCGAATTTCTTAATTCTAACTCAATGAAGTGCTACCTTCTTTTGAAAAGTGCAAGTACAGTCACGCGCCGCATAACGGTGTTTCGGTCAATGACGAACTGCGAATGCGACGGTGGCCGTCCAGTAAGCTAAGGTTAACTTTTTATTGAAGAAAAAAAATATTTTTTTATAAATTTAGTGTAGCCTAAGTGTACAGTGTTTATAAAGCCTACAGTAGTGCACAGTTATGTCCCAGGCCTTCACATTCACTCACCACTCACTCAGACCAAATTCCAGTCCTGCGTTCATTCATGGCAAGTACCCTAAACAGGTAGATCATATTTTATCATGTATGTACACACACGTAACACACACACACACACACACACACACACACACACACATACATACACATATTTTTAAAGAACTGGAGTGTTGCTCTGTCACCCAGGCTGGAGTGCAGTGGCACAACCATAGTTCCCTGTAGCCTCAAATTCCTGGGCTCATCCTCCTACCTTAGCCTCCTGAATAGTTGAGACTACAGGCCCATACCACCACACCTGGCTAATTTTTAAAATGTTTTATAGAAACCGGGTCTCACTATGTGCCACCCAGGCTTGTCTTGAACTCCTGGCCTCAAGTGATCCTCCTGCCTCGGCCTCCCAAAATGTTGAGATTACAAGCATGAGCCACCATGCTCAGCTATACTGTATTTTAACTGTACCTTTTCTAGGTTCAGATACACAAATACCATTATGTTGCCACTGCCTACAGCATTTGGTCCAGAAACATGCTGCACAGGTTTGTGCCCTAGGAGCAACAGGCTCTACCATACAGCCTAGGTGAGCAGTAGGTGATACCATCTAGGTTTGTTCATACAACAACAAAATCACCTGATGACACAGTTTTCAGAATATATCCCTGTTAAGCGACGCATGACTGTACTCATAACCTATTAACAGTTGATCTTAGACTTTATATTCAATTCCCACATTACCATGTTATATGTATACATATAAATCACTAATAGCCCTGAACCTTTCATGCACTACATTCACATTTGCGTCTATCGGTTTGAGACAGAACATATTAAGTTCCAATTCAGGGGACTCATTCAGCTTTAGTGGTACTGCCTTTTTTTGGACTAGGAAGGTGTTCAATTATTTGAATGCTGTTGTCTTATATAGCACGAGTAGAAAAAATAAAAAATAAGTTGGCACTTTTCAGTGATAAGTAGTATAACTCTCAAAACAATGGGAGATACACATGAAAATCTAAAGGCTTGCTAGCAGCCTCAAATCTTTATGGCTTTCATCAGAATCATTACACTTAAAAAAGAGGGAGCTAAGTTATTCTCTGCCACTATCATATCAACTCAATTTCCAAAAGTAGTGCCAAACTCATTCGGCTTAATTACTGGATGCCACCAGGAATTGAAAATGAAACTATTTTTTAAAAGCATCTTTACAACTGGAAACAGTAACTAACCATTCTATTATTGTATGACATCTTTTAACATATTTTTCTGAACATAGATTCCAACTAGCTCAACAAAAATGAGTGAAATATGATCAAGTAATATTTTGTAGTTAAGAGGTTAGACTTATTTCCCCTGCCCCACAAAATCAGCTTTTCTCTCAAAAAGGTATTTTTAAAATTGGGTTATTTTTCATAAGCGTTTACTTGGTGGGCCATAAATTAAGTCTGGTGCCATATAAATACAACTCCACAAAGTAAGACATCTGAGCCCAGGGTAAATGAAAGACAAATAACTACAGCAGGTAATTCACCGACAACGCCGTAAATGGAGAAGTCAAATGGAGAAAAACAGGAATAGATCTATTCCTAAACTTAATCAGGGACCAAAATAAAAAACAAAAGAAAGTTTAATAGTTTCTACCTTGATTTTTTTAACTTCTCTTTAACAAATTCCTTAAAAACAAACTTACTGTTTTCCTCTCTTTATGTTATCATCAGAATCTGAATCTTCTGCTTCTTTTACCTGTGTTTCACTTTTTTCTTCTTCCAGATCTTCTTGGTTAAAACCCTAAATGCAAAATTATCACAAGCTCCTTACAGATTTTCTTCCGTCTAAATGTCCTTAATATTTTGCATTTCAAATAATACATTCACAAAGAACAAAAATTCAACAGATAGCAAAAGGTACATAACAAAGGGTCCCCCTCCAGCCATTAGTGTTACTAGGTTTCCGTGTGTTTCTTCCAGAAACAGTCTACATATAAGCACTTCTACACATACAGACTTCGTATCCTCTCTTACTATACAACCGGAAGCAGAGTATTCAGAGTGGGTACAGGATAATGCCCTGCACGTTCCAAATTCAACAAAAGAATCTAGAGGCCAATCCGTGTCAGCATTAAGTACTGTCATTCTTTTTAAGGCTTTAAACTACTTCACCATATGGCTGTAACCAAAATTTGTTTACTTATTTGCCTAGTGACATTTAGTTTTATGTATTTGAAATTCTGCGAAATACTTGCCAAGCCATCTTCCATAAAGGTTATACCAATTATCTCTCCAGCAAGTATGAGGACTCCCGTTTCCCTACATTCTCACTACCATAGCAGGTTATCAAACATTGATATCCACTAATCTCTGGACTGAAAAACAAACCTCAGGGTAGCTTTATTTGCATTTTCCTGCCATGGGTGTAACGTTCAGCATTTGTTCATGTTTACAAAGCCATCTGTCATTCTTGCTCTGTGAACTCTCAATATCCTATGCCCATTTTTTGCTCGACTGTTCATCTTATTCTTACCAGTATGTAAAATCTCTTTGAAAATTAGAGATAGCCCTCTACAAGTGACAGGAACTGTACAATCCCCACATTTGTACAGTTTGATTTTGCTTATGCTAATATTTGCCAGGAATAATTTTTCATTTTTATGTAAATGAAATGGCCAGTCTTTTCTTTATAGCATGTAACTTTTGTGTTATACTTAGAGGCCTTCCCAGTGATTCACCTAGTACATTTTCTCACTGAACTGAAAACATAACCAAGTTGATCAAGTCTCCAAAATACGTAAGTATACCTTATTCTTGCAATACGGTGCTTAACTATGTGTGAGCTCCATGAAGGCAGTGTCTAAACAGTCTCTAAAACATTTGCTGAATGAATTCTTCCTTTATATTTTCCTTAGGTTTACTTTCTTATTTCACTATCGTCCTGAATGGGATTCTAAATTCATCTCCCTCACCTTCTGTTCCATTGGTTAAGAATAAGTATTGATTTCGTTTTTGACCCAAGAACCATTTAACAAGGCTTCAAGTTTCTGAGTGACAGACTGGAAAAATAAATACAGACACCTGATATATGACAAAGATGGCACTACAGAATAGTAGGAAAGGATGCTCCTTTCAATAAATGGTGCTGGGTTGACTGGATATTCCAAATAAGAAAAAAAATCTCGACTTTTACCTATGCCACATACGAAACCAATTCTAGGTGAATTATACAATTAAATAATCAAGCTTCTAAAAGATAACTTGGGAGAGTATCTTCATGATCTCGGAGACAGGCAAAAATTCTTAGGCAGAATTCGGTTTTCACCATAAAGAAAAAGATTGGTAAATTTGATCCTATGTTAAAATTAAGCACTTTTGTTCATCAGAAGACTCCATGTTGATGGAATGAATTAAGATATTCTAAAAATTTTTTTTAAAAAAGACTCCATTAAGAAAGTGAAAAAGAAGTAACAAAATGAAAGGTATTTTTAACGTTCATAATTGCCAAAGGGGATTATATCCGGATTATACAGAGACTGTTCCCTGGATTTTTCAGTCTGCTGCTTCTGCCAGTTACATTTCTCTTAGATTACGGATTTGCCCATTTCTTTTTTCAGTTCTGTCAATTTTTTTTTTTTACATATGTGTATATAGATATTTAAAGCCATATTATTAGATGCAAACAATTTTTAAATCTTTTAGCAATATAAAGTGACCTCTTTATCTCAAGCAATTTTCTTTTGCCTTAATGTCTGCCTCCCTCTTTTATAATAATATAGACATCACACCAGTCTTCTTTCGGTCCATGTTTACAAGACGTGCCTTTTCCTACACCTTTATTTTCAGTTTTACCTTCTGTTTCACGCAAATCTCTTGAAATCAGTAAACGGCTGGGTTTTAAGATCCTGTCTGGCCAACGCTGTCCTTTAACTGGAACATTTAGTACATTTACATTTAATTTAATTTCTGATGTTATCAAAATTTAAATCTGCCATTTTACCACATACTACTTTCTAACTGTCCCTTGTCCTATAGTTCTTTTTCTCTTTTCCTGCTCATTTTCGACTGATTAGCTTTAGTTGTTCCATTTTTCCCCCTTAGTTTAGAAATTACTCATTCCATTTTCGTCTTTTTAGTGGTCACTTTAGAGACTACAACATGCACCCTAACTTATCAGTTTACTAATGTACATTCATACACATTTGCAAAGGCCTGTGAGCACTTCAATTCCATGTATGCTCCCCATTGATTGCTGTCATGCTTTAATTTTATACATATTCCACATTAACTAGTTTGTTTTGCACAGTCAATACTCATGTAGACTCATACACATACTTTTGTTGCTCTTTTCTCACTCCTGCATCTCTAACCTTCCATCTTTCTTTTCAAGATCATTCTTTCTTGAATTTCTTTCCTTCTGTATTTCCTTCAGCTGGTACATTGTTAATTAACTCCCTCCTTATTTCATCTTCATTCCTGGAAAGTATTTTTGCTAAATGTAACAAAATTCTAGGTTTGCAGTTAGTAGATTGTACTGTTTCTGTTGAGAAGTCAGCTGTTAGTCTAATTGCTGCTTTTCTGAACTTATTTTCCCCCCCCCCGTGGCTGCTTTTAGACTTTCCTATTTTCTTTGGTTTCTTGCAGTTTTATGATGTATTTAGGTGTATATTTCTTTTTGTTTATCTTCCTTGCATGTGTAGGACTTCTAGAATCTATGGTTTAGGAACCGTTTAAAAATACTGCTTCTGCTATATACGTGATTTTCCCTCTCCTTTCATTATTCCAATTTGTTGTGAAAACTTTTCATGTACAGTCTATGTCTTTTACTTTCTTCTGTAATAGTGTAACTCAAAGTTTCATTCTAGATCTCTCCTTCTAACCTATCTTCCAGTTCACTAATTCTCTTTTCAAGTGTGTCTAATCTGTTACACTCATCCACTACATTTTCTGGGTTTTTTTTTTGCCCCCCCAACCCCCCAACCCGTTTTGCTTTTCAAATAGGGCTTCACTACTTTGCCCTGGCTGGTTTCGAACTTCTGGGATCCAGCTACCCTCAGGCCTCAGCCTCCCGAGTAACTGGGACTACCAGCTACTTGCACCTACATGTTCACCAAGCTTTTAGTTTCAGTTACTGAATTTTTGTAGTTCTAAAATTTCTACTTAGTTCTTTTTCAAATTTGCCTTCTCCTTTTTAAATTGTTTGCTCTCACATTTTTAATCTTGTGTCTCATCTCCCTGAACATATTTAAGGTGGTATCTAAAATTCCTGTATCTAGAGCCCTAAGTCTATTTCTATTGCCTGTCATTACCACTGTTTCCTTTTAATGTTATCTTTGTGTACTGTACTGTATATATGAAACACTTAAATCACTGTAATCTTATTTCTGAGACTGAGGTTCTCTAGTCTGCTAGAAGATTCAAAGATGGCCTAAAATCTGAGCAAAAACTATTTCTCCTCCAGTTCCCCCCTGAATCCTACGGTGCTGCTCTCTCAAGTCTCAATCCAGGGTATGGCGTTTACAGAGCCCCCTAACCTCAGTAGGCCGCGAACTCCAAATTTTGTCCCCCAGGCCTTGAGGCTGTCAAAAATATGAGTAGCCCCTCAGCCTGACAGGCAAATGCCCCCCACAGAAAAAGCACTTCTAAATACCGAGTTACCACTTCAGGTTTCTTTTGGCTTAGTAATTCTTTGCTACTTTGTTCCTAGATAATGAGCAGATTTCTATGTATTTTGTCTAGCTTTTCTAGTTGTGCTTGACAGAAAGGTTAGTCCAAATCACTCAGAACACCATCATGAAAACGGGAAGTTCCCCAACTATTGTGAATCCTGCCCTTTAGCGTTATAAAGTGCCTTTCTTTGTCTCAATGTGTCCCTTCCCCTTTAATTCAATTTTGCCCACTAGCTTCTTTTTATGCTTTTGTCTGTACCCTTTTATTTTACGTCCCGAATTCCTGTTCTAGATTTTTCTCTGGAATACATTATAGTTGTTCATTTCTACTTATTGGAATCATCTATAATGGCCTCACTGCCATAAAACAAAACAAGCACAGTCAAGGAGGAAATATCTCCATCTTATACTTACTGTAAATTCTTCTTCCTCTTCATCACCAGATTCACCAAATATGTCTGCAATAAGATTTCTAGAAAGTAGACAAATATAAAACATTCATTTGCTTTCTTCTCGTTTGCATGGGAACCATTTTTAAGAAACAAGATTTAATTTACGTACAGTAAAATGTGCACCCCTTCAGTCTCCAGTACAATGAGTTTTTACAAATGTATACATCCATGTACCAGCACCCTATACACTCATGTAACCATCTCCCCCAGAGAGTTCTCTCATGGCCCCTTCTAGTTGGTCCCCCTAATATCAACATCCTAGAGACAGCTGCCACCTTGACTTCCAACACCACAAATAAGTGTTGCCCACAGAACTTCATGTAAATGGAATCCTATGTCCTCTTTGCTTTCTTTCATTTAACATGTTAATTCTGAGGTGAATTCTGATATTCATCCATGTTGTAGTGTGTTCAGTTCAGGAACTAAAATACTAAATCCCCAAAGTCACGCAATTGGGCAGGACATATATTATTACACAAACCCTTCTCTACTGCCTAATTAAGAATCCCTGAAAACTCATGTCATACTGCCACTTACTCTTCTTCATTGCCTGACTCACTGTCACTCCCAAACAGATCCTTCTCCTCATTTTTCTTATCAGACAATTCTTTCCCCCGCTTCTTCCTCACTGTCAGATGCTATGGTCTTCTCTCTTTTGCCTGACTTGTCTGATACAGCATCACTGTCAGAGTCATCTGCATCAGAGACAACACGACTCTTCTTTGCTGCTGATGAAAAAGAAAATCATCATTAATTTTATTTTACCATGGTCATTGCATTACTAAGCGTAACAGGTGCTTTTTTTTTTTTTTCATTTTAAAAATTTATTTTATTCGACTTGGAAAATGAGTACAAATCCCTGGGTAAACAGGTGCTTTAACATGGCAGCATGTGGCCAAAAAAAAAAAAAAAAAAAATCAAAGGGCTTAAATCAAAGGGCTTCCTGACACATGGTTTAGAATTTGTAAAATAACTAAATGGCTCTTTCAGAGTCATCTTACAAATTACGCGTTATTGTGGCCACTTAAGAAAAAGTGGCCACAAGATGAAGAAAGATATCATCAATATAAAAGTGGGTGCCAACAGCTACCTTTCCTTTGGGGGAATTGAGAAAATTAAAACTAGATTGTGGTCGGGCGTGGTGGCTCATGCCTATAATCCCAGCACTTTGGGAGGCTAAGGTGGGCAGATCATGAGGTCAGTAGTTCAAGACCAGCCTGACCAATATGGTAAAACTACATCTCTACTAAAAATACAAAAAATTAGCTGGGCATGGTGGTGCGCGCCTGTAGTCCCAGCTTCGCAGGAGAATGGCTTAAACCTGGGAGGCAGAGGTTGCAGTGAGCTGAGGTCACGCCAGTGCACTCCAGTCTGGGCGACAGAGTGGGATTCTGTCTCAAAAAACACAACTAGATTGATGGGCAAAATTGGCATTCTTTCTATGTTGCCTAGTAGTAAGTGAACTAAAAAGGACTACGTATTTCCTTCTAGGAATATTCTCCATGTTCCTCTATCACTGCTGGTCAGTTTGAAATTTCTCATCTTACTTAACAAATTGACAGCATGTCTGGTACTTTTTTTCCTTCTCCTGTAAGAACTGTCAGGTTATAATGAAATATGTATTTTCCAAAAAAGATAAGTTTCATAAAAAAGTCAACAAGTAAAACTTACTATCTGTGAAAACGGAGTCTTAGGTAGCAGAGACTGAAACACACTGCAGAGAGATGGCGTTTCTAAATAGAAACCCCTCAAAGCTTCCGTGTATCTAAATATTCAACAATGTTTAACAAATGAAGAGACGTACCTATGAGAGCTCAGTTACTGTTTGGATGGGATCTAGTGAACCCAGTGTCAAAGACACCCAGGGCTGACTTGGAATAGAGTTAGGGGTTTTCATGTAAACATATTTCTTTGAAACATTACCTCTTCCAGTTTAAAAAAAAAATTTTTGAGTATTTTATATTCCCATTGACATGTGGTTTAACTTATCACTTCAAGGCAGTCAGAGATTAATACATGCTAACAGAACTCAAAGGAAACTTACTATTAAGCTTAGCCTATGATAACCAGGGGAAATGAGTATCCTAGTGATATTTTAGAATATTAAGCTGAATAACAGAATACAGATCCGACATACCAAGAGGATACACTGTTCCACAGTTACAAGCTTAGACAATGAGTAAAGCCAGTGATAAACAGCCCAAAGTAATTCCTTACATGCTTTCTCTTCATCTTCACTATCAGAAAGCACAGCAGCTTTTCTCTTCGCTACTTTCTCCTCCTCACCCTCTTTTTCATCTTCATCACTGTCCATTTTTTGCCTTTTGAGTTCTTCCTCCTCACTATCAGAACTGTGAAACTTTTTTCTGTCCGTATGGCTGTCCGAATGGACGGAGTCGTTCTGCATTTCTGTATCCTCTCCCTTATTCTCCCTGTCACTGTCATCATCTGACTCTGGCTTCTGTTTGTGTCTGGACGCATCTTCAGTTTCTGAGTCGCTGGCAGGTCCCTTCTGAGGTCCCTCACTTTCAGAGTCACTGACTCGGGGTTTGGGTAACGCCTCATTTTCAGAGTCACTGGCCTGGTTCCTTGGGGGGATCCTCACTTTCCGAATCACTGATTCGGGGTTTGGGAAGCTCCTCATTCTCTGAGTCACTGGCCCGATGCCTTGGGGGGTCCTCACTTTCTGAGTCACTGATACGAGGTTTGGGAAGCTCCTCATTTTCAGAGTCACTGGCCTGGTGCCTCGGGGGTTCCTCACTCTCCGAGTCACTGACCTGAGGTTTAGGAAGCTCCTCACTTTCAGAATCACTCATTCGAGGTTTGGGAGGTTCCTCATTTTCGGAGTCACTGGCTTGGTGCCTTGGGGGTTCCTCACTCTCAGAGTCACTGATTTGAGGTTTTAGAGCATCTTCTGTTTCAGAGTCACTGGCAGGACTCTTCTGGAGCTCCTCAATCTCAGAATCACTGGCAGGATGCTTTCCAACATCTTCGTTTTCTGAGTCACTTGCGTGCCCATTAAGCAGCTCCTCATTTTCAGAGTCACTAGCAGGTAATTTCCTGGTCTCCTCACTCTCAGAGTCGCTCCCATGCTGACTGACATCCTCATTTTCAGAATCGCTTGCAGGAGGTTCTGCACGTTCCTCAGATTCAGAGTCGCTGTCCTTCTGCCTGTGAAGCTCCTCACTTTCAGAGTCACTAGCATTAAGATTTAACGGCTCATCATTCTCAGAGTCTGTCATATGATGTCCTTTGGTAAGGCCATCTTCTCGATCACTAGGTTCATTCTGAAAAATAAAGTGAGAAAAAATTAGGAAAAGGGCAAAAAACAAAAACTTTAATAGTAAAATGTTAAAAATTTTCAGTGATTTTTCAAAATGTAAGAATATGGGCACCTAATTGGAGAATTCTTGTCTTACACCTAAATAGAAATACCACACAGAAAACTCATCTGTGAAATGGTTTTATTTGGATCCTCAAATGGGGAAATATAACCAGCCTTCATCAAAACAAATTTGAAAGCATACCCTCAGATTACTATAGAAAACTGTGAAGAACTAGATTTTGTTTTTAAAAAAGGCTAATTTTCTCATACACACTTCTATTTTTGTGAAAATATAAATCTAGGCCAGGCGTGGTGGCTCATCTGAGGTCAGGAGTTTGAGACCAGCCTGGCCAACATAGTGAAACCCCGTATCTACTAAAAATACAAAAAATTCGCTGCACATGGTGGCGGACACCTGTAATCCCAGCTACTTGGGTGGCTGAGGTGGAAGAATTGCTTGAACCCGGGAGGTGGAGGTTGCAGTGAGCCCAGATAGCGCCACTGCACTCCAGCCTGGGCGACAGAGCGAGATGCTGTCAAATACATATATAAATACATAGACATTAAAATAAAAATAACTCTATTTTTCAAAGAAATACAAGCACACATGTAACCGAGTTCTTTTACATAGGAACATTCTTGGATTTCATAAAGCTATGATTATTTAGGGGATAAAAACTATAAAATTTAATTTTATTTAAAGGGTCAAATAACACATGGGCACATTCTCCCAAGATAATTTAAGCAAACAAAGAAAGGAGAAGTTAACATTTCCTAAGTAACCACTAAGAGCCCTTACCACAATAGGCTCTCTCCTGTTCGTTCATTTACTCCTCATAATAGTACTTCTCATGATAACAAAATTGAGGCTTACAGTAGTCATAGTCCTATCTCTAGTAACCCTGGAAATAAGAAAGCTTAAGTTTTAGGGAGAACATGATTCATCTAACTACACCAACACATAATGTTACTTGAAATAATTACTCTGAAAATACTCTGGAGTATAAACTCGATATGTGCATATTATAGCTATGGTTTTTTAAATGTAGAGGAAAAATATACAAAATTAAACATGCCAAAATACAAGTGTTTTAGGATCTGGTGAATTTTTTCTCTCATCTGGTATCTCAACTTTAAATAAAGAAATAAAAATAACCGGTGAATAGCATTCTAGCTTAAAAAGTATTTTTATGTTTGAGTATTCCCTCTTAAAAATTTACTGAGACAAATATTTCTCGTTAGATATGTGACTGAAGCTACATGAACTACCACAGACCAATTTTCAAGGACCCAAGAGCCTTTAATAATGTATAGCCCAACATCATGCTATGAAATAGTTAAGTGACAAGAGAATTCTTATCAATGACAGGATAAACGGCATGAAAATGTTCTCATAAAACCCTTACTTTTACTTACCCAAGTATGCTGTGTCTACAAATTAAAAAGAATATGAAAAATTACAAAATAAACAAGCCTACAAAGCAAATGTTTGAAGAGTTTTTTTATACTTTATCACCATTATGACAGCACAGCATGGCAAAGAAATAGTCATTGCTTCTTTGCCATGAAATACAGTCACTGAAATATAGCACATTCAGGAAAGCTTCCAAAATCATAAACTTCCCAAAATTCCTAACTATATTTATTCCAGTTCTCACCAGGCACCAGCCCAGGACTGCATTAGATTCCCGGTCAGTCACAAACTCCATTATCCCACTGAAAGAGGTACTTACCTATTAAAACAATATTAGGACTGGAGAGATATATCACAGAATCTTACAGTACAATACTCTGTATGTTGCCTAAAGCTTACTTTAGCCATACTTCATAATTTAAAAGAATGCATGTGGAAAATTTAACTATCTAGACTGTAAGCTCTAGGAAGGTAGGCATATTTTGGTTTGTCTTCCTCACTGAGGTATCCTCAGAGTGCAGAATGCTCTCCAGTACATGGCACACGGTAGGTAGAGTTCGAGCATCCCTAATCTGAAAATTCAGAAAACTTCAAAATCTGAAACTTTTTGGGCATTGACATGACACCACGAGTGGAAAATTCCACACATAAGCACCTAACACAAAGTTTGTTTCATGTGCAAAGCTATTTAAAATAATGTATAAAAGAGCTATGTATATAAGAAAGACAAATGAATTTTATGTTTAGACTTGGGTCCCATCGCCAAGATAGCTCACTGTGTATATGTAAATATTTCCAAATTCAAACAAATTCTAGATCCAAAACACTTCTGGTTTCAAGCATTTTGGATAAGGGATATTCAACCTGTATTTGTTAAATGAGTAATAAAGGCGTTAAGTGGGAATAACATAAAAAGAATGTATTTGATTCTACTATGTGCAAGATGCTAAGAACCCAGACTAAGTGAGTCTCAGTACCTGACCGTAAGAGCTGCTGTCTAATGAGGAGCCGGCCAGGCGTACTGTAATATTACAGTGTGACATGCACTATTCACAAAGTATGCATATGGTATTTTGAAAGTGTATCTATGTGAAACTGAGCTGCAAAAAAAAGGTGTACAGACAGTAAGCTGAGATCGCACCACCACACTCCAGCCTGACACAGCGAGACTCCACCTCAAAAAAAAAAAAAATTTAAAAAAGATGTGCAGACAACAGGCATGTTTGCAGGTAGTTTGTGATGGCTGAGTTAAGATGGGAGGGTGGGGGATAAGCATACAGTACCAGCAGAGTCAACTAAAGCAGAATGCAAAAGGGAAAGCTAACTGGTTTTTAGCATGCTCTCCACGGCATATCCATCACATAACTCTAACGCCATGTCTATGTGTGACTTGATTTATTTTAGTTGAAATAACAGAATCATCTCTGGCTAAGTCTAGAAAAAAAAAAAACCAATCTTCTCAGGATCAGTGACTTGAAAGACTAAAGACTGGGAGGTTAAGTACCAATGCAGCACAGAAAGCTTAGAAAAGGGAACTCAAGGATCATTTTACTAGAGTACCATCAGCAACATGACTCAGCTATGAACATAATAAATTTCAATGTCTAGAACCTAAATTATAAATCCCCAAGAGAGACGACCTAACTGGTCAAGGCAATATCAGAAACTGTGACTCCATCAGTTACAGCTGGAGCAGTTACAGCACTGGGAGCCACTCACAAAGAAGTGAGAGACAGTAGGCAGTCATCCAAAACTCACCCACTACACTCGACCCTGGATTTCCTGACGCATAGTGTAGCATTCCAAAACAAATAACCCTTACAAGGACACTGCATAAGACAACGATTGTGAAATTCATGAATCCTCATGAATTTTTTATGAGTTTCACAAAAACACAGCATTATGTGTGGCACAACAGGGCAAAAAAAAAGGAAGAAATCACTATAGTAAAAAAGTACTAGTCTCATAGACTCAAGCTAAAGAATACACTTAGACAACACCACCACAGAATTTGGGACTTTGAGTATGCTGGAAATTATACAGTTAAGCTTAGTTATCAAAACAATATTCAAAGTTTCTAGAGTGGCTTCAGCAATTAAACTGCAAGCTTAAAAAAATCCAAAAGACAGTTTTTAAAAAAAGTCAGATGAGTACAACAAATCAACAGTTGAAAATGACATTTCATGTCATATTTTAAAATAATTTAAGACATTTCCTAGTTGTAACAGTAAAAGAAATTGAGCACTCAGAGGGTCCTCGGATGCTCGAAACGTTTATAATGCCTTATACCTCCTTCTTAGCCATCACCGATACTGCAGCTATAAATAACTACTGGTTGTCCATCATAACCTTTTCTTCAAATTTAAGAAATTATCTTTCTGTGGAAAAGTTCGAAAATGCAAAATTCTTCTAAATTTTGAGTTTTTTAGTACATTTTTGTTAGCTGTTGCTTGCTTATAAAAATGGGTTACCATATAAAATGGCATAGTATTCTACCAAATGATTTTCCCTTTGATTTGAAAGATTAATGAGCACTGCAGAAATAAGACAAATGCTAATCACACCCAAAGATGACAATCATTTACATTTTAGTCTTTCAATCTCTTCTCTGTGTAAATTTACTTTAAAAAATTAAACCAGGACCTAGAATCACAATAATAGCCTGTATCTTTCAAGTAATAGCGGCAGGAAGCAAATTCCTAGGCAGATAGGAGTGGGTCCCCTGGTGAAACATGACCTTCTAGCCAAAGACAGCTTAAACCCTGAAAACTGAGCTGCCAGAGCCCCTGACTGGAGTGAGAACTTTTATTCCTGTTTGTCTGCTCTTTCCTGATTGGTTCTGAATAATGTTATTTTTTAACCAGTCAAATGTTGCCTTTCCCAAGGCTACCTATAGCCCATACTTCCCCAATTCTGAGCCTATAAAAACCCCAGACTTCCCACACGTTGGGGACTACCCACCTTTGGGTAGGGGCTGCCCATTTCAGGTCCCCTCTCTGCTGAGAGCTGTTCCATCGCTCAATAAAACTCTTCTCCACCCTGTAACCCCATTCTTCTTGGACGCAGGAAAAGAACTTGGGGAACCGCCAAATGGAGGATGGGAAAAGGGCTGTAACACTGTGCCCATGCCTCCCGCTTATCCAGCAATGGGGGAGAAGTTGTTGCTGGGCGTGACACACCGCCGTTCGCCAAGGCTTGGGTACCAGGAACGAACAAGAGCTGTAGTGCTTCTCGAGAGCCCAGACCTTGGGACTCTCCAAAGCAGAGCTGTAACATGCCCCTGCTCACCAAGCCTGGCGCAGTGGGAACTGAGCTGTGGAACCCTTGGGGCCCTCCAGTTCCTGGCATCTCCGAGTCTTCAGGCACCACCACATCCCCCTCATCTGGACACTGGCGCCAGACGGAGGATGGGAAAAGGGCTGTAACACGGTACCCACCCCCTCCTGCTTACCCAGAAATGGGGGAGAAGGTGCTGGGCATGACACACCGAGACCCTGCCCGCCCCGCCGTCCCCCGCCACACACACACACACAAATAAATAAATAAGGAGAAAACAGCTGAATAGAATTACTAGACTAATAAGCTCAATGAGAAAAAAGAGGACTTCAACAATACTATAAACAAACTAGATCAAACAGATATCTAAAGAAAAGGCCAGACACAATGGCTCACGCCTGTAATTCCAGTGCTGCTGAGAGGCGGGGGTGGGAAGACCAATTGAAGCCAGAAGTTCAAGACCAGCTTCGGCAACATAGCAAAACCCGTCTCTACAAAAAATTTAAAAATTAACCAGGCGTGATGGCACGCACCTGTAGTCCTAACTACTCAGGAGTCTGAGGCAAGAAGACTGCTTGAGCTCAGGAGTTCAAGGTTCAATGAGCCATAATTTTTTCACATGCCCGCTGTGTTAAAGTGAGCTACAATTACACCACTGTACTCCAGTCTGGGCAACAGAAGAGACCTTTTAAAAAAACAAAACTAAACAACAAAAAAACTTTATTCAGCAATAAAATATATATTCTTATTAAGTGTATGGAACATTCTCCAGGATAGGCTATGTGCTAGGTCCTAGAACAAACCTTGATAAATTTAAAAGAATAGCAATATACAAAGTTTGTTCCCCTACCACAATGAAATAAAACTAGAAATTAAAAACAAAAAAATAAAAAACAAAAAAATAGAAACAGAAAAAATGTTTAGGAACAATATGAATATGAAATTAATAAAATAATTCTATTTACTAAGCATCAAAGAGAAGAACATACTTATAAATTTCACAAAGAAATCCAACATGTATACATGGAAAACTATAAATCACTGCTAAAAGCAATTAAACACTTAAACAGACATCCCACGTTCTTAGATGAAGAGACTTTATACTGTCAAGATGGCAATATTCCCTAAACTGATCTACTGATTCAGTGCAATCCCCCCTATCAGAATCGCAGCTAACTTCTCTGCAGAAATCAACAAACTGATTCTAAAATACATAGGTAACTGCAAGGGACCCAGATTGGCCAAAAGATCTTGAAAAAGAACAAATTAGGACTCATACTCTCCAGTAACAAAACATACTACAAAGCAAGTAGTTAATGCACTACCACATGCACAAGGATAGATGCACATATGAGTAAGATTTTAATCTTAGATATGAGTAAGAAATGAAGCCACAGATTTTCAACAAGGATACCAAGACCATCCAATGGGGAAAGAACAGTCTTTTCACAATGCAAAGAATAAAACTACACCCTTATCTTACGCTATATACAAAAATCTCAAAACTGATCAAACACCAAAGTATAAGAGCTAAAGCTGTAACAGTCTTAGAACAAAACATAGGGGTAACTCTTCATGACCTCAGATTTGGCAAAAAAAATTCTTAGGTATGATACTAAAAGCACAAGCAATCCAAGAAAAAAAAAACAGATAAACTGAACTGCATCAAAATTAAGAACTTTTGTGCTTCAAAGGACACCATAAAAAGTAAAAGGACAACCCAGAAATGGGAAAAATATTTGCAAATTAGTCATCTAATAAGGAATGATATAAAGACTAAAGATTTTTTGACAACTCAATAATAATTTTAAAAAAAAGCTCAATTTTAGAAGTGGACAGGCCAGGTATGGTGGTTCATGACTGTAATCTCAGCACTTTGGCAGGCGAAGGCAGGAGGACTGCTTGGGGCCAGGAATTCAAGACCAATTGAGGCAACATAGTGAGATCCCGCCTCTACAAAAAAAGAGGACAAAGGATCTGAAGGGATATTTCTCCAAGGAAGACATACAAAGGACTAGACACTCAACATGATTACTCATCAGAGAAATGCAAATCAAAACAAGTGATATGCTATTTCACAGCCGCTAAGATGTCTATAATCAAAAAGTCAGGTAATAAGTAGCTGACAAGAGTATGGAGAAATCAGAACCCTTATACTCAGCTATTATGAATGTAAAACAGTGTAACCACTGTGGAAAATAGTCTGGCAGTTCCTCAAATGATTACACAAAATTACGTTATGAGTTAGCAATTACTTCTGAGTCAGCAATTACCTCCCTTAGGAATATGCCCAGGAGAACTGAAAACATATGTCCACAAAAAACTTGTATACAAATGGTATAGCAGCATTATTCATGACACCAAAAGAAACAACCCAAATGTCATCAACTGATGAATGGATAAATAAAATGTAGTCTATCAATATAATGGAATATTATTTACCACAAAAAAGGAAGTACTGATACATGCTACAACATGGATACACCTTAAAAATACTACGGTAAGTGAAATACGTCAGTCACAAAAGACCATATTTTATCATTCCGTTTGTAAGAAAGTCCAGGACAGAGACTCTACGAGACAGAAAGTAACTTAGTGGTTGCTGAGGACTGTGGGGTGGGGGAGGGGGTAGGCAAAGGGAAGAGGAGATTACAAAGGTAACACCAAAAGAGTTTCGTAGGTAATGAAATTCTAAAATCAACTGTGGTGATAGCTGGACTTCTAGAAAATACTAAAGATCACTGAATTGCACACTTTAAGTGGGTAAATTGTATAGTATGTAAATCTATCTCAATAGAGCCCTTTTTCGGGCCAGGCACGGTGGCTCATATCTGTAATCCCAGCACTTTGGGAAGCCAAGGTGGGCGGGTGCCTTGAGCCCAGGAGTTTGAGATCAGCCTGGGCAACATGGCAAAATCCCATCGCTACTATAAATAAAAAAATTAGCTGGGCAGAGTGGCGCATGCCTGGGTCCCAGCTACTTGGGAGGCCAAGGTGGGAGGATCACTTAAGCCTGGGAGGTTGAGGCTACAGTGGGCCATGATAGTGCCACTACACGCCAGCCTGGGCAACAGTGTAAGATCTCACCTCAAAAAAAAAAAAGAAAAAGAAAAGCTGCCTTTTAAGACAGGTTACCTTTTTTTCTTTTGAGACAGAGTTTTGCTCCTGTTGTCCATGCTGGAGTGCAATCGTGCGGTCTCAGCTCACTGCAATCTCCGCCTCCCCTGGTACAAGTGATTCTCCTGCCTCAGCCTCCCGAGTAGCTGGGATTACAGGCACCTGCCACCACGCCCGACTTTTTTGTATTTTTAGTAGAGACGGGGTTTCACCATGTTGGCCAGGCTGGTCTCAAACTCCTGATCTCAGGTGATCTGCCCACCTTGGCCTCCCAAAGTGCTGGGATTACAGGAGTGAGCCACCAGGCCCGGCCCAAGACAGGTGACCTTTTTAAAGATCAAAGTTGATGCAAAAAATCCATGATGAACTAAGTATTTAAAATTTGAGGACAGGATAACTGGTACTGGCTTTTCCTTTTCCCTCTGGCTCAAATAACAACACAGCACTGTTACTGATCCTAACTTTAAGATTTTGATATTTTGCTCATCGTATTTTTTTGCATTCGAGTTTTAAAATATCTTTTATCTTGATTACTGAGTATTTTTCAAAACTTGGAGGAAAAAAATAAAGCCGACCATACAAGAAGAAACAGAGATGTTATTACAAATGGCCGTTAGGCAGGCCCATCAATGACAGAACAAACTCCCTAGACAGAAAGATTTACAGCCCATTACATAAATGTGTTAACAGTAAACTCTTGTTTTCTTCAGGCAGTCTGACAAAAGACTTGTTCTGTCACCTGTCAGAGATTATATATAGACATATACAATTATTTTAAGAAAAAATAAGTTATATTTTTTTAATAACTAAAGAAGCTTTATAATAAAGTGGTTAAGAAACCTCCAAAAATTACTGGTCTTCAAAATCTTATCAGTATTTCCTACACTGACCACTATCTTAAAGACTGTGTGTATGTGTGTGTGTGCGTGCGTGCGCGTGTATTTTGTGTGTGCTGAGTAAATCCTATAGGTGAAATGAGTTAAAAAAAAATACTAGCCTAAATTCTAAAATACAGATGGAGATTTTTTTTTAAAAGTATCATTATTGGGAAAATTATGCAGTGAGTAGCATCTCATGGTAGGCAAAATAATGACCCCCCAAAAATGTCCATGTTCTAAGCCTTGGAACCTGTGAATATGTCACTTTACATGCAAAGGGACTATGAAGACATAATTAAGGTAAGGACCTTGAAATAGGGACATTACCCTGGATTATCCAGGTAGCCCCCAATTATAATTACAAAGGTTCTTATAGGGGGGGGGATGCAGGAAGGTCAGAGTAAGAGACAGAGATGCGATGACAGAAAGAAGAGGTCAGAAAATGAGTTGTGAAGACGCTATGCTGCTGATTTTGAAGATGGAGGAAGGAGCCTCAGCCAAGAAATGCAGGTAGCCAATACAAACTGGAGAAAGCAAGGAAATGTATTTTCCCCCAGAGAAGAACACAGCCCTGTGATGCCTTGATTTTAGCCCACTGAGATCCATCTGGACTTGACCTCCACAATTATAAGATAATAAATTTGTGTTGTTTTAAGCCACCAAGTTGTATCAAGTTGTTACAGCCTCAATAGGAAACTAGCATCTTTTAGGCTCTGTACCTGTAATTCGAACTGCTTCATTTAATACAACTGTACTCTCTTAATATCCCATTACTTCTAAAAAAAAATTTTAAATGAGAAAACATCAAAATCTCTTCTTAAAGGCCATTTTAAATAGGCAAAAGAACATTAACACAGAACTCAACACTTATAGAATACAGCTGGCACTGCCGAAGTACTAGTGGTTTAGCAAATTAAGATAACCTTCCTGGAGAGGAACATCTATGAAGAGCCTTAAAATGAGTCTCTTTCATCTGGTTAATTCTCCTGGCAGCTTTCTAAGGAAACAATAAAAAATGATCACAAATGTTTATGTACAAAAATCTTCAGGGTAGCTTCAGTTACTTAATACAATAGCTAAACAGTATAAATGACAAGTTAGAAAACTGCTGAATAAGTGATATTGCATCCATATTGTGAAACCATTAAAAATCATGCTTGTCGAGAATCTTTAATGACATGGGAGACATTTAAAGTATAATCTTAAGTGAAGAGATAAATACACAGACACAAAATATATATAGTAAAATCTCAAGTAAAGGTCAAATATAAAATACACACACGTCATATACATGGGACAGAATGAAAATGCGGGAGAAATAATGTGAGAAGGCTCATAGTCATTTCTGTAGTTGGAGTATGCTGGTTTTATTTTCTTGAAACTTTACAGATACAGAAACGCCTCAATTTATTACGGGGTTATAGCCTGAGAAACCCACAGTAAGTTGAAAATATCATGAAGTCAAAAATGCACTTCATCCATCGAATCTACCAAACATCACAGCTTAGCCTAAGCCTACCTTAAATGTGCTGCAAACACTTAGAGAGGTCTACAGTTGGCCAAAACCACCTAACACAACACCTATTTTATACTAGGATGTTGAGTATCTCATGTAATTTATTGAATAATGTGAAAAACAGAATGGTTGTATGGGTACTCAAAGTATGCCATCAGCACCTGCAACATTACAGAATTGAAAATTTTTAAGTCAAACTATTATAAGTCTGGGACAGTCTTGGATTTCTAAATTTTCAAAAACACGCGCTTATTTATTCAGAATCTGTATTATTTAAAAAAATAAAGATGCTTAAGGTAACCTGCATTTGCAACTGCAGCATGAGGCCATGAGATGACTACCCTACTAGGTTCTATACTGACAGTGGTTAATCTCTGAATGCGGTTTCCAAAGTGGACGCTTGAAATATCACACACGAAATGCACTGACTATAACGTTATCAAGTAATTCCCAACTATCATTAATTAAAATATTGGAATTTACTCTGAATGTTTAAAAGCATAGAAAAAACCTGAGTGACATCAAAATATATAAAAGATGAGCCTTTTCCATACCTGCATTTAGTTCTCTGACCTCCCCCTACCCCTTACTGACCCCACTTCAGTTACACTGACTCCTTGAAGACATCAACCACACTTTCACCTTGGGGTCTTGCGCAGGAATGTTCTTCCCCTAAACGTCCATATTTACATGGCCATTCCTCAGCCTCCCTTCACACCCTGGTTCAAATGCCGCTTTCTTAATAAAAGGTCTATATGGTCCCTATTTAACACCAAAGTCCGCCCTCCATCCTTTGTTCTGTTCTAATTATCTGTTTTCTTCACAGTATGTTACCTTCTAGCAAACCATACAATAAAAAAAAAAAAAAAGTTTATCGCTTAATGTCTTTCTCCCCCCTACTGGAGAAACAACCTAAGAAGAGAAGGATTTTAACTTCTAGTCACTGGTAAGTCCAAAGCACCTGCAAAAAGAGTCTGACACATATTAGGCACTCAATAAACACTTGCTGAATGTATACTAACGTCGCTGTCAAAGGATAGAGTCAATAATACAATCTCTAACCATACCTACTAAAACTTGGACAATTTTCTGCACACGTGTAATCAAGAAAAATATACGGCATAGAAAGTTCTTAAGTCTTTCCATCTTTATCATTCCTATTTGTTTCAGTGTGTGTCTACCGAAGACTTAGAGTGAATTTATTTAAAAATTTCCCAATTTTGTCTTGTTAACGTGGTGCATAACCAGAGAAGCAAATAAAGCAGTTTTGAAATATTTATGTACTAGGCCAAATATGTTAAAATGTACACAAAACCCAATACTACTCTGTAGTAGCTGTTTTGTTTAGTACAAAAACAGCTCTTAAAATTACATTTGCCAGCTGGGCATGGTGGCCCACCCCTACAATCCTAGCACTTGGAGAGGCTGAGGTGAGAGGATCACCTGAGGTCAGGAGTTTGAGACCAGCCTGGCCAACATGGTGAAATTTTGTCTTTACCAGAAAAACAAAAAATAGGTGGACGTGGTGGCCTGAGCCTGTGGTCCCAGCTACTCGGGAGGCTATGAGGTGGGAGGATGGCTTGAGCCCAGGAGGTGGAGGCTGCAGTGAGCCAAGATCTCACCACCGTACTCCAGCCTGTGCTACAGAGCCAGACCCTGTCTCAAAAAAAACAGAAAGAAATGAAAAAAAAGCGTTATTATTACATATATTATATACACCATAACAGTTCAAAATAAGAAGGGCAAATGCTGACATAAATTTTGACAGGTGATAACCCCAATAACTTTCTATTTCAACTGGTATTTCTTCAGACTGCAAATGCTCACTGCCCAACTACAACATTATTTGCAGAATAGGGAAACTTAGTCAAATTATCGAAGGTCTGGTCCATGTTCTCAATCAATACGCACAGTTGAAAACTGCCTAACATTTGAAATGTGACCCAATCAGAAGTTACTCACTGTGATTTCAACAGTAACCAGACCATCACTATTTATTTTTCAAGCAGTTTTCTATTAACTTACACTCCTTGACGCTCAGAGATTAAAGCCTAAACTGTCACAGGGATTCTATAACTCCCATATATAACAAGTCTCACGGAACGCAAGGGAAAAACCCTCCCAAAGATGTTGGTTAGCCAATACCTCGGAATGACGTTCTACACTTCCAGTGTCTGATCCGGAGTGTTGCTCATTTACATCATCCTCACCGTCTGACCCTGAATCCCGTTCATCCTGTACTGGGGTAGCACCACCATCATCTGCTTAAAAACAAAACAAAAACCCACTTATGGTGTAAGAGGAATGACATCTACAGTGAAATGAACACACTGAGTCAAGAATAACAGAAGTGCACAAGTTACCACTGAGGAAGCATTACTAATGATGCTAAAATTTTGAACAACATAATACGATACTCATACAAATACCAACAATCACAACATGTACTGTGAAATATATGCCAGCAAAACTACACCATAAAAGCAATTTGTAGCTTAAGAAACAACTTCATGTTAAAATTGAGTCTGTCTTTCTCTCCATGGCATTTACCACCTTCTAATATACTACCTGAAATTATTTTGTTTAACGTGGGTCTTCTTCACTTGAATGAAAGTGCCCCAACAATAGGGATTTTGGTTCACTGCTCAATCTCTGGAGCCCAGAACACTGCCTAGTACCTGACATACAGTAAGTATTTGTTTATGAATTAACACAAGGAACTCCAGTCCAAATCTAGTGAAAATTCATTCAAGAAAAGCATAAATAAAATGGTAAATACGAACTGTTACCTAACTTTCTTTTTTATTTTTGTAGAGATGGGGTCTTGGTATGTTGCCCAGGCTGGTCTCAAACTCCTGGCCTCAAGCAATCCTCCTGCCTTTACCTCCGGAAGTGCTGGGATTATGCCCAGCCCCAATACTTTAAAAATACAGAGTAAAATTATATTAAGAGGAAGTTAGGGTTCAGAAGATAGGAAGACTTACAGGTTTATAAAAATAATCAAATTTTAAAAAATGTAGTCAACTACAGAAAAACCAAAACGTCCTATAAGAATGGAATCTCACTTTTCTTTAGGCAGCCAGAGTGGGGAAAGAAAAAAAATAAAGGGGAATCACTATCATACTATCATGCTAATGAGCTAATGTACTTAGCTAAGAAGAATATATATATGGACGTGATAAAAATAATAGTTTTGAAGTTTAACAAACAGTTACGCTGCAACAGTGGTAGGACAGAAGAGGAGGCACATAGGCTAAAATATTGTCCTAGCATAACAGAAAATCATTAGAGAATGCCTGAAAATAATACAAGAGATTGCATGAATTAGGAACACACAGGTAAAACATCCCAAACAGCTAAAAGAACGTGAAATAGATGGAGGAGACAAGTCAGGGAACTGCTATGTTTTCTGTTACCTCTTTTAGTAATTAACCTATGTACATGTATTAAATATAATTGCTTTTTGTTTGTTTGTTTTTGACATGGAGTTTCACTTTTTACCCAGGCTGGAGTGCAATGGTGCAATCTTAGCTCACTGCAACTTTTGCCCCCTGGGTGCAAACGATTCTACTGCCTCGGTTTCCCGAGTAGCTGGGATTACAGGCGCCCGCCACCACACCGGGCTAATTTTTGTATTTTTCGTAGAGGCAGGGTTTCACCATGTTGGCTGGTCTCGAACTCCTGACCTCAGGCGATCCACTCGCCTTGGCCTCCCAAAGTGCTAGGATTACAGGCGTGAGCCACCATGCCCGGTCTACTTTTTAAAAAGTAACTTAAAAACACAAATGAATGGAAAAAAGCTATTTTGAAAGTATCAGGAAAGTTTTTTGTTTTTGTTCTTTTTGACAAAGTTTTACTCTGTCGCCCAGGCTGGCGTGCAGTGGTGCAATGTGGGCTCACTGCAACCTCCGCCTCCCGGGCTCAGGGCTCAAAGGATCCTCCCACCTCAGCCTCCGGAGTAGCTGGGACTACAGGTGTGCGTCTCCACACTCGGCTAATTTTTGCATTTTTTGTAAAAATGCGGGGGGAGGAGTCTCACTATGTTGCCCAGGCTGGTCTCAACTCCTGGGCTCAAGCCATGAGCCACCTATGCCTCCCAAAGTGCTGGTATTACAGGCATGAGCCACCGCACCTGGCTGAGGAAAGTATTTTTAAGCCAAATAGCAGTGCATGCTTGGAGAACCCTTTGTAGTCATTACAATTCACTGTCCTATGTAAGGAAAGGCAATGAACTCAAAACAGTAAAGAGCTTAACGCGTAAATAATCATTTAAACACTTAAAATTTTTTTATAGGTACATAGCGGGTGTACACATTTATGGCGTATTTAAGAACTTTTGAGACAGAACGCCCCAATAGAACTAGTAAGGAAAGCAAATGCAACGTGTTTCCCACAGTCGGTTCTGCCTCACTTATCTTTAATCTCAGATGCTGAGCACCATGCCAGCAGAGTGGGGCCCAGAAAGTTTACAGAATAATCAAACAGTAAAGAAAGGAGACCAAACTTCGGTGAGAAGAGGAAAGATCTCAAGGTGGAGGAAAGGCACAAAAATCACCAGTAACTGCCAGAAGTGCACTCCTTACTCTGAATGCAATTGAAGCGTGGGTCCTGCACTTATTATGTCCTGTATTGCAGGCAAGATTAAACCACCCCTAACTAGAAGTGGAAAGTCTAGGAAGGATCCCCCGCCCCACAGCCCCTTGGATTCTCCAACTACTCAACCACCGAGAACTCCCTTAACAGAATAAACCTCTCCTTCCCTAGGACTTTGCACACAATAGGAGCTTAATATATGCGAAAGTACTTCCCAATTTCAGCAAAAACCTTCGCCGATTCAGAAGAAAGCTTTCCCTCCAGAATCCCCTCTCCAAGGTTCTAGCTTCGAGGCTCACAGCTGGTCGGAGGGCTCTTGCCCTACACTGGCTGAGCACCTCGGACCAGTCGCGGGAGGGGAAGGTTTCGGGGGCCTCCTTGCCCCCATCCGCGGGGTGCCAGGCCGAGCCCTGCCGAGTAACTGCTCCGCCCCCCAGCCCGATCCTCCAGGTCCCTGCCCCCACCTGACTGGTCGCCGCTGTAATATTCCGAGTCCATGGCACGCGGACTCTCAGCGGGGAGTGTCCGCGCCCCGCGCCGCCCCCGTCACCTCCTTCCAGGCGGTGTGACCCCGGATGGCGTGGCTCAGTGTTCAGAGGCTCCCGCCCGACCGGAGAACTTAACGGGTGCGGAGGGTAAGAAAGCAGCAGCGGCAACGGCGAAAGCTTTGACCTGGAAGTCCCGGCAGAAAAGGCCGTACCCGGCAGGCGGGCAGGCATGCGAGCCGGCGATCTACTTCCTAGGAGCACCGCTGGGGCCAAAATGGCGTCTGCCCACGACCCTCAAAGGAATGCAGCGCGCAGGCGCCGCAACCCGTCAACCTGCCAATAAGAAGACGCAACAGCAATGACGCAAGGCACGGCCGGAAAGGAGACTCATGGGAAAATTGAGCCGGACCTCGGGCTTCGGTTAAGTACTTTCCTCGGAAGGAGCTTGATCTGGCCTCCGTGGAAATAACGTTATCATTGATTATTATTTCCTAGATTCTGTGTCCGCGCCTTGTTTGAAGAGCTTTCGAAATACTCTTCCGAAAAAATGAAGACCCGCTCTAATTACTTTTCCGTCATTAGCCACTGTCGTTCCCGTCAGGCCCCGAGGCTGCTGATTCCCGCCGGCAGTAGGCGAGAAAGCGGGCGTTGCACCCTGGGACTTGTAGTGTGACGCCCGGGAGCTGTGATGCGTTACTAACTGGCGCGATCCACGGTGCCTCCTCTCCCGGCGTCTTCCTCTCCTTCATTCTAAATAACGACTTCATTTCCTTGTTAAGAAGGCATTTAGCCAACAGTGAGAAGTACACATCTTTGCTTCCAGAAGTGTTCAAAGAAGTACACATCTTTGCTTCACCTTCCTGATGAAACACCGAGGAAGATGAAGTTGAACTTTCCCCTGAGCCCTGTGTTCCTGGAAAACAGCGGGGATTAAGAAACCCTCTCATCTATTTGTGTTTCTGGAACGGCACACTGTAAAGAACCACCCATCTCCATGTGACAGATAAAACGCTTGCAGATGACCCCTTTATTTGTCTGTGACAAGGCCGAACAGAGACCTTTCCCCTTTTTTCTGAGCCTGTTAATAAAGCCAAACAGACCTTCCAAATTCCCGCTCATGATACCGAGTGATTAGTTGAGATTAGAGCTCTCCCCCGACCCCAGACTAGTTAGACACAGGGAACATTTTCTGTTCACCTGACTGACTGAAACTTCTGATTGCAAAACAATCCCAGCTGTCAATCATCCCACCTTCCTCCCTATAAAAGGCAAAACTATGCTGCCAAGACACTGATCATATCTGGAGTGCTCTCTCTATTGCAATAGGCTGAGTAAAATCTATTTCCTTACTTGTTCATTTTAGTCTTGGACAGGGAGGGGATCAATTCTTGCCTTTTGATCGGAGGAGGGCCAGTAGACGTTTAAGCAAAGACTCTCCAGGAGGTGTAGACATGTAGAAAAAGAGCCTTTTGTTTCTACTACAGAGATCTGACGCTTCGTTAGCCAATCAGAGTATGCTGGCAGAACCCAATTATAGGCTCCTGAAGAGGACGTGGGAAGAGAAGAAAGGGGAGAAGTGGTTTCTTTCTGGAAATTTCCATTTTCCTGCAAGAGAGTTCATGGATATTCCTTGCCGATGTGGTGGAAACAGCATTGAATCCAAATTCCTTTTTTCAGTTGTGGGAATGACATCTTCTCAGGCAGTCTTGAGAATCAGAAGAACAAAGAATTACCAATGCCTGAAACGAAAGGTACAGAATTAAGCTTCCTTCCATTTGATAGAAGATATCAAGGTTCTAGGCCCTCTTCTACTGAGAAGGTGAGAGTATACCTGTGTAAATGGAGCAGGATTAATAGATCAAAATTCCAGGAAGAGTTCAATGGAAGAAAACCTTTTAGTTTCGCCAGAGATATAAGGCCAACAGTCAGGAAAGTGATTGGGTTGTAAACAATGCAATTGCCAAATGATAATTACTGAATTTTGGCATTAAAACTGTACTGGATAGAAGCACTTTGGACACACAACTATGTGCTTAGCTCTAGAAGGCTTCAAAGAAGCTTCAGATCTAATTTTTTTCCTCAGAAAGCCAACAATTTAGTGAGACAGGACACACCTTTCAAATGAATGCAGAGCCTTAGTTAAAGCAGTGTGCTTCTCAGTGTAAACACAGCTTACAGAGAGTTCCCAGAGCTCCTTCCTGCCAGCTGGCTGTCCCTCCGGGACCCTGTAGAGAAATTCTGTAGTGGCACAGATGTGCCTTTCTGAATCTTGGCTGCCTTACATTTTCAGGACTGCTGGCTCCCCACCCCAGTGCAGTTGGCCCATGTCGGTGGTAGGGAGGCACCCGGAAGAGAGGCTGTTTCCTACGCTAAGGATGCTGAGGACAGAGAAGAATGGAGCGGAAAACTTGCAGCGGTCCACAACGCTTCCTCCCTTAACAGGTAACCCAGAGTCACTGCCTTCCCTAAATGAAGGTAACATTTATTTGGAGATATTCTGAAGACATTGCCATCTGCTGAACATGTCAGGGAGCAAGAGGCCACATAATATAAACAATAGCCTGGCACCATCAGAGCTGCAGACTGGGGGCTCAGAGCCCTAGGTTGTGGGTCCATCTCTGGGCTCATTGTGCCTGGTGAGCTGGGACAAGCTACCAGCCTTCTATGAGCCTC
The DNA here is from genome assembly GCA_036589455.1 of Ateles fusciceps. Classification (NCBI taxonomy): domain Eukaryota; kingdom Metazoa; phylum Chordata; class Mammalia; order Primates; family Atelidae; genus Ateles; species Ateles fusciceps. The sequence goes on from JAZHEH010001297.1 coordinate 70,809, forward strand.
AGTTTTCACATTTGTCAAATGAGAGGGTCAAATCTGGTTTTAAGTCCTCTTAGCTTTTTTCTGTGTCAGAGGAGTCAGCTCTCTAAGTCTGACCCAGCTTCTTGTGCTAGAGCCACTAGCAAGCCCTACCAGGGAAGACACAAATGAAACTTACTAGCTGTGTGACCTTGAGCAAGTTGCAGAACCTCTCTGTGCTTCAGCTTCCTCATCTATAAGCTGGAGATAACAGCGCCATTTATCTCACAGAGTTATCATGCAGCCAAATGCACATATATAATATATAATATGTTGTAATTATATATATTACACGTATAATGTTATACATGATATATATATTTATATATTATATATATATTATATATATTATATAATATATATATTATATATATAATGATTCCTGGGACAGAATATTGTGAAATTAAATAATACAAACTTTTCTTTTTGAGATGGAGTCTTGCTCTGTTGCCCAGGCTGGAGTGCAGCGGTACAATCTTGGCTCACTGCAACCTCTGTCTCTTGGGTTCTAGCAATTCTCTTGCCTCAGCCTCCCAAGTAGCTGGGACTACAGGTATGTGCCACCACGCCTGGCTAATTTTTGTATTTTTAGTAGAGATGGGGTTTCACCACGTTGGCCAGGCTGGTCTTGAACTCCTGGCCTCAGGTAATCCACCCACCTCAGTCTCCCAAAGTGCTGGGATTACAGGTGTGAGCCACCGCACCCAGCTAAATAATTCAAACTTAAAGCTCTTGGAACTTAAATTGTTCTGAGTCTTGAGAGGAATGTGACTATGCAGCCTGAGTCACATGGCATGCAGCTGCAACTTCTGTCTTTTTCCCCCTGCAAATGATTGAGACGAAGCGGTACCAGAGTTAAAACCCCCTCAGGTCATTGCCCCTCCTACAGAGTAATAAAGTCATCTTCCTTGGGATGCAGCAATCTGTAACCAACGAAATCACTCCAGCAGATGTACTGTCTTAATATGGAAAATGTTATAATCCTGCTAAAATTTTTCTGTCTCTGCCTGTATAAGTGACACCTTAACGTCTCCACTTTGGAATGTTGAACCCATTCATTTGGAGTTGAGGTCTCCTAGGTGGCTATCCGAACACTCAAGTAAACTCTATACGTAATCATATTTTATGCATCTTATTATTTAAGATTAGCAACATATATGTTAGGTATTATCCTTATTACTAGGCACTGTGAAGATACAAAAAACTAACACATGATTCCTGCCTTGAGAAGCTTACAATCCTTTAGGAAGTCCTGCTTTGAAAAAGAAAATGCTAAGAGGTGAATTGTGTAACGTGGGTAACAAGTACCATGGGAATTAAAAGGAGGATGAGGCTAGAGTGAACAATCAGGCTGACTTCCTGGGAGCAGGGCCCTGGAGGTGGTATTTGAGGGACAAAAGCAGATTTGGATAGAAAGGTAGTGTTTTAATCATGGTAAGTTAACACTCTACCATATAGTTATGTTGTTGTAACAACAACAACAAATTTCGGTGGCTTGACACAATAGTAGTTTATTTTTTCCTCTTGTCAATGGGCAGTGGGGCCAGTGGTGAGGTGGAGGTGGTGCTCTGCTCCTAGCAGTCATTCAGGGATCCAGGCTCTTTCCATATTGTGGCTCCACCATTTCCCAGGGCCTCAGAACTCCCTGCTGCTTGCTCTGCATGCCACCAGCAGATGGGAGAAGAGAATGTGTAGAATGGTGCAGGACGTTTGAATGGGCCTAGCCTGGATTTGGAGCATATCACTTACCCTCATCCCATGACCCCTTCCAATTGTGAGTGAGGCAGGGAAGAGTATGTCAGGCAGGGAAGAGTATGTCACCAAGAGGAAAAGGAAAGTGATCATGGTGAACATGCAGCATTCCAGGCAAGGGTAAGAAATCCACCCCAGTACTTCTTTTCCCAGAAATGAACTTCTTAGCAACGAGCCTAAGCCTCTCACTCTCAACCTCTTCCAAGAGCTAGGCAAAGTGTCACTATCATCATCATAATTAGCATCATCAGCATCATTTATTTCGTTTATTGAGTTGACATGTAACCAAGTTTTGCTTTTCTTTATCAGTATCTCAGTCTCCCCAAGGCAATAAGATTAGTCATCAGGATATGTCATTGACCCTGGTCATCGGACAGAGGTCCCATGTTTATGGCCAGTGACCTAGGTTTAAATGCCAGGCCTAAGATAATTATCCACTGGATTGCCCAAAGCCCTCTAAAGAGGAGGAGGTGAATTTTTCATTTCGTGTCCTTACTTTCTCCCTCTTGCTGCGTTGGGCAAATCTCTGGGTAGGTTCCTCAGAGGGTTTATGGTGACAAAAGCACCACCGGAAATGTGTTCTTTCCTCCTCGAAAGAACTGTGGACACCTAGCTGGCCCATCAGGACTTTGGATCCAAGACCTGCCCAGTTGAGAAGCAGCTATCTTGAAGCTGCTCTTCCACGAGGATGAAGTACTTGAGTTTGCTCAATGACGCAGTCATCTTCTTGGCGTGTCAGAACCGAGATCCTCTAGGAAGCACTCATCCTCCCTGCACGCTCCCTCTGAGCCATATCTTCCTGCCATTCAAGGAACCCAAGGATCAGAGTCACATCTTCCGGGAGGACATTCGTTCTGGTCCTTCTTGGCCCCTCTTCTCCCAGCCTCCAATGGCACCTGGGTCTGTCAACTATATATTTGTTGCCTACTGGGACTTTGTCCCCCCAGAAACATTTGGCAATAATATCTGAAGACATTTTGATTTGTCATCACTAGGGGTGGGGATATAACTAATGGCTGCTGCTAAATGTTCTACAGTACACAGGACAACTCCCCCTCAAAGAATAATCGAGTCCAAAATGCTAATAGCGCTAAGACTGAGGAACCCTGAACTACAGGATAGAGTGTTCCCTGTGATCTACTGTCTTGAACTGTGCACAACTGTGGTTCCAGGGAAGCATTTAAGCCCTGCTTCTCTTCCCAGATATTCCTTTGCCCCAACACCTCAGAAAACAAGCAACAAAATGGGAAAGGCCTTTCAAACCCTGGGCTAAGGCCAGCAAGTTGGGGAAACATCGTTTCTGAAAACCTCTGAAGACAGAATGTCTCATGCATCAGTGGGATGAGGAAGGAGGGGGGTCTGGTTTGTCTGAGGGTTGGCGCGATGTAATGTATCCCAATAAACACGGACCATGGGGTCAGGTACACCCTAATTCAAACCTCAACTCTGCCACTTTTGGACGCATGGCCTAAGCAAGTTTCTTAACCTCTTTGACTTTAACTTCCTTGCTATGAAATGAGGAGAAGCACGCCTCATTTGTTGAGGTTTGATGAGGGTTGAGTGAGACGGCACAAGTGAAGAGCCCAGCACAGAGAAAATCCTCAGCACAAGCTAGCTCTTTCTGAGACTGAGAATTCAAAAATGTTCAGAAGAGTAGTTCAGTCACAGAGTCTATGCTGCCAACCTTGCTGTTTCACAGGGTTAATGGATAATTTAACTGCTGTAGGCTAGACGGGAAGATTGGGGCCACCCTAAGCCAGCGACTTCAGGTAGCTCCATGCTATTCTGGTAGAGCTGCAGTGAAAGGCTCGCCGTGCTCTGTGTCAGTCGCTGTGATGACGCTTTAAAAGGCTTGTTCACTGACAGGAATGGAATGAACCACAGGTTGTCCATGGACACATTTCAGCTCCAGCTCAGCTCACAAACGTGTTTCTAAAGGTTAGCAGAATATTCACATCTTGGGAAATCAACACTACCCTAATTGTGGAAGTAGCACTGGGCTAGGAGGCAGCCAAGCCTGGTCACTCGTGTTACCAAGAAGAGCCTGCCCTCCCTTTCCCCAACCCATCTTCTTGATTTCCAGGGCTTGAGGTCCCTTGACTATGGAAAGCCTGGGGCTCCAGGAGAATCATGCCTCAGGGTATCCCCCCTTTGCACCCACTCACACAGCAATCAGACCAGATTCTTGCAATCATGGGCACAGTTTTGACTGGGAGGGAGGACTTGGCATGCCATTTGAGAAAGATTAGCAACATTCATGCCCACTCTTTCATAAGCTCTCCCTCTGGAATGTTCCATAATGACAACGTGCAAACAAAGCTGAGAGCAGTTATGTGTTCATCCCAGTGTCCATCCAGGGAGGCTGGGTATACAAATGATGGGTCACCTGTTCATACTGTCACGCTGTCTCTAAAGAGCAATGGTAAATGTTTGGTACAGTGTTAGAAAGTGATTGTGATACAACGCTTAACATAAAGAGAGAGAGAATAGCGTGTCCGTATGTAAAATGTGTTTCTGTCAAAGTTTGCACAAGGTAAGAACTGGATGGCAACGTCTTACAGATTGTTTGGGTCCACACAGACTTTCTTTCCCAATATTTTCTTGCATGAGGGCAGTAGAAAAGGTCCAAAGAGGACTCAGTCTTGGCCCCAGAACAAGAGGTTCACCATCTCTGGGAGCTGCCAGGAGCAGCAGTGTCAGTCCTGAAGGAGCTAAAGGGTATCTTTCTAAACCAGAGAAACCACATACAGCATGAAGCCCAAAAGAGCTGAGTGTTGACCCAGAAAGTGGATGAGATTTTAGGGAGCAGGAGGTAGGGCAGAACTTGGGGGACAGTTCTTGGGGGGAACAGGCGGGACGGGGGACTTCCTGAAAGACTCCAAATGCTCAGCTCCCTCCAAGTGGTCCTTCAAGGCATCTCCCAACTCGATTCCCTGTCTCTGGCATGGGCCATTTGGTTGTAAGATACAGAAACTGCTTCAAGCTGTCTCAACAAAAACAGTGCTTAGTAGACGGAACCTAGGGACTCCATGGAGCCCACCCACAGAAGGCACAGGAAACCCTCAGGCAAAGAGGGTCTTCACCCCTGTCTCTGGGGCCACTGGGTCTCCACCTCTGCAGCTTGTGCACTTCTCCTTTTCTCTCCCACCACCGCTTGGTCTGTGTACCCACAAAAGGCCCATGTTCAGGTCTGCCACCCTGCCTTGACCTCAATTCTAAAAGACAATGGCTCATTCCCACATTTCTGCCTGCAGTTCCCGAGCCCCTCCAAATCCAAGGAAAAGAAAAGAATCTGATTGGCTCTAGTTGGGCCAACTGTAAGGACGACCAAGACCCCTTTATTACCCAACACAAGGTCTGTGGCTGAGCAGGTAACTCCCTGCCCCTATTATCCACCCACCTTCAAAGACTTGGATAAATGAGATCCCCTTTCCCTCATGGTCACTTCCAGGGACTGCCTGGCCCCTCCAGTCTGACCCCTCCCAGGGCCCACTGCTGGATGCACTTCCCTTTCCAACAGTCTGTATTTGCCTCAAATCCAAAGCCCCTTGATGAAGTGCCAGCCTGAGCCTGCCCAGTTTGTTGCCAGGGACCCCTCCGGGAACCTTGTTGTCTGATGATCTTTGTCTCTGGTCTAAGGTTTCCTGATGACCCTAGACATGCCCCGGGCGTATGCTCCTTTCACACTCAACACAGAACACTCTCTTGACCAGGTGTCCAAGCAGTTCTCCAGCAGACTCGGGCTGGATGTTCTATAATTCAACTCACTCGGACACTATTGACCTGGAGTCATAGATCCCACGGGTTAAGGGCTTAGTCCCGCAAAACTGCCCCACTTCAGATGCCAGTCTCAAGTCATAGGTTGCCACCTATACTTCTGACCAACTGTCTATAAGTCTGGGTTCCCACGCCCCCCTCCTCAGGTTGGATTTGCTAGGACAGCTCACAGAACTCAGGACGGCACTCATATTGACCAGTCTGTGGGAAAGGATTTTACAAAAGATCACAGATGCACAGCTGAACAAACACACACAGGTGAGTTGTGTGGGAAGGGTGTGGAGCCTCCGTGCCCTCTGCCGCATGCCACCCTCCGGGGACCTCAGATGTGTGGAGGCTCATCAAATCTTGTTCAAGAGTTTTACCTTCTCAGAGGTCAGTAGGTGGGGCTGAACGTTCCAACCCTCTACTCACTAAGTCTTTCCCGTGACTGACCCCATGCCAAGGCTAGCTAGGGCCCCCACACAGTCACCTCCTCAGCAGGAGTTATCAAAGGGACTCATTATGAGATGATCACTTGGGAAATTCTGAGGGTTTTAGGAGTTCTGTGACACCAACCAGGAACAAAGACCAAACATACTGTGTTTCATATTATACTATCACCCTCGATTAGAGCCTGGGGTGCCTGGGGGCAGAGCTCCTGCCATGCAGCACCTGGAAGGTGCTGAGCCCCTGGATGGTCAGCTGATTGTCACCATGGGATCTGGGTGGTGGCCAGAGCAGGTGCGTGGCATGCAAACTCTGTGGCCTCTGGGCCGCCGGCACCACTGCTCTGCAGAAGGGGCCTGGGTTAAAGAGCAGACGTCATGAGGCTCTGCCGGCTGGGGCTTCGGGAGGCGTGTGTGGGAGACAAGTGCCTGGTGCCCAGGGACAAAGTCCTGTAATAAATTACGTGGGCCCAGAGTGCTCCCAGCCATTTCCTCTTGGGGCCCTACCTCCTCTTCCTTTGTCCCTTACTCCCTGACACACCCAGAGTCCCAGCACTGCCTCCGTTCCCGGCTCTTTCACGGTGCCTGGGGTGGAGGGGAAGGGGAGTCAGCCAGAACCCCATCCTGACAAGGTAAGGGGGTGTCGGGGGCATGTTCTGCCAGTGAGGAGGAGGAAGTCACCTCTCCGAAGAGGGTCACCGGGGCAGGAGGCAGGTCCCCTGGAAATAAGGTGTAACAGGTCTGAGGGATAGAGAGCAGAGAAGCCCTTCAGGCACCTGGAAACCAGAAACCGCAGCAGGAGACTCGCTCCATTGGGCTGAAGGGCGATCCTGGGGGCCGAGGAGGAGGAGGACAGGAAGAGGCTGTCTAGCCCTCTGCTATGGAAGGGCAGACTCCCTGGAGGAAGGGAATGGCAGGTGCCAGGGCTGTCCCCACCCTGAAGCCTCCTCGCAGCTGGTGGGCCTCACTGTGGAATCATGGGACATCATGGATAGCCTGGGTCCCATGATGAGCCCCTGCCAGATGTCAGCTGTGCCACGTGTGGCATCCCACTGCATCCTCACAACACAGTGGTGGAATTGCCTCCATTTTATGGACACAGAGACTGAGGCCCTTGGAAGTGAAAGTGCCCACAGGAAGAAGCAGAGCCAGATTCAACTCCAAAGCCCAGGTTTATCTGCCTTACCCGTATACCTCGAGCAACTGACTTTGGTCACCTCTGGAAGGCCAGGCCCCTAGGGTGAGGCAGAATGGGCCTGGGTGGGGGGTAGTGGGTGGTGGGGGAAGAGGTGACTGAGGAGGGGGGACAGCACTGGGGCTCACGTGGGCGGTCCCCCTGGAGCTGTCCATGTGGTGTGCGTCCCATCCCCATTTCACAGAGGACAAAGCTTAAGACACAGAGATCCTGAGAGCTGGCCCAGGTCAGACAGCTGAGAGGTGTGGGGCCCCCAAATTCCCAATGACGAGGCCTCTCCTTCAGACTCCACTTTGTAACTCTGGACTTCCATTTTGCTCTAATTTACCAGACCCCTGAACTCTGTTTAGGATTTTAGTTGGGAGATTCGCACACACCCTGAATAAATCATTGTTAGGAACTGCTTAGCTCATCAGCCTTTGGGGCAGGAAGCCCACCACATCTCCCTGGACCTGTTGGGGGCCCTGCGTCTGTCCCTCAAATGCCACCTCTAAGAGAATACTCCCCAGGCGGCTGCCTTGGGGCCTGTTGCATCCGCAGCTCTAAGCACGGGGCTCTGTGGAGAGGCGATACCGCAGGGATGACCTATATGCGTTGATATTACCTCCTGTTTTACATATGTCAAAAGACAAAATTATAACAAATTTAGCTTAAAGATCTTAAGTGGATTTTATGTGCAATTCCAGAATTGGACAACACCCCACTCTGTAGAATACAATGGATGTTCTGATGAGCTGACCAAAGGAGTTTGGCTTTATAGACAGAACAGGGCTGACAGAAACAGAAAACAAAAAGTGGATTAGTCATTTCAAAGTTATTTTCCTTGGAAAGTCCAGAGCAGAGGGAACTTCCTTATCATGCCAGCTGAAACAGGCCTCTCTGGGGCTCCAGCTATTATCTCTCTTCTGATTCTCGGAAGGTCAGATAGTCTTAGTTTCGGCGTGGTGGCATGGAGCTTCAGCATGAGTGACTCTATTTCGGTCTGGTCTGTTGGCCTCGTGTAGGAGCTCAGGCCAAACCAATGGCCTCCCTACATTTTACTTAACACATGTATTTAAATGGTGCTTGTGTTCCCATTCTTGGTCCACATAACAAGCTATTCAGGGAGGAAGAGCCAGAATCCTAGCACATTTTTCACAGAAAAGGACATCGAGATCAAGAAGGGTAAAGGAGGCTGGCACGGTGGTAGCTCATGCCTGTAATCCCAGAACTTTGGGAGACTGAGGTGGGAGGATTGCTTGAGTCCGCAACGTGGGGGGGACTCCATCTCTACAGAAGAAGAAGAAGAAGAAACACCAAGGAAGAAGAAGAAGAGGAGGAAGAAGAAGAAATAGGAGGAGAAGTAGCAGGAGGAGGAGAAAGAGGAGAAGGAGGAGGAGGGAGGGGAAGGAGAAGGAAGGACTTGACCAAGGCCACTGGACCCTGGACTGGGTTTCCTTGGGGTTTTTCCATCTCCTGTGCATGCCCAGGCCTCAGCAGAGAATGGACCCTTGGCACATGCTGAATGAATGAATGGAGTAGCTAGCAGCACAAGACGAGCTCAGAATGAAGTCAAGTTTTCAAATCTGGTGTCGTTGTAGACTCTGTTGTCTGCCTTTCCAGCACTGTGTTGTGTGTTCCTTCACTGCCAGCTGGGGAGGTGAGGAAAAGTGACCCATGTACACCAGAGACACAGGTATCCAGCACTGAGTGGTCAGAGGAGGAGGTCCTGGGGCCGAGGACGGGTGAGGGCAGGAAGGGATGCAGCAGGCTGTGAGGGGAGGTTGCCTTGAGGATAAGGGTGGGGAACAGGGGGATGTTCCAGGTGGAGAACGTGGCATCTACAAAGACGCAGAGCAAAGGAAGTACCAGTAAGGCTTGGGCACTGTTGGCACCTGGCAGGATGAAATACAATCGAAGGGAGTGGTAAGAAATGCTCCAGAACTTCCTATGATGATAGAAATGTTCTCTTCTGCACTGTCCAAAACAGTAGCCACTAGCCACAAGTGGCTGTTGAGCACTCCAAGTGTGGCTAGTGCAACTTAGGGTCTGAATTTTTTTTTTTGAGATGGAGTTTTTCTCTTGTTGCCCAGACTGGAGTGCAATGATCTCGGCTCACTGCAACCTCCACCTCCCAGGTTCAAGCTATTCTCCTGCCTCTGCCTCCCGAGTAGCTAAGATTACAGGCATGCGCCACCATACCAGGCTAATTTTTGTATTTTAGTAGAGATGGGGTTTCTCCATGTTGGTCAGGCTGGTCTCGAACTCCCCAGTCTCAAGTGATCCGCCCGCCTTGGCCTCTCAAAGTGCTGGGATTACAGGCATGAGCCACCATGCCCAACCGAAGGGTCTGAATTTTTAATTCAACTAATTTAAAGTTAAATAGCCACATGTGGGTAGTGGCTACTATACTGGACAGTGCAGCCTAGAGGGTCTCGCTCATCAGGCTGAGAGAGCGGTGCAGTGGAATGAGCAGACACTTTGGAAACAAACATTTGCAGATTCAAACCTTGACTCATCACAAAAGTGGGACCTTAAGCCTCAGTTTCCTCATCTGTCAAATGGAGTAGCATCACTTACCTTGAAGTGTTGTTTTACAGCTCATACTAATGAGCAGGTACTGGAAAACATTTAGCACCGTGCCTGTCTGAGCCCGTACTTTGTTCTGGGGGCTGGGGACAGAGTACTGACGGTATGAAAAGGAACCGCAGTGCAGCGGTTCATGCACAAGTATATGCATTTATCAATTTCTCTTTCACCCATCGCCTGCCTTATTCAAATACTAAACATAACAGAGTGATATGAGGCAGCTTACAGTATACCTGTAATACAACGGAATCAAAAATAAAATAAGTGAGAAGCTGGGACCTAGGGGGAATTAAGGTAGGAAAATACACTGCAGCTGAGAAAAGGTTAGTAAACAAAATGCACATCAGAAAATCCCATATATTTGCTAGGCATAGACAGGAAATATGTCTGAGCTTTCAGATAGTCGTGCACAAGCAAAGCTATACAGTAAAGCTTACTAATGTTCTCAAGTTAGGAACAAGCCCGTTTCAAGGGGAAGACCAGCTTTCCTGATGCAATGTCATGAAGGGGATAAAAAGGGAGAAAATGACATTGGCAGTAACAGCAAATTCAGGAGAGTTTCTTAGGAGCTATTTGTAGAAAAGGAAGGAAGATTTCTCAAGGACTATCTCTACATGAAGGAGGGCACCTCACTGGCTATCTCTACATGAAGGGGCTTCTCAAAGACTACCATAAAAAGGAATAAGGACTTCCTCCAGGGCTATTTCTTTTCCTTTAAAAAAATCAATAGTTTTAAGGTACAGGTGTTTTTTGGTGACATGGATAAGTTCTTTAGTGGTGATTTGTGAGATTTTGGTGCACCAATCACCACAGCAGTGTACATGGCACCCAATATGTAGTCTTTTTTTTTTTTTTTTTTTTTGAGGCAGGGTTTTGCTTTTGTTGCCCAGGCTGGAGTGCAGTGGCGCGATCTCGGCTCACTGCAACCTCCACCTCCAAGGTTCAAGCGATTCTCCTGCCTCAGCCTCTCAAGTAGCTGGGATTACAGGCGTGTGCCACCAGGCCTGGCTAATTTTTGTATTTTCAGTAGAGGCAGGGTTTCACCATGTTGGTCAGGGTGCTGTCAAACTTCTGACCTCCAGTAATCTGCCTGCCTCAGCCTCCCAAAATGTTGGGATTACAGGCGTGAGCCACCACGCCCGACCCAAAATGTAGATTTTTATTGCTCACCCTGCTCCAGCCTTCCCCAAGTCCCCAAAAGTCCACTGTACCATTCTTATGCCTTTGCAGCCTCACAGCTTATCTTCCACTTATAAGTGAGAATCTATGGTATTTGGTTTTCATTCCTGAGTTACTTCACTTAGAATAAGGGCCTCCAGCTCCACCGAAGCAGCTGCCCAAGACATTATTTCTTTCCTTTTTTATGGCTGAGTAGTATTCCATAGCGTATGACACCACATTTTCTTTATCCACTGGTGGGTTGATGGTTGGTTCCATATCTTTGCAATTGAAAATTGTTTTTATAAACATGCATGTGCAAGTGTCTTTTTCTTTTTCTTCCTTTTTTTTGAGACAGAGTCTTGCTCCGTCACTCAGGCTGGAGTGCAATGGCACAATCTCAGCTCACTGCAATTTCCACCTCCCAGGTTCAAGCAATTCTTCTGCCTCAGCCTCCCGAGTAGCTGGGATTATAGGCATGCTCCACCACACCCAGCTAATTTTTGTATTTTTAGTAAAGACTGGGTTTCACCATGTTGGTCAGGCTGGTCTCAAACTCCTGACCTCAGGTGATCACCCACCTCGGCCTCCCAAAGTGCTGAGCCACCACCGTGCCCAGCCACAAGTGTCTTTGTATAATGACTTCTTTTCCTTCGAGTAGATACCCAGTAGTGGGATTGCTGGATCAAATGGTAGATCTACTCTTAGTTCTTTAAGGAATATCCCTTCTGTTTCCCACAGTGGTTGTGCTAGTCTACCTTCCCACCAGCGGTGTAAAGGTGTTCCTCAAGGGCTGTTTCTAGAATGAAGGGGGCATCCCATGGGCTTTTGCTCTATCTGATGAAGTGGGGCTTCTCAAGGGATATCTCTAGAATAAAGCAGGGTTTCTAAAGGACCATCCTACAAATGAATGAGGGCTTTTCAAAGGTTATCTCTACAGTAGAGGAAAGTTCCTCAAGGAAATTGAGGGGGAGTTTTTGAAAGGGCACTTATACAGTGAACAAGGGCTTCTGCAGAGCTATGTCTACACGAAGAAGGGTGTTTCAACGGCCATCTCTGTAATGAAGAATAATTTCTCAAGGGTTATCTCTATATAGGAAAGAGGGTTTCTCACAGGCTATCTCAACAGTTTAGGAAGTTTCTCACGTGTTAGTTCTAAAATGAAGGAGGGCTTTTCACAGGTCATATCTATAATGTGGGGTATGTATCTCTACTGTGAGTGACATCATCTCCTGGGCCGTCTTCACAATGAAGGGGCCTTTTTCTGGGCCAGCTCCATGGTGAAGGAGGCTTCTCTGTGGCTGCCTCCATGGTGAAGGGGGCATCTCCAGGGCTGCCTGCATGGTGAAGGGTGCTTCATTTTTTTTTTTTTTTGGCCAAAACCCTAGTTTATTTCAGCATCAGCAGTATCTTAACCATCAAAAAAATAAACTCTACTAAGGGTGACGGATGTCTCTACAGCAAGGCTAAGGGCTCGGCAGGCGGTGAACATCGGAGGTGCATGGTGGGCACTGCCCAGGCAATAAGTTAGGAAGCAGCAGGGTTGGTGTCGGGTGTGGGCCAGGCTTCACTTCTGGGCAGGCATGAGGTCGTCAATGGGTTGGCCCTGTTCCAGCCGCTGCTCCATCTCTATGAGCAGCTTCACTCCGACCACCACCATCTGCACCAGCTCCACCTCCGAGAAGCCCAGGCGGTCGCCGTCGGAGACGTCGAAGACCCCGCCCACCGCAGCAGTGTCCACACCGCCTGTGCCTCGCTTCTGAAGTCGCAGCCGCTTAAGCACCTCCGAGAATTTCTCGTGCTTGCCCAGGTGGGGCAGCTTGATGTGCATACCTGCCCACAGCCCTGTGCCCAAGTTGGATGTGCAGGTGAGGTTGTAGCCTAGGTGAGGGTTCCGCATGAACTCACAGTTCTTAGACTTGAAGAGAGTTTCAATCCGGGTGAGGCCGGTGCAGAATCAGGTGAACACTCCCTTCATGTTGCCCCCTTCTGAATGGAGATGACCCGAAGGTGGTTGTCCTCGTTGACCCACACCAGGAAGGTCTTATTGTCATTGTGCCGGATGCCGCGGGCGTCCAGCCAGTCATGGGCCATGCCCGAGACCAGCAGCAGGGGCGACAGGGGCTTGTCAAAGAGGAAGTGGTCGTCGATGAGCTGCTGCTGCTCCGCCTCTGGCATGCTCTTGAGCGCGTAGCATCGGCCGCCAGGTCGCCGTCCAGGCTGGACAGGGCTTCCACCGCGAGCTTCTCGATGGCGCGGCGCTCCCCGTGCGCACCCGCGAGCTCAGCACAGAGCAGCACGTAGTTGGGGTCCAGGTTGCCGCCGCCCCGCAGGTTGTCTGGGTTGAGGTCTGTCTTGTGCTCATTGCTGGGCTTGTACCCGCCGTGCCGATCCTCGATGATGGGGTCGAAGAGATCCTTGAACACTTCGTAGGACTCCTCGTCGCCCGCCACGCAGCCCACAGTCATGATGTATGGGTGGCCCGGGTTGTCCACGCCTGTCTGGATGACGTCGTCCAGCTGGAAGCCGCTCGGCGTGCTCTTGGCGCGCAGCTCCGCGTACAGCTCGGGGTCAGCACCTTGGCCATGTGGTTATTGTGGCTGCTCAGGTCGGGGAGCTTGTCCTCGGCCGGGAAGCTCAGATTCGGTCGGTCAGCAGCTCCCGGCTCGGCGGAGGCAAACAGCCGTGAAGGGGGCTTCTTCAGGGCAGTCTCCACAGTGAGGGGCCTTCTCCTGGGCTGTCCCTACAGTGAAGGTCATCTTTCTTTCTTTTTTGTTTTTTGAGATGGAGTTTCGTTCTGTCGCCAGGCTGGAGTGCAGTGGCTCAATCTCTGCTCACTGCAACCCCTGCCTCCCAGGTTCAAGCGATTCTCCTGCCTCAGCCTCCAGAGTAGCTAAGACTACAGGTGCGCACCACGCCCAGCTAATTTTTATATTTTTAGTAGAGACGGGGTTTCACCATGTTGGCCGGGATGGTCTCAATCTCTTGACCTTGTGATCCGCCTGCCTCAGCCTCCCAAAGTGCTGGGATTACAGGCGTGAGCCACCACGCCCGGCCTGAATGTCATTGTCTTGATGCTATCTCCACAGTGAAGGAGGCTGTCTCTCCTGTGCTGTCTCCAGGCAGGCCGGCAGCATGGCATGAAAGTGCAGCTTAGGATGAACTGTCCTGCCAATAAGTGTAAACCAAGCTTTTTAATGCAAGGCAGTGAATGTCATTACTGAGTGCTGTACAGGGTCTGCTGGTAGCAGAGGAGTCAATTTAGTTCTGATTGAGGGGAACAGCATCAAGGAGTCTGAAGGAAACAGTTGAGCCAGGTCTAAAACTGTAGGCTGGACTAGAAGCTAAACGGGCCAACACTCACCTATTCCTACACGGGAGCCATAGGCGCCTGAACCCAGTTGTGTGTGTCAGGTGTGTGTACGTGCTGGGGGATGGATAAACTTGATCAAATTTGCTCATCCTGTGATGTTGCAGAGGATAGACAGGGTCTTTGCCAAATCCCCAGCTCCACATTTCCCTCTGCAGGGGGAGCAGAGCCCTTCTGGGAGGAGAGATTCTCCTAAGGGGTTCTTCCCCAGGGCACCCTGCCTTCTCTGGCTTCCCCAGGAGGGGGCTGCGTAGGAGCAGGGTCTCTTCCCCAGGGCTGCCCTGCCATCGCCAACTGCCTCCTGGGGAAGCTGGGTTTCTCTAGCCACATTGTTGCATGTTGTAGGATTTTGGGCAGTGGGGTGGCTAGGCCCTGTGCCCACTGGGAGAGGACGGGATGGAGGACTATAGCTTCACATTCTTACCCTGGGCTTGCCTGGGCAGAAGAGGAGGGAGCCCTCATGGTGATCCAGGAGCACTATTGCGTCTCTAGGCCAGAGAACATCTCTCAGGCACACATACCTCTGGCACTGTCAGTCACATGGTATTCATGGGAAGGGCTTCTTGTGGACATCACCCTGAATGCTGAGCTGTCCTGCGGGTGTTAGATTTCTGTCCCAAAGAGGAGCATGCCCTTCTTCATGGGAAGCCCCGGGCTGTGGAGACAGGCCGGAGCAGGACAACAGAGGGAACTTGAAATCTAGACTCAGGACTCTTTTTCACTAGCGTGCACTGACAACCCCAGAACCACTAAGAGTGGGGCTGCCGCCACCTTCAGCTCCTCCTGTTCCTCCCTGACACCTGTGTGGGAGCCCTTTCTATTGGGCCCTCCCATGGCTGGCTCCCCGCTGAGCTTGGCGGTGGGGCTGTGCAGATGGTCATCACTGTCTGGGCAGGGATGGAAGCTCAGGTATCCCAGACAACCCCTGTCGACAGTAAAATCAATGACAAATGCAATCTATGGATATGGAAAAGCCAGACATGACAGAAAGGAGCCATGTGTGAAGTAAAAGTCTCTTCCCTGCTTCCACTCTCCACCCCAATAAATTACAGTTAACAGTTTAATATAGTTACCTCCCCAAAGTATCTCCTCTCTCCCTTTCTCTTTATATGCATGTATGTATCTCCTGTATTTTCATTTTGGATTATAATTTTTTAGTGATGGAGTCTTGCTTTGTCACCCAGGCTGGAGTGCAGTGGTGCAATCATGGCTCACTGCAACCTCGGACTCCCAGGTTCAAGTGATCCTCCCACCTCAGCCTCTCAAGTAGCTGGGACTACAGGTCGGCACCAATGCCCAACTAGTATCTCCTATATTTTTAAACAAAAAAAACATGATACTATAAAACATACTCTTTTTATTACATACTCATATATCAACACATGTATTAGATTGAATCATTTGAAACTGCCAATATGTGGCCTTCTTCATCTGGAAAGAGGACAGTTTCATATACTTCAGCCTAACTACGCTTTTAAAAAGCTGCGTGGTATTCTACCCAAAGGTTGACCCTGAATCCAGCAGACCTCTGTTGTTGGACGATTGGTGGTTTGTTGCGTTTTTGTTTGTTTCCATTTTTTGCTATTACTGTCAATGTCTGCACATCTACCTGGATGAACTTTTACAAGTATATTTGCAGAGTATGTTGCTCATAGTGGGATTGTATGAACAAAAGGTGTCTGAAGTTTTGATAGACGTTATCAAATTGTCTTCCACAAATGGTGGCACCAGTTTACCCTCTGCCACAGTTCATGGGCAAGCAGGGTCATCTCCGAGGCCACACACAGCAGCGGGCCTTCTGGGTGGGCCCACGTGCTGCCCAGGGCCCCCTCCTTCCTCTGGCTCCCATCCTGGGTGAGCAGCCACATGCTGGCATGGGATCAGACCCTTTAGTTGGGGGACAGTGGGAAGTTACCTAGCCTCAAGCGGCCTCAACTGTCTAAGGGACAAGTTGGGGAAAATGAAATAACTTGGGTGCAGCACCACCCTGCAGCACAGAACAAGGCCCTGCCAGCAGCAGCTCCCCTTTCCTCTCCTCTGCCCCTGCCCAGGACTTTGTCTGGCCTGGTGGTTGGGAGCACAGGCTCTGCCACGGCCCTGTCACCACTAACGCCAAGGCTCAGTTTTTCCAAATATGGATGAGTATGGGAAATAATCGTATGTGCCTCGCAGGCTTATTGTGCAATGAAAGGGGCATTGTGTGTGGAGCTCTTGGCCCAGTAAATGCCCACCAGTAAGTGCTGCTCTTGTAATGATATCAGGGCAACTCAGCCTGTGAATTCTTGGACCCTGGCAGGCCATCTCCCCCAAGGCTGACCATTTATAGTGACCTTTCTGGGGCCCAACTGGGGCCCACTGACCAACCCAGACTAGCCCCGAATTCAGCCCAGATCTAGACTCTAGTGACTTTGCCTCCTCTGGGAGGCAGCCCTTTCAACCTGTGTTCTCTTTGAATGATGGCTTCCATCCCAGGGAAGGCAGCCAGCTGGTGACACAGGATAACTTCCAAGTCTTACTTATTCCTCACTCAGCCCCAGATGCCCTTTCTGCCCAAAGAACACTGCCCCAAAACACCAGAATGGTCACCCTCATTCTGGTTCCTGAGATTAGACAGGACACTGATCCCCATAGGCTTAGCCACAGTGACCTGCCTCAGGGCTTGACAAAGGGAACTGGACTAAGAAGTCATCCTATTCCCAAGGAGCAGAAACTTTCAAGTACACCAGTGCTTCTCGTAAGGGGCAATGCTTCACCTGCTTTCCTGGGCAGAGCCATCCATCCATCCATCCATCCATCCATCCATCACCCCAGCCACCCACCCATTCATCCACCCATCCATCCACCAATCCATTCATTTGTTTATTAATTCATCTGTTCATCCACCAATCTATCCACCCATTCACTTACCCAGTCCAACCACTAGTCTATCCACCATCCATCCATCCACTCACCCACCTATTAATCCACTAATTCATTCATCCATCTATCCACCAAGCTATCCATCAGTCTATCAGTGGATCCATCCATCCACTTATCCATCCACCCAGCTACCCATCCATACACCTATTTATCCACTAATCCATCCATCTATTCATCCATTCACCTATCCATCCACCAGCCCATCCATTCACTTACCTGTCTACCCATTCATCAACCCACCCTTCCATCTACCCACTCACCCAACCACTCATCCATTGGCCCATTCATCTGTCCACTCATCCATCCATTTACTCAGCAAGCACGTCCTGAGGCCTGACTAGTATGAGTAAGGCACTTTCCAGCTCCCAAATTTCTCACAGGTGTGGGGAGAGACACAAAATGTGACACGTAAAAACAAGGATAAATGCTGAAGTCAAAAATTGCAGCCTCTGCATGTGAGGATGTCTGTTCCTGTGTATGTGTGTACACGCATACATGTATGCTTACACATGTGCATGTGTCTGTGTTCCAAATTCATATCAGATCCAGTACAGAGACACTGAGGTAGAAGAGAACATAGGGTGTTTCAGGAACTGCATGATATTCAGTGCACCCTGGGGGGGAGAGGGGAGACACAAAGCAGGCTGAAAAGCTGGGCAGGCTATGATGCTGAAGATCCTTGAATGTCATAAAGATATGGCACATCCTTAGCTGTGGGAGGCATGACATGGTCAATTTTTGCATCTCCTAAAGATCACTTGATTGGCAGGATGGAAGATGATTTTTCTGAGAATCCAGAAGCAGCAAGGCCACTTGGGATGCTTCCATCCTCCCAAGTGAAGGATGGTAGGAGACTAAAGGATGGCAGGAAGGGAAGTGCCTCAAGTTTGTTTGCTTGTTTGTTTTGAGACGGAGTCTTGCTCTGTCACCCAGGCTGGAGTGCAGTGGCGCAATCTCAGCTCACTGCAACGTCCACCTTCCGGGTTCAAGTGATTCTCCTGCCTCAACCTCCCAAGTAGCTGGGACTACAGGTGCCTGCCACCATGCCCAGCTAGTTTTTGTATTTTTAGTAGAGATGGGGTTTCACCATGTTGGCCAGGATGGTCTCGATCTCCTGACCTCGTGATCCACTGACTTTGGCCTTCCAAAGGGCTGGGATTACAGGCCGCACCTGGCCAAGTTTTTTCTTCCTTTTAATGTCTTTATCTCATTTTGGTATTAGAGTAACACTGGCCTCATAGAATTAGTTAAAAAGTGTTTCCTCTGCTTTTGTTTCCTGGAAGATATTATGGAGAATGAGCATCATTTCTTCCTTAAATGTTTGGTAGAATTACCAGTGAAACCATCCACACCTGGTGCTTCCTTTTTTGAAAGGTTGCCAATAATTGATTCAACTTCTCTGATAGATATAGGATTTTCAGATTATCTATTTCTCCTTGCATGAATTTTGGTAGTTTTTGTTTTTCAAGGAATTTGTCCATTTTATCTAAGTTGCCAAATGTGTTGTTCATAACATGTCTTACTATCCTTTTAATGTCCGTGGGATCAGAGTGATGTCTCCTCTTTCATTTCCAATGTTAGTAATTTGTGTCTTCTCTTTGCTTTTCTTGGTTAGCCTGGTAGAAGTTTATCAATTTTATTGATGTTTTCAAAGAACCAGCTTTTGGTTTCATTGATGTTTCTCTTTTTACTTCCTGTTTTCCATGTAACTTATTTTTCTTCTAATTTTTATTTTTGATGTTCTTCTTCTTACTTTAGGATGATATTGTTCTTTTCTCTACTTTCCTAAGGTGGAAGCTTAGATTATTGATTTGGATTTTTCTTCTATGCATTCAGTGTTATAAATTTCCCTTAAGTACTTCTTTCATTGGATTCCACAAATTTTGATGTGATATTTTAATTTTCATTTATTTTAAAATTTTTCTTGGGACTTACCTGACCCATGTGTTATTTAGTAACATGTTTCCTAATCTCTAAACATTTTGGGATTTTCTAGTTATCTTTCTGTTATTGATTTCTAGTTTAATGCCATTGAGGTGTGAGAATATACTTCGCATGTATTTTGACACTCTGCTGTCATGTGCATACATGTTAATAATTGACATGTCTTCTTTGATAATTTATTCCTTTAACATTATGTAATATTTCTCTTTTTCCTCATAATCTTCCTTTCCCTGAAGTCTGCTCTAAAACTAGTATAAGTACTCCAACTCTCTTTTCTTTTCATGTATCTCTCTCTTTCTTTCTTTCTTTTCTTTCTTTATTTCCCTCCTTCCTTCCTTCTGTCTTTCTTTTCCAGAAAAGAATACTAGATTAATACTAATACTAATACTAATGTATCTAGCTCTATTTTGATTAGTATTAGCAACCTAATACTAAACCAACCCTTTATTTCAACCCTTTCTCCAACCCTTTACTTTTAATTTATCTGTGTCTTTAAAAAATGATTTCAACTTCTGTTTTTATTAGGGAGTACACGTGCAGGTCTGTTACATGGATATATTGTGTGATGCTGAGGTAGAAATGATCCCGTCACCCAGGTAGTGAGCATGGTACCCAATAGGTAGTCTTCATATTTAACATGGGTTTCTTGTGGACAGCATATAATTGGGAGCCTCGAGTTTTAAAAGACAAAATCTCCAGGTCCTAGGGATTATTTGGATGTGAAGAATAGGAGACTCCAAGTGTCTTTTAGCAATGCTAGCTCCATTTGCTGAGATAAAGAATGCAGGGGGCAGGAGCACGTCTGGGGACCGAGGAGATGAAGTGTTATGGTCACATGGAGTTGGATGTGCCCATGGCACATCTGAGGGACGTGTCGAGGGGAAAGGGGCCTTGGTGTGTCTGGAGATCAGGATAGGGACGAGGGTTGGAGACACTAATTTGGGACTCAGCAGGGCTATGATCCTGGTGGCCCAGAGAGAGTGTGCACACACAAGGGGAGTGTGCAGGCTGAAAGAGAATAGAATAAGGACTGGTAGATCGGTGGGAATTATTTGGTTCCAACAACCAAATCCAAATGGCTTACCGCATATAATCAAACTGCAAAAAGGCAGAGACAGGATTTCTGTCTTTTGTCTTCTTCCTTCCACATCTGCCAATTTTATTCTCTCAAATCAGCATTTTTAAGAAGCTAAGACCATAGCTCCTGGTACTTCTGGAATCAAATTTCATAATTTCGACATTAGAGAGGAAAACCAACCCTCAGCTCCCATTCAGAATGTCCCAGAAAAAGCTGTGATTGGCTCTGGCTTGGACCACATGGCCGCTTGGGTTCCCAGGATTCACGAGATTCTCATCAGCAACACGATTTGAACTAGGGGAGGAGATGTTCCCCAAAAGGATATAGGAGGAAGGCATACCAGGCAGACAAAAATCACCAGCCTCTCCCTTGGACACCAAGAGGTCTAGGTGAGTGAAAGGGCCAGGCATGGCAGCTCAAGCCTGTAATCCCAGCACTTTAGGAGGACGAGGTGGGCAGATCACTTGAGGCCAGGAGTTTAAGACCAGACTGTCCAACATGGAGAAACCCCATCTCTACTAAAAATACAAAAATTAGCCGGGCATGGTAGGCATATTCCTGTAGTCCCAACTACTTAGGAGGCTGAGGATCGCTTGAATCCAAGAGACAGAGGTTGCAGTGGGCCGGGATCGCCCAGCTGAACTCCAGCCTGGCAACAGAGTGAGACTTTGTCTCCAAAAAAAAAAAAAAAATGAATAAGAAGCTCTGGGAGGGGATTGAGAGGTGCCCCAGAGGGGAGAGGGAAAGGCAGTGCAGCCTGGTAGGAGCAAAGGGACATGGTCAGGAAGGCATGAAAGGTGAGAAGCTGGAGGCACTGTTAAGGGGTGGCTCCTTCCGGCAACTTAGCTGTGGCGCAAACACAGGGTGGGGGGAGGGTACTCAAGCTGGACAGGGACAGTGAGGTCAAAAAAATTCATTTTAAGATAGACAAGACCTGAGCTTATCCCTATTCAGAGGGCAAAGGACCAGGAGAGTGGGAGAGGACGAAGATGTGAGGGGGAGGATAATTGTATTAGTCACTCGTTGCTGCATAACAAGTTATCCCAAACTTTAACAGCTTAGAATAACAAGCATTGATTATCTCACACAGGTTCTGGGGGGTCAGAAATCTAAGAGCAGCTTATCTGGGTGGTTCTGGCCCAGGGACCCTCATAGGGTTTATAGTAGCTGTTTGGGTTGCCATAACCAAACACCACAGACTGAGGATGGGGTGGTGGTGGGGCTTAAATGATGGAAATGTATATTCTCCGCTGTTCTGGAGGCTGGAACTACAAAATCAAGGTGTCAGCGGGGTTGGGTTCTTCCAAGCATCTCTTCTGGGCTTGCAGATGTGGGCACAGCCATCTGTCCTCTTGCTGCCTCTTCATGCTATCTTCCCTCTGCGTGCCTGCATCCTAATCTGTTGTTGACTGTAAAGTTGTATTCAGAATGTTGGCTGAACTGTGGTGATCTGAAGCCACAACTAGCGCTGGAGGGTCCCTTCCAAGATCACACAGCTGTTAACTGGGGCCCTCAGTTCTCACAATACAGGCCTCTCCTTAGGGCTCTTTGAGCATTCTCACAACCTCCAGGCTCCCCCAGGCCAAGTGATCTTAGAGAGAAAGCTAGCAGGAAACCACAGAGACTTTGCAAACTAATCTCAGAGGCTGTACTCCATTCTTCTACCTTATTTTATTTGACAAAAGCAGATCACTAAGGCCACACTGCAGGTGGGGTGAATTTGTCTCTATCTTGTGAACAGAAATGTGCCAAAGAAATTGGAGACATATATTAAACCACTACAGTAATTGATAAAGCAAGGGCCTTAAAAGTGGAGGCTGGAGAAGCCAGGGCTGGAAGGATTCGTGTGGGCTGTCAAGGCTCCCTGTCCCCGGGCAGTCATCTAAGTGTGCAGAGGTACAGAGAAGTTGGGGAGTAGCCGCACTGGAAGCTGAGTGTGGTTTCTCTCTTGTTTCAGTGAAACAGGTCAAGGCATTCGGCAGAGTGAGTGGTGGAAAGGAGCTTTGAAATAGGGATTTTGGCAGAAGCAGCTGACTGGGGCCTAAAGAAGGATCCCTGGACATTGCTGAAGGCCTAGTGGAGGTGAAGGCCATGAGACCACCCTGCTGCCGTCTGTAAGGGGATGGAATGGATCCCCGGCCCTGCTCAGCTCCAAGGGTGGGGCTGTGCAAGGCGAGGTCAGGAATCAGTTTAAGGGAAATCACAGTATTTGCAGGAGGGCGACGGACCACAGGGGCCCACGACATGTATGCTTCCTTCTGGTTCAAGTTGGCTTTTGGGAAAAAAAGTGTGCTTCTTGTATTTTCTTCTCTTTGGGCCTTTTATTATTTTTAATTGACACATAATAATTGTACATATGTGTGGGGTACAGTGGGGATGTTTCAATATGTATTTTATTTTTGTATTCCATTCACAAGTGTTAATCTGACCACTTTTGTCCCAAAAAGATCTAAGTTTGACGGCCTCTTTACCAATTTGGATGACGTGTATTTCTTTCTCTTGTCTGATTGCTCTGGCTAGGACTTCCAGTACTATGTTGAAGAGGAGTGGTGAGAGTGGGCATCTTTGTCTTGTTCCAGTTCTCAGAGGGGAATGCTTCCAACTTTTCCCCATTCCGTATTATGTTGGCTGTGGGTTTATCATAAGTGGTTTTATTTATGTCCCTTGTATGCCGATTTTGCTGAGGGTTTTAATTATAACAGATGCTGGATTTTGCCAAATGCTTTTTCTGCATCTATTGAGATAATCACGTAACTTTTGTTTTTATTCTGTTTACGTGATGTATCACATTTACTGACTTGCGTATGTTAAAGTATCTCTGCATGCCTGGTATGAAACCCACTTGATCATGGTGGATTATCTTTTTGATACGCTGTTGGATTCGGTTCGCTAGTATTTTGTTAAGGATTTTTGTATTTATGTTCATCAGGGATATTAGTCTGTAGTTTTCCTTTTTGGTTATGTGCTTTCCTGGTTTTGGTATTAGGGTGATACTGGCTTCATAGAATAATTTAGGGAGAATTCTCTCTTTCTGTATCTTGTGGAATGGTGTCAATAGGATTATATCAT
The DNA here is from genome assembly GCA_036589455.1 of Ateles fusciceps. Taxonomy (NCBI): domain Eukaryota; kingdom Metazoa; phylum Chordata; class Mammalia; order Primates; family Atelidae; genus Ateles; species Ateles fusciceps. Next base: position 94,082 of record JAZHEH010001297.1, read on the forward strand.
TTCTTTTTTGAATGTCTGGTAGAATCCAGCTGTGAATCTGTCTGGTCCTGGACTTTTTTCTGCTGTTGTTGGTAATTCTTTTATTACCATGTCAATCTCACTGCTTGTTATTGGTCTGTTCAGGGTTTCTAATTCTTCCTGATTTAAATTAGGAGGATTGTATCTTCCAGGAATTTATCCATCTCCTCTAGGCTTTCTAGTTTATGCATGTAAAGGTGTCAAAGTAGCCTTGAGGGATCTTTTGTATTTCTGTGGTGTCAGTTGTAATATCTCCTGTTTCATTTCTAGTTGATCTTATTTGGATTTCTCTCTTCTTTTCTTGGTTAATCTTGCTAATGGTCTATCAATTTTATTTATCTTTTCAAAGAACCAGCTTTTTGTGTCATTTATCTTTTGTAGGGTTTTTGTTGTTTCAATTTCATTTGATTCTACTCTGATCTTGGTTATTTCCTTCCTTCTGCTGGGTTTACATTTGATTTGTTCTTGTTTCTCTAGTTCCTTCCTTAAGATGTGAACTTAGATTGTCTATCTGCGCCCTTTCAGATTTTTTGAGGTAGGCATTTAAGGCCATAAACTTTCCTCTTAGCACCGCCTTTGCTGTATCCTAGAGGTGTGGCACTATTATCATTCAGTTTGAAGAATTTTTAAATTTCCATCTTAATTTCATTGTTGACCCAGTGATCATTCAGGAGCAGGTTATTTAATTTCAATGTATTTGCATGGTTTTGGAGGTTCCTTTTGGAGTTTATTTCCAGTTTTATTCCACTGTGGTCTGAGAGAGTACTTGATATAATTTCAATTTTCTTTAACTTATTGAGACTTGTTTTGTGGCTTATCATATGGTCTATCTTGGAGAAAGTTCCATGCACTGAGGAATAGAATGTATATTCTGTGGTTGTTGGGGGAGAATGTTCTGTAATATCTGTTAAGTCCATTTGTTCCAGGGTATAGTTTAAATCCATTGTTTCTTTGTTGACTTTCTGTCTTGATGACCTGTCTAGTGCTGTCAGTGGAGTATTGAAGTCCCCCAATATTGTTCTGTTGCTATCTCATTTCTTAGGTCTAACAGTAATTGCTTTATAAATTTGGGGAGTTCCAGTGTTCATATATATTTAGGATTGTGATATTTTCCAGTTGGACAATGCCTTTTATCATTGTATAATTTCCTTCTTTGTCTTTTTAAACTGCTGTTGCTTTCAAGTTTGTTTTGTCTGATATAAGAATAGCTACTCCTGCTCATGTTTGGTATCCATTTGCATAGAATGTCTTTTTCCACCTCTTTACCTTTTTATGTGAGTCCTTATCTGTTAGGTGATTTTCTTGAAGGCATCAGATACTTGGTTGGTAAATTCTTATCCATTCTGCAATTCTGTATCTTTTAGGTGGCACATTTAGGCCATTTACAGTCAATGTTAGTATTGAGATGTGAAGTACTATTCCCTTCATCATGCTATTTGTTGCCTGTATATCTTTTTTTTTTAATTGTATGTTTGTTTTATAGGTCCTGTGAGATTCCTGCTTTAAAGAGGTTCTGTTTTGATGTGTTTCCAGGATTTGTTTCCAGATTTAGAGCTCCTTTTAGTAGTTCTTGTAGTGCTGGTTTGGCAGTGGCAAATTCTCTCAGCATTTATCTAAAAAAGACCATACCTTTCCTTTATTAATGAAGCTTAGTTTTGCTGGATACAAAATTCTTGGTGGATAACTGTTTTGTTTAAGGAGGCTGAAGATAGAGTCGCAATCCCTTCTAGCTTCTAGTGTTTCTGCTGAGAAATCTACTGTTAATATGATAGATTTTCCTTTATAGGTTACCTGGTGCTTTTGCCTCACAGCTCCTAAGTTGCCTTTCCCTCGTCTTGCCTTTGGATAACCTGATGATAGTGTGCCTAGGTGATGATCTTTTTGTGATGAACTTCTCAGGTGTTCTTTCTTGTATTTGGGTGTCTGGGCTTCTCATATTTGGATGTCTTGGTCTCTAGCAGGCCAGGGAGGTTTTCCTTGATTATTCTTCCAAAAATGTTTTCCAAACTTTTAGATTCCTCTTCTTCCTCAGGAATGCAAATCGTTCTTAGGTTTGGCTGTTTTACATAATCCAAAACTTCTTGAAAGCTTTCTTCATTTTTTAAAATTCTTTTTTCTTTGTCTTTGTTGAATTGGGTTAATTCTGAATTGGGTTAATTTGGAGCTTGTCTTCAAACTCTGAAGTTCTTTCTTCTGCTTGTTCGACTCTATTGCTGAGACTTTCCAGAACATTTGCATTTCTCTAAGTTGCAGTTGTTTTTTATTTGTGCTGTTTCATTAAAGATTTCTCACCTCATTTCATGTATCTTTTTTTATTTCCTTAAATTGGACTTCAACTTTCTCTGGGGCCTCCTTGATTCGCTTAATAATTGACCTTATGAATTCTTTTTCAAATAAGTCAGGGATTTCTTCTTGGTTTGGACCCACTGCTGGTGAGCTAGTGTGATTTTTTTGAGGGGGGTATGATTTTCTGGTAATATGATGAAACAAAGAACCTTGTTTCGTCATATTACCAGAATTCTTTTCCTGGTTCCTTCTCATTTGGGTAGGCTATGTCTGGGCTCAAGGCTGCTGTTCAGATTCTTTTGTTCCACGGGGGTGTTCCCTTAATGTAGTACCCTCCCTCTTTTATGGTAATGGTATAAAAATAGGCACATAGACCAATGGAGCAGAATAGAGAACCCAGTAATAAACTCAACTACTTACAGCCAACTGATCTTCAGCAAAGCAAACAAAAACATGAAGTCAGGAAAGGACACCCTATTCAACAATCCTAGTCAACAAATGGTGCTCATTGGCAAGCCACATGTAGGAGAATGAAACTGGATCCTCATCTTTCACCTTATAGGAAAATCAACTCAAGATGGATCAAAGACTTAAATCTAAGACCTGAAACCAAAAAAATTCTGGAAGATGATATCAGAAAAACCCTTCTAGACTTTGGCTTAGGCAAAGATTTTATGACCAAGAACCCAAAAACAAATGCAACGAAACCAAAGATAAATAGGTGGGACTTAATTAAACTAAAGGGCTTTTGCACAGCACAATAAACAGTGAGCAGAGCAAACAGACAATCCACAAAGTAGGAGAAAATCTTCATGCACTATGCATCTGACAAAAGACTAGTATCCAGAATCTACAAGGAACTAAAACAAATTATCAAGAAAAAAATAAAAACCAATCCCATCAAAAAGTGGGCCAAGGACATGGGTAGACAACTCTCAAAAGAAGATACATAAATGTGTAGGGTCCAGCCCTACAGGGTCCCTGGAGCCCCTCTCTGCTGGTGTGGAGACGAGAAACTGTAGAAATAGACACAAGACACTGAGATAGAGAAAAGAGAGTTTGGGCTCAGGGGTCCACTGCCAACCAAAGTGCAGAGTCTGGCAGTGGCCCTGAGTGTCCATGCACTCTGACTTTTATTGACTACAAAGCTGTGGGCAGAGTAGGTAGGGCGTGGCATTGGTGGTCAGTGATAGGGTCAGAGTACATCACGTGTCATATAGGTGGGGGCCCAAGGCTTTCTAGCAGCCAAGATGAGGTAAGGAGTATAATGCATCAGCACTTTTCCATACTTGTCAAGAAAGAACAAAGACATTAAGATTTATATTACTTTTACTGATTATCTCTTCTGAGAAAAAGGAACCAGGCACAGAAGTGGAACATGAGAGTGGACATGGAATGTGACCACTGAAACACAGCATCACATAGAGACAATTAAACCCCCGGATGTCTGTGGGCCTCCCTGACAGCCATCAGGCCTTCCACAAGAGCTTGGAGGAGTGGAGTTTTCTCCTAACTCCCCCTAGGAAGGAGACATCTCGGCCATCTTGGACATCTCCTTCGCTGGCTGGCTAAACAGCAGGCAGTTTCCCAGCACTGGTGCTGCCACACAGCCAACGCACCCTACAGCAGCCCTCACGCGGGCATGACAGAGGGCTTAAAGCATCTTGCCTTAGGGTCATTCCTTTCACCAGATCACTCCAGGTTCACACTTTGGGACCTGAAAGGCATTAGTAAAAGAACTAAGATTACCTATGAATAACTAAGATCACATATGAATAACCAAGATCATCTATGAATAACCGCTATGATTATGTCTCTAGTTATTTTCTTCTTCATTATTTATATGGGAATAAGCTGAGGCTTCTGACTCCTGCCTCGGCACTTATGAGGTCTCCTGCCCACACAAATGGCCAAGAAACATATGAAAAAACGCCCAACATCACTACTGATCAGGGAGATGCAAATCAAAACCACAGCGTGCTACCACCTTACTCCCGCAAGAATGGCCATAATCAAAAAGATCCAAAAATAAAAGACGTTGGCATGGATACGATGAAAAGAGAATGTTTCTACGCTGCTGGTGGGAATGGAAACTAGCACAGCCACTATGGAAAACAGTGTGGTGATTCCTTAAAGAACTAAAAGTAGAACTACCATTTGATCCAGCAATACCACTAATGGGTATCTCAGAGGAAAAGAAGTCATTATATAAAAAAGATACTTGCACACACATGTTTATAGCAGCACAATTCACAATTGCAAAAATATGAAACCAGCCCAAATGCCCATCAGTCAACAAGTGGGTAAAGAAACTGTGGCATTCACAGTGACCTGGATGAGACTGGAGACCATTATTCTAAGTGAAGTAACTCAAGCACTGAAAACCAAACATCGTATGTTCTCATTCATAAGTGGGAGCTAAGCTATGAGGACGCAAAGGCATAAGAATGACACAGTGGACTTTGGGGACTTGGGGGGAAAGGGTGGGAGGGGTGTGAGGAATGAAAAACTACGTCTATTGAACCCTACAAATTGGGCTCAGTGTATACTGCTCTCGTGATGGGTGCACCAAAATCTCACAAATCACCACGACAGAACTTAGCAATAGACCTGGTACCCACTTTGCACTGCTCAGCACAGAGACGGGGAGGATGCCAGCACTCAGTAAGGGTAACTCGGGGTTTCCTCCTTCAGATGGGGCAAGTGGGCCCCTCCCCTGCTTCTCCTCCTGCTGACTGCTACTTGGGCCTGGCTGCCTGCTCCCTCTAGAGCCACCAGGTACGGGGGACAGGTTGGAAAGGAGGCAGATCTGGGTTTAATTCCCAGCTGTGGTACTAATCATCTTTCCTGCATTGAGTCCCATGTCTAAAGTGGGGGGAACATGCGTGTTCTGCAGTGCTGTGAGGTTTAAAGTATGTGATGTGTCTGCAGTTGCAGTGGCTGCTTACCTGAGCACTTCTCAGGGTGTGCGATGATGACTGGTTTTCATGGATGTCTGACCAGATAAAATTGGGGCTTCTGGATGACAGGGAATCACCTACTTCCTATATCAAGCCCAGGATTGAGTGTGAAATATGTCTTCAATAAAGGTAATGTAGGATGAAGAAGCTGAGAACAGCTCTTGCACTTGGGCTAGGACTGTGACTCATTCATCCATTTATTCAGCACTGTATTTGAGCCAGGTCCCATCCCAGGCACTTAGGGACGTGCTGGTGAACAAGCCCAGCTCCTGGGCTCCAGGGGCTCCTATCCGGGGTGCACGTGGAGCTGACATTCTGCTTTCTCTCTCCTTACAGGCGTGTGGAACTGCTGACCCAGGATGTCGGGGCTCAGGCTGGTAAGAATTGTATGATTTGATCTAGGGGTTATTGGTGTAAGTTACTCAAGGCTGCGTTGAATCGCTCCCAAGGAAAGAGAGGAAAGGCAATGAGATCCCATAGGAAAATACCAGAGACAAGGAAGTTTAGGTAACACAGCAGACTTTAGCATCTAAAGAAAACAAGTTTGGCCAGTCACTGGCCTCGGCGATACATCTACAGTTATGTACGGTTTTCCCTCACTTCCATGCAGGGCTTAACATGTCCCTTTGTCTTGACAAAGGGATTTCTTTGTTTTCTTTTTCTTTTTTTCAGACAGGGTCTCACTCTGTCACCCAGGCTGGAGTGCAGTGGTGCGATCTTGGCTTACAGCAACCTCTGCCTCCCAGGTTCAAGCGATCCTCCAGCCTCAGCCTTTCGAGCAGCTGGGACCACAGGTGCATGCCACCACACCCAGCTAATTTTTATATTTTTTGTAGAGACAGAATTTCACCGTGTTGCCCAGGCTTGTCTCAAACTCCTGAGCTCAAAGCAATCCACTTGCCTTGGCCTCCCAAAGTGCTGGGAGTACAGGTGTGAGCCACCGAGCACCGCCAACAAAGGGATTTCCCAGTTGTCTCATTGCGGCAGTTGCAGGGAGCTCCCCTAGAGAAAACAGGGAACTGGGGAACTGTGGGCATGGGTAGAAACGAAACCCAAGTCCAAATCATCACTTTGGACTCTGCATTGTGTTCCCTTCACTCAACAAATATCCCTGTGTCCCAGTGGCCAACAGGTGGCTCCTCCACAGGAAGGAAGCAGAGGAGTTTTGCATTTACATCCAATCAACAGACCCTGGGGAACTGTCCTGCCCTGGGAGGCAGGGACAGGCCTTGAGAAGCCTGGAGGCGGGGCGTGCAGGGTGGAGAGCTCAGAGGCTGGGGAGCCCAGAGGAGAGGCCCCAAACCAGCCTGTGCATCCTTCCCTGTCTTCCATATTTCCACCCTTTGCCCCATGCCCCACGCCCCACGGAGTCCAGGAGAGCTGGACAGTGCTGCAAAGTGCTCTTTGATAAGAAAATGCCCCAAATGTTCTCCTCCTGAGTGCAAAGCCACATAGGCTTTCGTTCCTGGCTACCAGACCACACTGCTGAGAGGAGTACCTTCACTAAGCAGGAGCCTCTGGTGCTGCCACTAAGCCTGGCAGCATCTGACTCACAGAATGAGCAGACAAGGTTGGCTTCTTGTTTTCAATGACAAAATAGAGCTTAGGCTGTTTTAGGCTGGAGAGAGGACATGTGTGGTCTAAAACGTCAGGTTGTGAGGGCTTCTGGTAACTAAGTCACAAACACGAGACTGTGGCTCCACTTTGGAGCCTGATATGATTTCAAGGCAAAGTCAAACATTTCACAAAGGAATATGCCCATGGGATGCATCAACACCAAACGTTCCTCTGGGAACACAACTAACTGCAAGCAGGGTTTAGAAAAATACCACTTGGTGCCCTGTCACTCACAATTATAATTGCAGGGCTGCTCTGTCTTCAGAGATTGTTAAGTCTTTGAGAGGAGAGTGGTCATCTTTTTTTTTTTGAGACAGAGTCTCACTCTGTCACCCAGGCTGGAGTGCAGTGGTGCGATCTCAGCTCACTGCAACCTTGGCCTCCTGGGTTCAAGCAATCTCCCGCCTCAGCCTCCCAAGTAGCTGGGACTACAGGCGCCCACCACCATACCTGGTTAATTTTTGCATTTTTAGTAGAGATGGGGTTTCACCATGTTGGCCAGGCTGGTCTTGAATTCCTGACCTCAGGCAATCTGCCGGCCTCGGCCTCCAAAAGTGCAGAGTGGTCATCCTTTTCCTAAGTCTTTCAGAGGGCCTACGCAGTTGTTGAACCCTCTGTGGTGCCCTCAGTGCTGGACACTATGCGGGCTCCCTACCATGGGGCCTTCCATCTTCACAACAGCCCTGTGAAGCTGCCCTTTCAACAGATAAGGAAGTTGGAGTTCAGAGTAGTTAAGTAACTTTCCCAAGGCTGTATAACTCATGAAATACAGAGTAGGGATTAGAACCCATGTCTGTCTACTTCACTGGGGCTTGGACTGCCATAACAAAATACCACAGATTGGGCAGCCTAAATCACAGACATTTATGTTCTCACGGTCCTGGAGGCTGGACGTCCAAGGTCAAGGTGCCTTTAGGGTTGGTGTCTGGTGAAGTCTCTCTTCCCTGGCTTGTAGATGACTGTCTTCTCATTGTATCTGCACATGGCCTTTCTTCTGTGCTGGGGAATGAGGAGAGGGAGAGAGAAAAAGAAGAGAGAGAGAGAGAGAAAGAGAGCATCTTACTCTGGTGTCTCTTCCTTTTATATAGACACCAGTCCTATTGATTAGGACCAAACCCTTTGAACCTTATCTAACCGTAATTACCTCCCTGAAGGCCTTATTTCCAAATATGGTCATGTCAGGAGTTGGGGCTTCACTATATGAGTTCTGGAGGGACACAATTCAGTCCATACAACAAAGTTTGTTTACATCTTTGTCCATCTTCTATAGCTATCTTCTTCCTAATTCCAATTTTATTTTATTTTTTATTTATTTGTTTTTGTTTTCAGAGAGTCTCGCTCTGTAAGCAAGGCTGGCGTGCAGTGGCGTGATCACGGCTCACTGCAACCTCCGCCTCCCAGACTCAAGTGATTCTTCTGTATCAGCCTCCTGAATAGTTGGGATTACAGGCACCCACCACCATCCCCAGCTAATTTTTGTATTTTTTTTAGTAGAAGCAGGGTTTCTGCATGTTGGCCAGCTGGTCTCAAACTCCTGACCTCAAGTGATCCTCCTGTCTTGGCCTCCCAAAGTGCTGGGATTACAGGTGTGGGCCACCACGCCCAGCCCATAATTCTAATTTTAAAAAATTCTATATCATTTTGTTCACTTTCTCATTCCTAGCCTTTATGATTCTTCCATGTTTTTAAAGTCAGGACATATTCTCCCACTGTCTCTAATTTTGCTTTCTTTCTGGTCCACATTTCTTTCATATCCTCCATTTCTTCCTTTGGCTCTGCCAACTCATGTCTCATCCTTCTTCTCAGTTGTCCCCCATCTAATTCCTGGGCTCTCTTGCCTCTGACCTGATCTTTGGTCAGTTTTTGCAAATTATGGTGAAATACTTGGTCACACTTCCCACTGCTCTGTGGCAGTTATTTCTCTTTTGCTGAGTGTTATTTGCTCCTTTCCTCCTCTCGAGTTTGAGTACCTCTGGACACACACCTGTGCTGGTTCCTTTTGGATTGCTTCTCTTCAGATGGGGTGAGTTTCTTAGGTTAGAAGGAGGTTCATGCAAGTTCAATGCCACGGTGCAGGCTAGCAGAAATCTCACATGTGAGTTTTCAGTCGTTACCTCTCCCACCTAATAGATCTGGGTACTATAGAGCTTTTCACAGGGCAAGGCTTCTCTTTCCCACCCCACAGACAGACTGCTTCCTGCAAATATGGCAGACCTGCAACTACGATCTGTTTCTTAGAACCAAGACAGGCCAGGCATGCTCTAGCGCCACCTTGTGCTCCTGCTCCTGCCACTGCAGGAAGACATGCCGCTTTCGCACCCCAGGATGGGCTCCTTCCTTGGAGAAGTGAACTCTACCATCTCTTTCTGGAATCTACAGCTGGGGGCACCTTTTCAGCTCCCTCCTGGGTCTTCTAGTAGCCCTTTTGTCTGCTCTCTGGTTCAGGAGCTCGTCCCTCTTCTCCCAGTTTCGTGGAAAATGATGTGCTTGTCTCTGTTTCTCATCCTCCTATTGCTTGCGGGTGATTTCTGAGAGGATACAAGTGGAAATTCAATCTTGCTGCCATCAGCAAGCTTGAGAAGCACTTTCTCAACCACTCAGCACTCCACCTTCCTAAATGGTAGCCAAGTTTCTTTTTTCTTTATGAGTGGTGCTGTGGTGAAACCTGAGCTCCTGTTCTTGTCAGCTTATTGTTCCAGACAAGACAAAAACATGGAGAAGCTGTATAGGCACTCGGTACCTGCCCAGTGAGCAGGGCAGGTGACACACGCTCAAACAGAACCTGGGCTAGGAGAGAGAAGGAGAAAGAGAGGTGGGAGAGGAAGAGGGAGAGAGGAGGAGAGGAAAGGAGAGACAAGCTCCAGTCACCTTGAGAGTGCTGGACCGGAAGGGACAGCCCCCAGGAGAGGTAAGTCTCCAGCAGTGAGGGGAAGAGAGAGTGGGGATCACCCTATTGTCTTCTGTCTGCCCTCCAGGGAGACCACGTGTGGCTAGAGCCTCCCTCCACCCACAAGACTGGCGTGGCCATTGGGGGCATCATCAAAGAGACAAAGCCAGGCAAAGTCTTGGTTGAAGATGACGAGGGCAAGGTCAGTGTTCTGGGGCTTTAATATGGGCCCTGCCCTGCCCCCACATCCAGGGCCCTGGAGCCATCCCCTCCCTGAGGAGCCTTGCCCCAACACCAGGGGTCCCAAGGCCAAGTGGGGGACCTGGGTGGCAGGACAGATCGCGGTGGAGTCCTGCCATGGTGAACGTGGCCTGTGTGTCCTGGGAAACGTTTCAAGAGTTGCAGTTCTGGGAAATGAAGAGAATCAAGGGAGCAGGCAGTGGGGAAGTGGGAAAGGGGCTCTGGCAGGGCCAGAGGGGCAGACAGCTGGTTTGCAAAGTGAAAGGGGCAGGTGGGAAAGGTGGGTGAGGGAGGTGTGTGGAGGGGCAAGAAGGGGCAAAACGCACACGTGAGAGGCCGGCGACCTGGAGCGGCCTGAGGGTGACCAGCTCGTCCACCGGAGAGGTCAGGGCCAGCCAGGTGGTGAGTGGGAGGGGGCTTACAGGGGAATGTCCAGCTGGCCACTTAGCGCCTCAGATTGTCCTGTCTGCTCAGCTGTGTGCTGCAGTCTTAGCTTCCAAAGAGAAGTTTCTAGGCTGTGGCCTGTGAGATCCAGATGATGGAAGTCAGTAAGATAATAACAATATCTTCTGTGTGTATAACACCGTAGTTTTATAAAACGTTTTTACTTGCACACTCTTATTCCAACAACCTGCAAGGCCCCCAGCTGCAACCTCACCCTAAATCTAACTTCTGGCTTCAAGCTCCTTTGTCCCTGGTCTGAAATCAGCCCTTGCCCCAGCTACACCCTAACCCTGGGCCCTAAACCCATGCTGACCCAGCCATAGATGACACTGATCCTGTCACAGGAGTCCCTTGACCCTTCTCATAGACTGACCCTGACCAGAGGCTGGCCACCAGCCCCACCCAGGTCAGCTGATCTGTGACCCAGAAGATCACTTGATGGTGGAAGTTGGAGGGGAGGGTGTGGCAGGCTGGCCACCGGGATGGAGGCCGCCCCTCAGGGGAGTCTGCACCTGCTGTTCCAGGAACACTGGATTGAAGCACAGGACTTTGGTGCCCTCAGCCCCATGCACCCCAACTCGGTCCAGGCTGTGGATGACATGATCCGCCTGGGGGGACCTGAACGAGGCGGGCATGGTGCACAACCTCCTGATCCGTTACCAGCAGCACAAGATCTACGTGAGTCTCCCCCAGCCCTGTGTCCATGGGGGAGCCCCCCCCCTCAGGTGCCGACCTCCTGGACGGGGGAGAAGAAAATGATGCACAGGGGGTCTGGAGCCAGGCACTGCCCCCCATACCCTCACTGGGGGAGGTGGGCGAGGTACCTAACTTTTCCCAGTCTCTGCTGCCCAGTCCCAAACCAGCAGGGTGATCCCACCATGGAGGGGGAGGAAGCCGATACCTAGAGTGACAGCACAGTGCCTGGCACACAGTCTGTGCTCAGTGAGGGCTGCAGATGGCCATCGCCCTCCGCCCTCTCCTTCCCAGGCATGTTGTAGAGACAGGGTCACACACAGGACAGAAAGCCCCCGGCCTCCCAAGAGTGAGTCCCATAACAGCCCAGATCCCAAGGTCCTGATTCACCAGATGAGGGGGCCATGAGGGTGAATGTAGGCCCTCCCCACAAACCCAAACTGGATGGAGGTCGTCACTAGCCCGAAGCTCTTGTCCTGGTTCCAGCGCAGATGGAACCTCCAGGGGAGGTGGCGTTCCAAAACTGCCACCAGCTCAGCCTCAGCAGGTGCGACCTGCAGAAGTCACGGCCCCTCTGGTCTGGAGGGGGTGGCTAGCTTGGTTCTGACCAGCCCTCCTGGGCTCTCAGAGGAAGGCAGCAGGTGCTTCTAAAGGGCTTGTGCATGCTCTCCGCTTCTGGTGGCACAGCCTGAAGCCAGAGGGCGCATCCTCTCCTTTCCTGAAGTGAAAACCAGGACGTGTGGTCATGTGGCTTATTGTGCAGGCTCTGCCCCGTCCCACCCCTGAGGGGCAGTGGGGCCGGGTGGGGCTGCAGATGGGCAGCTGATCCAGGGCGGAGGTCCCAGGGGCACACAGAATTTGTGGTTGGGGTCTGTGAGGGCCAGTTGCTGACCGGGCTATGTGAAGGCCCCTGCGGGATGCAGGTGAAAACCCATTTCATACTTAGTCCATTTTTATTGAGCCCTTTCTAAGAACCAGGCAGGGTACTAAACAGTTAACATCTTGTCCTCCCGGAAACGTGTCCCCTGGGAGCTCACCTTCTTGGTGGGCACTCCATCTTCCCAGAGGAGGGGTCTGCGCAGCCAAATGTCCTATCTCCCTGGCCCAGAATCAGACTCTACTTCCCCACAGAAGTCAGTGGCTCTGATAACCCCCTGAGTTCAGGGCCAAGGCCAAGGCCAGGGCCGAGTGTCTCTGCCGGGGGTAGAGGGCACTAACCGCCTGCTCCCTTGTCAGACGTACATAGGCTCCATCCTGGTGGCCGTGAACCCGTTCCAGGTGCTGCCACTCTACAACCTGGAGCATGTGCAGCTCTACTACAGCCGCCACATGGGCGAGCTGCCCCCACATGTCTTTGCCATCGCCAACAACTGCTACTTCAACATGAAGAAGAACAACAGGGACCAGTGCTGCATCATCAGGTGAGGCAGGGGGTCAGCGCCGCCTCCTGGCATCTCCCTGAACTGCTCCCGACCAGCATGCCAGCAAGGTCGGGCGGTGCAGATTTCCCTACCCAATGGCACACACCCCGCCTGCCCTGCGCCCTGAGCAGTTCCTCCAAAGCTTCCTTCCTTCAGAACCTAGACTGTCATTGTATCACCAGGGACTGGACTGCCCAGCCTTGAACAAAGGTTTACTGAGTCAAGGAAGAAAATTGGGCTGGGTTCCTTTAGAAATGGGGCCCAGGAGTCGCGCATGGTAGCTCATGCCTATAATCCTGGTGACTTGGAAGGTCAAGGCAGGAGGATTTCTTGAGGCCAGGAGTTTGAGACCAGGATGTACAACACAGTAAGACCCTGTCTCTGTAAAAATAAAAACAGAAAAAGATATGGGGCCCAGGTTAGGCACTTGAAGATGCAGGGATCCGACAGGTGAGGGCCCACTCAAAAGAGTCTCAGGGCAGGCCTCCGGTGAGGACAGAGCAGCAGCAGCTCCAGGGGCAGCTCTCAGGTCACCAGGGGACCAGAGTAAAGTGTCCCCTCCAGCGCAGGTCCTGACTCTGCTTCAGAGACTCCCTGCCCGGCCTGGCCTCTCTACCAGTGACCGCGGGCCCTCCTGGGGTCGGGAGGAGGGAGTGTTCAAGGGAACGGGAGGTGGAGTGAGAATTTGGCTCCCAGGCACCTTGCTTGGTGCTGTAGTAGAGTCATTCATTCATTCCTTCATTAATTCAATCATTTGAGGTTTTGTCATGCCACACCTGCACCGTCCTAACATGGGGAAGCAGCAGCTAACCAAAGGGACCACAGTCGCTTCCTCGGGGAGCTTACATTCTAGAAGCAGAGACAGGCAACAAATAAGTGTGTTTTTATGCAGGTCCTAGCAGCTTTGAAGAAAAACATGGCAGGGAGAGGAAAGGGTGATGCTGGCCTCTGCATTAGGTAGTGGGCAGACCAAGCACCACCTCTGTGAGGAGGGAAGCTGAACAGAAACCAGAATGAAGTCCTGAAGCTCAGGTGATCACATTTCATGTCCTCAGCAACCCTCTGAAGGAGATGCTCTTATTCCCGTGTTATGGTCCCATGTTACTGCTGGAGAGATCAACAATCAGAGGGGCTGAGATCCTGTTCCAGCGGCACACCCTATGGCTCCCATCATCATCATGAAATAGAATGTTGCCATCACTCCCAGCAGTGAAGTGGGGAATTCAAACCCAGAACTCTGGAGAAGGCAGCAGGAAGGTGCCCTGGGAGAGAGCTGGAGCTCCCAACCTGCCCCTGGAGGCAGGGCAAGAGGCCTCTCAACAGAGCTGGGCTGCAGGGTGGCTGGCCAGGGAGCTTACAGGGTGGTTCCTCCTGGAGGGTGGTGGAGCTGGCTGAGTGTGAACAAGGAGGGGAAAGAGCCCCCTGATGTTTGGTTCCTTTTAGTGAACAGAACGTCACTTGTCACTTTGAGTCACTGGGTTCTCCTCCTGCCCTGTCTTCCCCTGGGGCTGTGGGCAAGTTCCCGTAAGCCCCTGTCTCTACAATGGCAGGTTATTTGAGGAGGCTGTGCTTATGAAAACACCTGGCACTTGACAGGCACTCAGGGGAGTCCATAGTCATCAGCAGAGGCTTGTTGATCTCGCTCTGCTTTGCTGGCACAGTGATCATGGGCATTTTAATCATAATTTTTAAAAAGATAATATTTTCAGGCCGGGTGCTGTGGTTCATGCCTGAAATTCCAGCCCTTTGGGAGGCCGAGGTGGACAGATCATCTGAGGTCAGGAGTTCGAGACCAACGTGGCCAACATGGCGAAACCTTAGCTCTACTAAAAATATAAAAATTAACTGGGTGTGGTGGCAGGTGCCTGTAATCCCAGCTACTTGGGAGGCTGAGGCATGAGACTCACTGGAACCCAGGAGGCAGAGGTTGCATGAGCCGAAATCATGCATCTGTACTCCAGCCTAGGTGCCAGCGTGAGACTCTGTCTCCAAAAAAAAAAGTAATATTTTGAGATGAAGCAATATCCGGGATTTGCTTTAAAATAGTACTGCGGTGGGGGGTGGGGGAATAAACTTGGCCAGGAGTTGAAGCTGGATAACGGGACTGTGGGAGTCTGTTATGCAAACTCTAAAGTGTAGGAATCCTCTGGGGATTCTGCGAAAATGCAGATTCTGATCCACAGAGCCTGTGTGACCTGGGCATCTGCATTCTGAGCCTGCTGCTGGCCTGTGGGCCATCCTTTCATTAGGAAGACATTGAGTCATCTCACTCATCCTTCTGTATGTCCTGGGTACCGTGCCGCTGCCCCTGGACTGAACCAGATTGGCATGTGCCAAGGCGCTTGCAGCCGAGCAGAGAAGAAAAGGCAAACTCAATAACGTGTACAATACAGGCAGCCTGAGACCCGCAGGAGACTTCAGGGCAAATGCAGTAGGATTTCTGCAGGGGAGAGGCCATCCCCGTCAGAGGCTCAGAAAGCAGGCCTGGGGTTTACAGGAGAGTTGACAGGTGTTGAAACAAATAGCTGTTTTGTGGCCTCATGTCCCTGCACACCTTTTTGCAGCGGTGAGTCTGGAGCTGGCAAGACGGAGACCACCAAGCTCATCCTGCAGTTCCTGGCCACCATCAGTGGCCAGCATTCGTGGATTGAGCAGCAGGTCCTAGAAGCCAACCCCATCCTGGAGGGTAAGCATCACTCTGGGACCCGCCCTTCTCCCCCCCCCCCCCACTGGCGCCTTCCGGCCAGGTGGGACCACAGGGAGGGACAGGATAGGCCACAAACCTTCCGCAAGTCCTCCAGACCCTTGGGACACAAAACACAAGGGTGGGGTGCGTGGTAGGTGTAGGGGGCCCAGGCATTACAAAGGTGAAAGACTGATGACTTAATAAACTTCCACTAGCTGTGTTTTCTGAGAGATTGTAAGGAGTATGCTTTTTTAAAAGACATCCAAGATCAAATCAATTTGGGAAATGCTAGGTGTGTGCGCTTCAGTCCCCTGGAAAGCAGTAGCTGGGCAAGAATGAGGCCTGCAAGAGGTTTATCATGGGGTAAACCTGCGGAAGACAAAGTGGGAGGAAGCGGGAGTGGGCAGGACAAGCCTTCAAATTCAGATGCTGTGCAGACACTTAGGAAGGGGAAAAGGAGAGGAAGCAGCTTGAGTCGGAGAGGATCATGCTGTGATACAGATCTAAGTCTTGGCCAACCCAGCAGGGGCTCTGGAGCAAACTGCTCATTAGGGGGCTCCTGCCTTCGCCCCAGTGACCCCGGGCTCAGTGTCCGTCGGGGGCTGCCCAGAAGCCTGTGGCCTCGGCCCCAAGGCTGTCAGCCGCCGGACAGCGCAGTCTCTCTTGTTTCTTTACAAATCAAGTTTGCTTTACGTAGAGTAAATATTCACTTTTTTCATGTACAGTTTTGTGAGTTTTAACAAACTCATACAGGCTTATGGCTCCAATCATCCTCATGAAATAGAATGCTCCCATCACCCCTAGATCTCCCCCTCATGCCCCTTTGTAGTCACCCCATCTTCCCAACCCCTTCTCTGGCAACTACTGATTTGTGCCTTCCCCCGCTCCCAGTTTTGTCTTTTTGAGAAGGTCTTAGAAGTAAAATCACAGCGTTTGTAGTCTTCTGTGTCTGGTTACCTTGGCTATTTGGGATTCTTCCTTGTTGCTGCCTGCATCGGTGACTCATTCCTTTTTAATGATGAGTACAATTCCACTGCGTGGTGGTACCTCAGGTCCTCCACCAACTGAGGGACATCTGGGTTGTTGATCGTGTGTAGCTACTAAGAGTAAAACCTCTACAAACATTCACATACAGGTTTTGTGTGCACACAGGTTTTTCCCTTGGATAAAGATGCAGGAGTGAAATTGTTGGCTCAAATGGCGAGTGAGCCATTGCACTTTGTCAGAAACTTCCGAAATGTTTCCAAAGCGGTCGCAGTATTTTGCTTTCCCAACCAGAGCAGGAGTGTTCTGGTTGTCCTGTGTCCCCGCCAGCACCTGGCACAGTGAAGGACACGGTCTGCCCTCTGATACATGTGGAGCAGTGCCGCCTCATGCTTGTAACTCCCGTGGCCCTGAGACCAAGGATGTTAGTGTCTTTCGTATTCTTACCTCCCCTCTGCATCTCTTCTCTGAAGGGTCAGTTCAAATCTTTTGCCTATTCTTTAATTGGTCTACCTCCTTACTAGTGAGTTTTAAGAGTTCTTTACCTGTTCTGGATACAGGTCCTTTATTGTACAAGTGTAACATCTCACATTGTGTCCCAGTCGGTGGCTTGTCTTTGCTTTCTCTAGACAGTGTCTTTTGCGGGGGCAGAAGTTTTAAATTTTGATGAAGTTCAATTTGTCCTTTTCTTCTTTTCTGGGTCACGGTTTTTTTGTGTTGTTTCTAAGGCATCTTTGCCTAATCCAGAGATTTTTCTCCTATGTTCTTTCTACGTGTTTTGTAGTTTTAGGTTGATGATCCAGTTTATGATCTACATTTGTCAGCCAATATTTTTCTATGGTGCAAGGTACACAGCATAGAAAAAGACTTTCGGCTGGGTGTGGTGGCTTATGCCAGTAATCCCAGCACTTTGGGAGGCTGAGGCAGTCAGATCACTTGAGGTCAGGAGTTCAAGACCAGCCTGGCCAACACGGGGAAACCCTGTCTCTACTAAAAATACAAAAATTAGCTGAACGTGGTGGCGGCTGCCTGTGATCCCAGCTACTCATGAGGCTGAGGCAGGAGAATCACTTGAACCCAGGAGCCTAGATCACACCACTGCACTCCAGCCTAGGTGATAGAATGAGACTGTCTCAAAAAGAAAAAAGAAAAAAATACTTTTCTGTCTTTCCTTCCTTCTTTCTTTCTCACCTTCTCTCCTTCCTTCCTTTCTTTTTCTCTCTTTGTTTTGTATATCAATACTCTATTGTTCCAGTCCTATTTGTCAAAAAGACTATTTTTTCTCCATCGACTTGCCATCGCACCACCGCCTAAAATCAACTGACCATCCATGTATGGGACTGTTCCTGGCTTCTCTATTCTCTCTGATTCCTCTCTCTGTCTATCCTTTCACCAGGGCTACACCGTCTTGATTTCTGCAGCCTTATAGGAAGCTGTGCAATCAGATAGCGTGTGCCCTCCAATTTTGCTATTCTTTTTCAAACTTGGCTATTCTAGGTCATTTACCTTTCCATAGATAGTATATTTTAAAATCAGCCTGTCAGTTACTACAAAATAAAATTGCCTGCATCAGGTTCTCTCTTGAAGAGACACCCAACCAGTCACCCCTGTGATGGCCACACTGGGTTCAATGAGTTAAATAGGTTTCATAACTGTGGCACTTCTCAGAGGCTCTGCTGTGCACTGGGATTCCTCGAGACAGAGACAGGGTGCCGTGTTTCCTAAACCTACTTCCCCAAGGAACCCTTTTCCTTTGTTTCATGGGACTATGTTAGATGCTGGTATTCTGAAACTCATCCTAACCATTAATGGGCCATCAAATCAGTCTTCTAGAACAAATGAAATATCATAGAATAGAAACACCCCAGCACATCACTCTTCCTAAGAACTAGTACTGACTATTTTGTTCTCCAACTTTGTGTGTGCAGGTGGGTATGTGTATACACTAGGATGCAATACAACATCTCTTTCTTACTGTGGATCGCATCAGAAAAGCTTGTAGAAACAGCTTTACAAAAAACACTTTGGAACATGCTGCAACCCAAACCCCTCCTGATCTGACCGCCTCCTTGTGTCCTGGCCTGGACACTCTGTTCCCACTCCCATGCCGGCTTGCCCTCTCCATCTCAGCCTCAGTCCTGCAGCCTGAGCCATCTTTCTAAGCTGCAGATCTGCTCCCGCACTCTCTCAGAAGCTTTCCTGCTTCCCTCATCACTGAAGAATGATTGCCCAAGTTCTGAGCCTGGCATTCAAGGCTCTGTGCCACTTGGCCCTACCTACTAACTAGTTCTGTCTACCTTCCACCGCTCTCCTCCTGTACCCCACCCTCTGACAAGACTTCTGCCTCTGCAAGCACACGCCATGGTTTCTGACCTCCGAGATTTTCCCTACATTTTTGTCTTCCTCTCAGCGGGCTCTTGGCTGCCATCACTGTCTGGGGCAGCCCTGCCCGTCCTTCAGTTAGAGGCTTGGCCACCTCCTCCGAGAAGTCCTCTTAGATGATTACACTCAAATTACATCTTCTCCTCTCTGCTCCCACCATGGGCATCACCTGCCTACCTTCAGCCTTTGGAAACGCCAAGACAATCCGCAACGATAACTCCAGCCGCTTTGGGAAGTACATCGATATCTATTTCAACCCCAGCGGGGTGATTGAGGGCGCGCGCATTGAGCAGTTTCTCCTGGAGAAGTCCCGGGTCTGCCGGCAGGTGAGGCCTCCACCCCTCCAGGTCGAGAGTTGAGGGAATGGGGGAGGTTTCCAAGAGGGGCTCCCTTTCACCACTCTCACCTCTCCTCCCCTCTTCCCCCAGGGGCCCTCCCAGAGCCCACAGGCCTCACTGGATAATGAGGGCCCTTCAGTATTCCAGGACAGCACATGATAGAATTTTTTCCATTTTGGGCAGGGCTCAGTAGCACACTCCTCTAATTTCAGCACTTATGGGAGGCCAAGGCAGGTGGATTACTTGAGTCTAAGAGTTCGTGGGCAGCTGACAAAACCCTATCTCTACAAAAAATTTAAAAAAAAAAAAAAATTAGCCAGGCAGTGGCACATGCCTGTAATCCCAGCTACTCGGGAGGCTGAGGCATGAGAATTGCTTGAGCCTAGGAGGCAGAGGTTGCAGTGAGCCGAGACTGCAGCACTGCGCTCCAGCCTGGGCAATGAATGAGACTCTGTCAAAACAAAAAATGTTTTCCATTTTGACTTTTCCATTCACATAAATTTCTTCTTGTTTAGTGCCTACCATTCCTCATCTCTACTAGAATTAATTCTGAAGCTGAAGCTAGGCTATTTGGGTGGGCCGTATCTTCAGGTGTGTTAGGGGCCATGGCGGAGAGGCACAGACGACAGCATCCCAAATGCCACATGGCCGGGAAGTACAGTAGCATGTGGCCTGTGTTGTCACACCAGGCCCTGTGCTCAGGGGGCCCCATGCTTGGTTTCATGCTCTGCTATCGCCACCTTGAAATTCTTACTAGCTTTTCAGCAAGAGCCCCCATGGTTTCCTTTTGCACTGGGCGATCATGTAGCCAGCCCTAAATAACAGGAATCCCAACACGTGGCACCCACAACAGCAGAATTAATGCATCTGTGTGTGGGGGATGCTCTCGTATGATGGCATGACACCTAACACATGCATGTGAGCAAGTGAGCACACACACGGTGCGGGCGCAGAGGGGAACGCCACCAACAGAGGCGCTGTGGCTGTCAGAGGGACAGATGCCTCAGCACTGTGGCCAGCTGAGAAGGAAGGTCACATTTAGTGACCCCCCCGCCGACCTGGTGCTACGCTTTTCCCATTTTATCTCATTTGACCTTCACAACGAGGAGAGGTAGGTCTCTTTAGCTCTATTGCACAGATGAGAGAACTGAGTCCAGATAAGTTAGGTCCCTTGTCCAGGGTCACAGAGCCAGCACATGGCAGAGTCTCTCTGCCCTGTCCAGAAGTTCTTCCTTCTTGATACAGTGGTTGTGAATTCACAGAACTTGTCACCCAAAATGGTACCCTGAAATGGGCAGGAAGTTTCTAAAGCAGGTGAGAAACAAGCCCTGCCCAAGAAAAAGAGAGATTTAAAAATTATGGCATATCTATACTACAGAGGGGGAGGTCCGTCCGTGTCAATGTGGAAGGATCACCCAGAGACATGGTCAGGTGAAAAAAAGGAAGTTGCAGAACCACAAATATGTTTTGTGTTAAAATAAAAAAAGAAAAGTGAGAACTATTTATAGATATACTGTAAGTAAATTTTTTTTAATGTCAACGCAAGAACAGAAAACCAAACATCGCATGTTCTCACTCATAATTAGAAGTTAAACAATGAGAACACATGGACACAGGGAGAGGAACCTCACACACTAGGGCCTGTCGGGTGGTGGGGGAGATGGGGGAGGAATAGCAGGGGATGGGTGGATAGGGGAGGGAGAGCATTAGGAGAAATACCTAGGGTAGATGACGGGGGAATGGACGCAGCAAACCACCATGGCATGTGTGTACCTACGTAACAAACCTGCACATTCTGCACATGTACCCAGAACTTAACTTAAAAACAATAAATTTTTTTAAATATCTAGGTTCTAGGGTGGGGAGGAGATTTAAGGAAGAGAAAGGCAGGGTGGAAGGAGCGCTCATATTTTTGTTTTTTGAGACAGGATCTCACTCTGTCACTCAGGCTGGAGTGCAGTGGTGCAATCTCAGCTCACTGCAGCCTCGAAAGCTCTTCCTGCAGTGCTCATGTGATGCTCCCACATCAGCCTTTTGAGTAGCTGAGACTAGAGGTGTGTGCCACCACGTCCAGCTAATTTTCTTATTTTTTGTAGAGATGAGGTCTCACTATGTTGCCCAGGCTGGTCTCAAACTCCTGAGCTCAAGTAATCCTCCCGCCTCGGCCTCCCAAAACTGCTGGGATTATAGCTCGACTGAAACTCCCATCTTTTAACACTGTACCTGCTTCAGATTGTTTGATTTTTATCAGAATGCATTTTAAAATAGTGTTGAAAAAAATACAGAAGGTAGCCTAGGCAACATGGCAAAACCCCGTCTCTACAAAAAATACAGAAATTAGCTCGGGGTGGTGGTTTGTGCCTGTGATCTTAGCTAGTTGGTAGGCTGAGATGGGGTATGGCTTGAGTCCAGGACTTCGAGGCTGCAGTGAGCCGAGATCGTACCACTGCACTCTAGCCTGGGTGACAGAGCGAGACCTTCTCTCAGAAAAAAAAAAAAAAAGCGAAGGCCTAGGAAGCCCCGTAGCTGTAGATCTCTCGTGGGCCACTAAGTGACTGCGAAGAGAGCCCCAGCTCTGTGCTGTCACTCCTGGCCTGGGAACTTTGGGCACAGCAGTGTCAGGGCTTCAAGGAGCAGTCAAGATGCAGGGCAGAGAGGAGTTCTCAGGGCTGGGATGAGGCAGCCTTGGAGGCCTAGGACAGTCAGCAACCAAGCCAGGCTGGCCGGGGTCAGCGCCAGAGAGCCGGAGTGGAGGCCAGGGCTGGGCTGGGCAGAGGCAGTCTGAGGTCCTGAGGCTGCAGGGGAATGCTCATTCATCTGTCTGGAACGCCTCCCTCCCAGGCCCCCGAGGAGCGGAACTACCATATCTTCTACTGCATGCTCATGGGGATGAGTGCCGAGGACAAGCAGCTGCTGAGCCTGGGCACGCCCTCTGAGTACCACTACCTGACCATGGTGAGCTGCCCGCCCTCCGCCTCCCAGTAGCCAGTGGAAGGGAGGGAAAAGCGATGGTGCCACTCCACCCTCTGTGACAGCTGCAGAAAAGCCCAATGCTGGCCGGGCAGTCCCCACTCAGGCGGGGGCTCATCCCCTTCTCCTTCCTCACTCACCAGCCCCTCTGTGCTGGGAATCGCCTTCTCCACGTGCCTCCTGCTTCCCTGTCATATGTGCCCCATGCACCAGGCTGGACCGGGGGGCTCCCCCACAGACCTCATCTTCCTTTGGTCTCCACTGGGTGACAGGCTCCCGGTGCCCAGTGGGTCACGGGAGAGTTGCCCACACACCTCCCTGCTCCTGATTTCACTCCAATTTCCTGTCCTTGCAGGCCCCCTAAAACACAAACCCCGGGCCCCAGGAAGAAGGGTCCTTGCTCTGCTCCCAGCTGCACCTGCCACCCAGGACGGGGCGGCACCACAGACATCATTCATTAGCTTAGGCTAATGTCAGGGAATCTGGGAGCAATTTAGCGGGGTCCTTCAGCTCCAGGTCTCTCCCAAGGCATCAGCCAGAGCTGTGGTCATCGCCAGGCTCACCTGGGGTGCAGTTGGCCTGCAAGTTCACTCTCGTGACTGTCATAGGCTTCAGGTTCTTGGCAGCTGTTAGCCAGAGACATCAGTTCTTTGACACATGAGCCTCTCCTTCAGGCAGTGTGAAACACGGCCAGTTGCTGCCTTTAAAGAGAGCAAGCACGGGTGAAAGAAAGTGTCCCAGGTCCCATAGGGAAGCCACCACCTTTTGGTGACCTAATCTTGGAAGCGACATCCCATCACTTCTGCCACGTCCTTCTTGTTAGAAGTGGCCCTCAGGGGAACTTCACCTCCGGGTTTATTGACCACAGAGGGGGACCCAGAGTGTTTTGTCTCTGGAATCTCTCCCATGCAACCCTCTGTCCTGGATCCACTGCCCCAAGGCCTTCACCAGCCCCCGCCTGGATTTCCTGGGTTCCCCGTCACCAGTCTTGACCTCTAATCTGTCATCCACCCTACAGCCAAGTGCCAGATTGCACTGCAGTACGAATCTGGCAGTGTTGTACTTTGGATGGCACTGCGGCAGTGACTCCTGCGGCCTGCAGGGGAGAGTCCAAACTCCTTGGCATGGTTTCCAAGTCCCTCCAGGATCTGCCCCTCTGCTGACCTCCTCTTCTCAACACCCACCCCAGCCTCCTCGCGGCCCTGTCCCCGCCTCCTGCCTCATGGCCTTTCTCCCATCATCCTCTGCCTAAACTGCCCTCTGTCCTCAGAGGTGGTAGGGCCAGCTCGGCACCTCCTCCAGGAAGCCTTTCTCCACCTCTCAATAGGAGCCCCTGTGGCCTGGGCACCTGTAACAGGCAAGTGGCCACGGGATGGTCACTGGCTCCCTGCCTGTCCCCTGGATGTACAGCACAGGGCCTGGCCCATGGTGAGCCCTGAAAAGCGTTTCTTAAAGGAACAAACCCACAGTGTGCCCCAGAGAAAGACAAGGCAGGCTCAAGCGGGGCCGAATGACAAATAGAGGACCAGAGAAGAAGTGTGACTTGGCCAAGTATGGGTGCTGGCTGCAAGGCCTGGTCACGCTGTGGCTGCTGTGTCACGATTCTGCCTCTACAAGGGATCGTCTCTAGTTTCTGAGCATGGACCCTGCACGGTCCACCCAGTGCCTGTGAAGTGCAGCGTCTCAGCTTTGCTGTCCCCAGGATGGAGGTGGTGGGGCAGGGGGTGGCTCCTTTAGCTGAGGCGCCCTGTCCCGCAGGGGAACTGCACTTCCTGTGAGGGGGCTCAACGACGCCAAGGACTACGCCCACATCCGCTCGGCCATGAAGATCCTCCAGTTCTCCGACTCCGAGAACTGGGACCTCAGCAAGCTGCTGGCTGCTATTCTCCACCTGGGGAATGTGGGGTTCATAGGTAATGCCAATTCTGCCCCAACCACACCCGTGGGGAGGGAAAGGGGAAGGGGACAGGAGCAGGAAGGCATCTCTAGGGGTTCTCATGGGAAGGGTCATGTGGTCCAATCCAGGCCTGGAAAAATGTATCTAAAAAATTCAGCTGTGATTTTGGAGGCCTCAAGAGTTGAAGGGGAAAATGTCAAAGTTTAAGGCCCTCCACGGGTGGAGACTATGGCCAATCATGCCCCACTTTTAGCTGGGACCCCAAAGGGTTTCCCCATTAAGGTGCGGGTAAACCAGGGTAAACAAGTCCACGCGTGAACTTGCAAACCAGGTTGTGAGCATGGCAGGGTCTGGGGATTAAGGTGTCCTGACCTGTGAACACCCCCCAAGCACCTAACAGAAGTTACTGACAGTCCTCACTGGAAGAAAACACTGGCAAGTTAGATTGAAATGATTCCTGCAGGTAATTTTTCAAACACGACATCCAGCATGCGGCCAGACATAAATAGGAACAAGGAAATAGGGTGCCATGAACAAGAACCGGCAGAAATAATAAACAGTAGAAAAAGATCCACAAAGATTTCAAATGTTGGAATTATTAGACACAGACTAGAGAACTTCTGCTTGCTTTGCTCAAAAAAGAAGCAGCCAAGCTTGAAAATTGAGACAGCCAATGGGAAACTTTAAAGACATTATGATTTAAAAACGGACCACATAGAAATTCCATTCTAAAATCAAAAAAATAGAAATAACCAAAATGAAGAACTCAGTGGATGGTTTAAGGGATCCTGCGCCTGTCTAGGAGAGGGAAAGTGTGAGCTGGAGGGACGGTCAGGAGGAAACGTGAGTACTGCGGGGAGAGAGGACAGCTGGGACGTGTCAGAGAGGAGGTGGAGACTGGGAGGATGGCATGGGCAGAGGGGAGCACACCTTTCATCGGAGTCCTAAGGCAAAGGAGAGAGAAAGCAGCAAAGGCAATACGTGAAGAGACTGGGGCTAGTTCTCGAACGAAGGAGGGACACCCATTCACAGAGCAGCAGGAAGGGACAGACTTGCCCATAGACTGCTCTGGAATAATGAGGTGCCCGTATGGAAAACAAGTGATTGGGCCACCGTCTCACGCGGCGTGAGAACATTGCCTCCGGGAGAGCTGCAGCTAGGCTGACCTGTCGTCTACCAGACAAACTGCACACTTTGGCCAGGGAAAGGTGGGTGCTAATCAGAGGTGGGCGCCAGGGCCTGGAAGAGTATCAGAAACATGGCGCTGAAAAAGTGCAGCAGGCACAAGAGAATGAAGACAATCCACTAACATAAAATTTTTGGTTTGTTTGTTTGTTTTTGAGACAGGGTCTCGCTCTGTCGCCCGGGGCCAGAGTGCAGTGGCGTGATCTCGGCTAACTGCAACCTCTGCCTCCCAAGTTCAAGGGATTCCCCCACCTCAGCCTCCCGAGTAGCTGGGATTACAGAGGCCTGCCACTACAGCCTGGCTAATTTTTGTAGTTTTAGTAGAGACAGGGTTTCACCATATTGGTCAGGCTGGTCTCGAACTCCCGACCTCAGGTGATCCCCCCGCCTCGGCCTCCCAAAGTGTTGGGATTACAGGCATGAGCTACCGCACCAGGCCCACTAATAAAACATTTAAAAGCAGGCACATTAAATGCTGTTTAGGGACTCTAGGTAGGGAATAAGAAGATAAAAAGTTAGGAAGTTAGAAGTCGGGAGTGTGCTGACCTCCGGAGAGAGGGACACAGCCTCAGCCAGCGAGGACCTCGGAGGCTGTGGGTGCCGCAGAGCCTGGATTTGGCCTTAGCGGTAGTTACATGGTGCTGCTGACTTTATTCTTTACAACACAGCTTTGTGTTTTATGTACTTCTTTATCTATATATTTTATCTCACAAATTTTTTCAGTTTAAAAAAGTAAAGCAAAAACAAAGACACCCAAAGTTCCCCGTTCCCCAGCAGCCCGGCCTGTCCCAAGCTGGACGTTGGTTGAGGGAGAGGAACCGGAAGCTAGAGAGGCAGGCAGGAAACTGTTGCGATAGAGCTGGGCCTGGCCTACAGCTGGAGCTCCATGAGTGCTTTGCTTCCTGTGACTGAATGAACAAAGAAAGGTCGGGGTTTCTACACCCAGCAGCGTGGATTGAAGCGCCTGGTGGCTCATCTCTCCAGCACCAGCGTCTGCTGTTTCCCAAGTCAGACTTCTCCCGCCAAATAAGCCCGCCTTTCTTTAAACTTCCCTTTGACCCAAGGCCCTGGTCTCCTCAGAGGAAGTGGTCTGGCACGTTCACCAACAGCGAAAGTGTGAAGGACCCGTGATCATGGGGCCGTGGGCTCTCTCAAAGAGAGGACCCGGGAGAGGCCGTGGCTCATGCCGGGGCAGCTGTCCTGCTGAGCGGATCTGGGGCTGCCACGGGGCCCGGGCCTGTCGGAGCCTAGCTCCCTTCGCTCCAGGCTGCTTTCCCACTCAGGATTCCTGCTTCTCTCTCTAGCTTCGATCTTCGAGAACCTGGACTCCTCAGACTTGATGGAGACGCCTGCCTTTCCCACCGTGATGGAGTTACTGGAGGTAGGGTCTCTGTGTCTGCATCTTCCATTCTGGTGGGGGGCCCAGAGGCCTGGGCTGACAGACCCCTGACACCTGATTCTCATAACCCTACCCAGGCTCTAGGCTCATCCCCACCCCCATCCTCTATACTGCGGGTGCCTGAGGGTGGGCACAGAGTGGGGCAGTGCCAAAACAGAGCAGCGGTATGGCCAGTTTGGCTTTAATGAAAGCCGCAGGGCTTCTCCGGGGCTTCCGCTATTCTGGGAAAGCGGGGATGTGCCAGTGAGTCCGTGGCCCATCCCATTAGCCTTCCGGGTTGCTCCCTGAGCCAAAGGCGGCCTCAGCTTAAAGGAAGGGCAGCAGGCACTGGGTGAGGGGATACCTCTGCAATGGGGAGCATGGCTGCACCCCGTCATCTCCCACTGACAGTTCTGATGGAAAATTCATAGAATCAGGAGCAAGAAATAAATACATAAAGCAAGCAATCACATTAGGTACATTTTGCTGTTAACATTCTTCTTTTGGTTGGAGGGTACTCAGAAACTGGGTTTTGCCGGCTTCAGTGGAGGCCCGGCCCAGCACACTCCCTTGCTCCTGTAGACTCTCAGCCTTCAGGCAGGACTGATTTCAGCCGGGACATGCGGGAGGTCTGGCCTCAGAGCCCTCCCTCACCCTGGTTTTCCAAGGCCCACCTTGGGGCGCCAGCCCCTGTCTCAGCCCCCAGGAGACCCACTAAGGGCTCAGCCCACTGAGCTGGAGAATCCTTCCCTGACAGCTCCCAGGGCCTTTTGCCCTGACCTCTGGCACCGGCCACCCTCAGGTGGGCATAGGTGCTTGGTCACAAGAGGGAACAAGACTTGGCAGAAGCGGGTCAGAGTGCTGGGCCAGGCCCTGCACAGGTGTGACGCAGCCCCCACCTGCCTCCCCAGGTGCAGCACCAGGAGCTCCGGGACTGTCTGATCAAGCACACCATCCTCATCAGAGGGGAGTTTGTCACCAGGCCCCTGAACATCGCCCAGGCTGCTGACCGGAGGGACGCCTTTGTCAAGGTACAGAGCTGAGACAGCAGGGCTCACATGGCCATCTATTGACCGCGGCCCTGCTCCTTGCTGTGCCGGCCGAGGGCAGGACGGAGCAGAGGGTCCTGGGCAGGTCCCCACTCTGCCAGTCACCTGCCTGGTGACCATGGGCTCCTCAGCCTCTTGGGCCCTGGTTTCTTGCCTGTGAAAGAGGGATAACATCCTCAGTAGGTCCAAGACATTCAGCCTCTCCAGATGAACTTGGAGGTGACCTCTTCCTGAGCCTCCAAGCCCAGGATTCTCCCACCCCCGGTGTCTCTCCAGGGCATCTATGGGCACCTCTACCTTTGGATTGTCAAGAGATCAATGCTGCCATCGTCACTCCACCAGCCCAGGACCCCAAAAATGTGCGGGAGGGCCATCGGCCTCCTGGACATATTTGGCTTTGAAAGTTTCAAGAACAACAGGTATGAAGATCTAAGATCCCAGCCCCACTGCTTCCAGAAATAGAAGATAAGCAGCTTCTCTCGAAGGGAGCAAGCTGGAGGGGGAGCCAGCACCCTGCACCCAGGCCTGGCGAGTCCCAACAGGTCCACGTGCTCTGCATGGGGTGGCACCATGCCCTGCCATCTAGAGAAGGCCATACAACTAAAAGCTGTCCCTGAGAACCAGGCTGACACTCCGGCATTTGTCACCCCTCTTGAGCCACCTGCTCTCCTCATGAGCCAGAGTGGATTATCACGTGAGGTCAGGGTTGAAACGGAAATCGGTAGCATGGATTAAGCTGCGTCTGGCTGGTTTATCATCTTAGGTAGCAGGGGAAGCTAGAAGCATTTGTGGACCACCCCTGACTTTTTAGTTTGTGGGGTAAGGCAAGGCAGGACTCCTCTGACCTGGTGTCCCAGATTCCTGTCCTGGCACCCAGACTGGGAGCAGAGAGCTGTAACCAGAAGGCAGGTCAGAAAATAGCTACCAGGTGTGACTGTGATGAAGGCTGGGGGGGTCAGATAGACAAAGGTGGTGAGGGGGACCAGGCGGTGGAGCCACGCCAGGCCAGGCCAGGTGATGCTCAGGGGGCACTATCACCGGCAGGAGGAGTCCCATGAAGACTGTGGGACAAGCAGGCTGACAACAGTGGCTTTGCAATTTAACTTACCTGAGCCAGCTCATTGGAAGGGCTTGGTGGGACAGAGACTGGGCCGCTGGCTCCAGGAAGCAGAGGCCTCTGGGCCCTGTCTGAGGAGCCAGGAGGCTAGCATGACCTTGCATGCCCCTGCCCGTGGCCTGTCTCCAAGTGAGGTCTGATCCGGGAGTGATTTAGAAGACCCTCCTTGGACAGCCAGGATTGTCGAGCCACAAGCCATTCCATATGCAAGCATGCTGGGATCTCAGGCCCCCAGGGCCAGCCGGGGGTGCAGGGCAGGGCCCTGCTCACTGCGGTCAGGTGAGAGAGTCAGGGCTGGCAGAACTTAGCCCAATGCACTCTCTAAGGTGTAGAGAGCTCAAGTGTGACTTGGATCATTCGCGTCTGACCCTGAGAGGGACAGGTGAGCTCACCACACACCTTTGGGCACTTTGGAGGAAGATGAGGACTCGATTCTGGAGCATTGGGCCAGGTATATAGGAGCCCCTCCCGGAAAGAGGCCAGCTGAAGTGAAGCCACCAGCTGGGTTTATGCCGGGGCTGCAGCCTGAGGGCTGGCACCGTGTCCCTCCCTGGCACAGCTTCTGCAAGTGTCAGTAAACAGCTTCAGGCAGAGCACCTGCTCCCTGGCCCCCTGGATCAACAGACATTGAACAAGCAGTCTCAGGCATGGTGAGGTCTTGCCTAAGTGGGCGACCCATCCTGAGGAAAGGCTGCCTATGAGAGACCCAAAGATGAGCAGAACAAACCAAGTCATGAGGAAAGGGGGGACTCGGATGCACGGAGGCTCGGGGGGAGCAGAGAACCGGTGCATTCAGAGCGCTACAGGAAGTCCAGAGTGGGAGGAGAGGTCCCAGGTGAGACTGGAGAGGTGGGCAGGGCTTCCTACTGGAGCCACTGTCTGGCCCCTGAAAACAGCAGGAAGCCCAGAGGATTTGGAGCAGGGTCCAATGGGCACATCTGAAAGTGCCCTCTAGGAGCTGCGTAGAGAATGACCTGCCAGACAAGGCTGGAGTGGGCGGAGCCATTAGGAGGCCATCAGGTGTGCTCCAGGTGAGCAGTGAAGGCCTGGGCAAGGTGGCAGCGGTGGGAATGGAAAGAAGTAAACAGGTCAGGTGCGGTGTTGGAGGTAGCATGGGCCAGACTTTGGCAACTCATGAGAATTGACGAGGACGGGCAGAGAGGTGTTAAGCAGGACTCCTCGGTTTCTGACTTGAGCCAGGGATGGTGGGTGGAGGGGCCATTTCCCGAGGCAGGGAACACAAGGGAAAGCTCAGGTTGGAGATCTGGGAACAGGGGCAGTAGGTGTATGCCTGGTTGATGCAGGGGAGGTCCGGCAGTCAATGCTGGGTCTTTGGAAGCTCATCTCAATACCAAGGGTCACGGGTGGGGCTGCTGCTGTGCACTCAGACCACAAGAATTGTTTCTGTATCAGGCAGGCCGGCCTAGCAGAGGACCCTGGAGGGGGCGAGGACTTGATGATATGCTGAGCCTCCTCGTTTCTCTTTGTCTTTGTGCCATGGGTGGAGAAGGTGACGGTGATGGGGGCTCTCTGGAGAAAGGGCGTGCAGGAATGAGTGTGCGTCTGTGTGTACAGGAGCTGTGCAGCTGCGGGCATATCTGTATGTGGCTGTGTGCAGATGGCTGTGATCCTATGTCTCCAGCCTGCTGCAGTGGGCACCCAGCTGGCCCCGCTGCACCCCTGGGCAGTGACCTTGCCTCCACAGCTTCGAGCAACTCTGCATCAATTTTGCCAACGAACACCTGCAGCAGTTCTTCGTGCAGCACGTGTTCACCATGGAGCAGGAGGAGTACCACTCGGAGAACATCTCCTGGGACTATATCCACTACACCGACAATCAGCCCACCCTTGACCTGCTGGCCCTCAAGCCCATGAGCGTCATCTCCCTCCTGGACGAAGAAAGCCGCTTCCCAAAGGTGTGTGTTAGGACCCGCCGACCTTCTGGAGGAGTCCCTGTGATGGGTCTCCTCTTTGAGGCTGGGAAACTCCATTTGGGCGGGCCTCTTGTTCTGAGAGTCGCTGAAACCTCTGCCAGGAATAAGCAGAAGACCCCCGGCCTAACCAGACAGACCCTCTTCTCTTTCCAAGGCCCATTTCTCTGACTGCTGAGGTCCAATAATTAAGAGGGTGGAGCAGAGAGCTGGTGGTGGTGTCACCCCTGTAATCCCAGCACTTTGGGAGGCCAAGGTGGGTGGATCATGAGGTCAGGAGTTCAAGACCAGCCTGACCAACATGGTGAAACCCTGCCTCTATTAAAAATACAAAAATTACCCAGGTATGGTGGCGTGCACCTGTAATCCCAGCTACTTGGGAGGCCGAGGCAGGAGAATCGCTTGAACCCGGGAGGCAGAGGTTGCGGTGAGCCAAGATTGGCCACTGTACTCCAGCCTGGGCGACAGAGCAAGACTCCGTCTCCAAAAACAAAAAAAGAAGAGCTGGTGGTGGAGGGCAACAGACCCAGCCTCTGCTCCCAACTCAGCCCTCATTCCCTGCAACAGGTCACTGACCCCTGGACATTAGCCTCCTGTCCACTCAGAGGCCCTCCATCATTCTGAGCCCAGATTTCTTTGCCTCCATGAGGAAGCCCCTGAGCCTGACCTCCCCTGGTTGGACTCTGGGACCTCAGCCCATACGGTGTCTGGGTTCTTCCAGGGGACAGATCTCACCATGCTGCAAAAACTGAACAGTGTCCACACTAACAACAAGGCCTTCCTACAACCCAAGAATATCCACGATGCCAGATTTGGCATTGCCCATTTTGCTGGCGAGGTGTACTACCAGGCAGAAGGTGGGTGCAGCTCCTCTCACACCCCTTCCAAATCTGGACTGGGTTCCAGGGAGACCATGGAAAGAGGCTCAGAGGATGAGACTATCCTGCAGCTCTAGCAGTGGGACAGAGGGATGAGTAGCACGGCTTCTGCTGGAGGGAGAAATGGAATGGGCCGGGCACGTTTTGTTTTGGTAATAACTCTATTGAGATGTAATTGACATACCATGTTATTCACCTATTTTAAGCGTACGACTTGACAGTAGTATATTCAGAGTATATTAATGACTGCCCCATTTTAGAACTTTTTCTCCACCCCTCAAAGAAACCCCTCATTAGCAGTCACTCCCATTTCCCCCCAACCCTGGGCAACAACTGCTTTCTGTCTCTATGGATTTGCCTATTCTGAATTTTTGCGTAAATGGAGCCATACAATAAGTGGTCTTCTGTGGCTGGTTTCTGTCACTTAGCATCATGTTTTCAAGGTTCATTGATGCTGTAGCACGTGTCAGTGCTTCAGGTCTTTTTTTTTTTTTCTTTTTGTTTTGTTTTGTTTTTTTGAGACGGAGTTTCGCTCTTGTTACCCAGGCTGGAGTGCAATGGCGCCATCTAGCTCACCGCAACCTCCGCCTCCTGGGTTCAAGCAATTCTCCTGGCCTCAGCCTCCCAAGTAGCTGGGACTACAGGCATGCGCCTGCTTCATGTCTTTTTATTGCAAAAAACTGTCCATTATCTGGAATGCTTGTTTATCTCGTCATCGGTTCATGGACATTTGGGTGTTTTCCACTTTTTGCCTAGTATGAATAATACTGCCATGAACATCCATGTACAAGTGTCTGTGTGGGCATATGTCTTCATCTCTCCCGGGTACTCTACCTAGCCGCAGAAGTGCTGCGTTGTATGGTAACTCTATCTCTATGTTTAACTGTTTGAGGAATCACCAAACTGTTTTCCACAGCGGCTGTACCGTTTTACATTCCCATCGGCAGTGTATGAGGGGCTCCAGTTCCGCCGTATCTATTGCCTGTCTTTTTATCATAGCTACCCTAGTGGGTTTGACGTCTCAATGTCATTTGCATCTGCATTCCCCGATGGCTAACGATGCTGATCACCTTTTCGTGCGCTGCTTCGCCATTTGCACGTCTTTTTGGGGGATGTCTATTTAAACGCTCTGCCCGTGTTTTCACTGGGTCGTCTTTTTATTGTTGAGTTGTAAGAGTTCTTTATATATCCTGGATATAAGTACCTAATATGTGATTCGTCAATTATTTTCTACGCTGTGGATTGTCTTTTCACCTGCTTGACGGTGTCCTTTGAGGCCCAAAAAGCTTTCATTTTTAAGAAGTCCAACTTACCTATTTTCCTTTGTTTGTTTGCGTCACATCTAAGAGTCCAGGGTCAAATACAAGGTCATGAAGCTTTATGCCTATGTTTTCTTCTAAGAACTTTTTAGTGTTAGCTTTTACATTAGGTCTTTCACCCATTTTGAGTTAATTTTGGGATATGTTGAGGAAGGGTATGGTTTTGATTGAAGAAGTGAAGGCCTGGATTGGTCAACCTATGGGCGTGCTAAGAAAACAAGAAAGGCAGCCATGTGCTGCTGTGGTCAGGAAAGCAGGGTGGCCAGAGGGTCACTCTCTACACCTGGTGTGGAGAAATGAGGGACAGGAATCTAGGGATGATTCTTGTGAGTAGAGGATGGTCATTTACTCAGAACACGTGAGGCACTGGGAGGCCAGGGAGAAAGGGAAAGGTGCCGTGGCTCCTTCATAGATCCTGGCTTAGGGCTCTTGGAAAAGGGAGAGGCCAGAGCCAATTGGAAAGGGGAGAGGCCAGAAGATACTGAGCCCATCCCCCAACCTCCATGGGGCAATTCAAGGCTGAGTTTTAGTTTTTGAAATGATAGGAAACATACATAATGCTAAGATTAAGGTAGATTCTTTCTAGATGTTCTGGTTGCAAGATTCTAGAAATATTAATTAAAGCTAAGCCTTCTTTTTATTTTGGATATCCTGCTGTGCTGATGACCTCAGCTCTACTTACTCTGCCTGTTGGGAGACTGAACCCAGGAGTGTCTCAACCCTCACCACACTGAAAACATCCAAGGAGCTCCCTGACCTTGGTGGGGCTCCTCAGGGACTCAGGGTGTCACTGAGTGTCTACCCCCTGCCCAGCACCCAGTGCAGCCCCCTGGGTGCTGCTCCCCCTCACAGAGGTCTGCAGGAAGAGATGGGAAACAGGCTCCCTCTCCCTCTCCCCACCCATGACTCTGCCTCCCCAGATCCACAGCAGGCTGTGCAGGTGTGCGCAGAGCATACCACTAAAAGCTGGGGAGACTTAAAGGGAGCAAAGTGGAAAGGAAAGTCAGGGTTGTGCCCTTGAGAGTCCGTCCTTAGAGACCAAGCAGTGCAGCCCCTGGCCTCATGGAGCCTGGCTTTGAGGAGCAGCTGGTCTTCGGTGCCTTCTCAGTGTGGTTCTGTCCCTACTGCAGGGCTAGGCCATTCTTACCCATGGCTGGACGGGAGACATGGAATCTTCTCAACCCCTGGAGCCACGCCTATATTAGTCACTAGGGCAGCAGTAACAAACACCACAGACTGAGTGGCTTCAACAACAGAAATGATTGTCAGAGTTCTAGAGGCCGGAAGTCCAGGACAAAGTGCTGGCAGGAATGATTGTCTGAGTTCTAGAGGCTGGAAGTCCAGAACAAGGTGTTGGCAGGAATGATTGTCTGAGTTCTAGAGGCTGGAAGTCCAGAACAAGGTGTTGGCAGGAATGATTGTCTGAGTTCTAGAGGCTGGAAGTCCAGGACAAGGTGTTGGCAGGAATGATTGTCTGAGTCCTAGAGGCTGGAAGTCCAGGACAAGGTGTTGGCAGGTTTGAGCCCTTCCAAGGCGTGGTGGCCAATGTCTCCCTGTGTCCCCTCATGGCCTTCCTTCCCTCTGTGTGTCTGTGTCTTTGTCTCCCCCTTCTTATAATGACACTAGTCACACTGGATTAGGGCCCATCCTAACGACCTCATTTCACTTTAATCCCCTCTTTAAAGGCCCTGTGTCCGCACACAGTCATGTTCTGATGTATAGGGTGTTAGGACACCAAAATATGAATTTAGGGGACACAATTTTGCCCGTGACACTGCCCATCTCCTGTTTCTGGAGGCTTCATCAGTTTTCAGCCTGAAGGATGGTAGCAGCTTAGATGAGGGGGTTGGAGTGGGAATGGGAAGTTGGGGGGGTCCAGACTTTAGGTGGGAGAAGTGACTTCTTTGTGTGGGTAGATGGTGGTTGCCATGCCCGAGTAGAGGGGTGGAGAGCATGGCCTTAGTGGGGCTGTGGTGGGAGGGCTCCTCCAGGCATCCGGTGTTCCCCCACACTGCCCTCTTCTTTCCCACGGGTGGACAATGATGACTGAGCTGGGATGCTGGGTGGGCCCTGTGTCCCCACAGGCTTCCTGGAGAAGAACCGAGATGTGCTGAGCACAGATATCCTCACCTTGGTGTACTCCTCCAAAAACAAGTTTCTGAGGGAAATATTCAACCTGGAGTTAGCAGAGACCAGGCTGGGCCACGGGACCATCCGCCAGGCAAAGGCAGGAAACCATCTCTTCAAGGTGGGCTCCCAGGCACCTTCCTGGGTCTCTCACCCCTGAGGGCCACAGGGCCAGACAGACATGTACAGGAAAGACCGTTTACTCACTTCTGGGTCCCAGCATGCAGTAAGCACTTGAGAAACCTGCAATGGATGGATGGATGGATGGATGGATGGATGGATGGATGGTGGGTAAGTGAGTGGATGGATGGATGGGTGAGTGGATGGGTAAATGGATAGGTGAATGGGTGGGTGGGTGGATAGGTTGGTGAGTGGGTAGATGGGTGGTGGGTGGGTGGATGGATGGGTGAATGGATAGATGGATGGTGGGTGGGTGGATGGATGGGTGAATAGTGGATTGGTGAATGGGTGGGTGAATGGTTGGGTGGATGGGTGAGTGGGTGGATGGATAAATGGGTGGGTGGCTGTGTAGATGGGTGAATGGATGGATGGATGGGTGGGTGGATGGGTAAATGGATGGGTGAATGGGTGGGTGGGTAGATAAGATGGGTGAATGGGTAGATGGGTGGGTGGGAGGGTAGAGGGATGGGTGAGTGGGTGGATGGATGGTGGGTGGGTGGGTGGATGGATGGGTGGGTGAGTGGATGGGTGGATGGGTGTGTAAGTGAATGGGTGGGTGGATGGTTGGGTGGCTGGCTGGGTGAATGGGTGGGAGAATGGGTGGGTGGATGGGTGAGTGGGTGGATGGATAGATGGATGGGTGTGTGGGTGGATGGGTGGTGGGTGGGTGGATGGATGGGTGTGTAAGTGGATGGGTGAATGGGTGGGTGGATGGTTGGGTGGATGGGTGAATGGGTGGGAGGATGGGTAGGTGGATGGGTGACTGGGTGGATGGATAGATGGATGGGTGTGTGGGTGTGTGGATGGCTGGGTGGACGGATGGGTGGGTGGGTTCTTGGATAGGTGGATGCACCGCCCCACCTGCAGGACCATGGCAGCTGCAGGACATGGATACTGAGGCCCACTTGTGCTCTGTGCTTCTATCCGCAGTCTGCAGACTCAACCAAGCGGCCCTCCACCTTGGCAGGCCAGTTCAAACAGTCTCTGGACCAGCTGATGAAAATTCTGACCAACTGCCAGCCTTACTTCGTCCGCTGCATCAAACCCAATGAGTATAAGAAGCCACTGGTAATGACAGGAGGCTGGGGCACAGCAAAGGAGGGAGGACGATGAGTCTGATGGCCTCTAGGGTTGGGGTCACTCCTTCTACCAGGGCCTGGCCAGTGTTAGAGCTATTACTGCCCTTACCTTACAGATAGGTACACTGGGGTAAGACAACCAGTCTAGGTCATGTGAAGGTCAGTGGCCTGCAGGGCTTTGGGTTGCCCAGACCTCAGTTCCCTTAGCCCCACCACGCATCTTCTGTGTGTGCTTGGCCTGCTGGCGTTAGACACAGATTTGATCCCGCCTGCAGGAATGCACTGAGGGTTGGACATGAGGTTTGCAGCACATGTCCCATGTGTAAACCACACTCAACAAAGGCAGCAACCAGTAATAGGACTCCAGAGGCTGACACCACTCCTTTCCCCCAAGCCCTGCAGAGAGCAAGCTTTACCTGATGTGAGACGGTGAGGGGGTGAGAGCCCACCCCAAGGGAGTCCCTGCTCCAATGGCTGGGAAGTCCCACCCAGAGGCTGCAAATGCAGCGATTCCCCCAAACTAGGAGACATCAGCTGAAACGATATAAAATAGTTCAAGAAACAATTCATAAGGGAATAATTACATGAAAGTAAATGCCTTTTTGGAAAAAATAAAACTATATGAAATTGAGTTTGATCTGGGTGCAGTAGCTCACTCCTGTAACCCTAGCACTTTGGGAGGCTGAGGCAGGAGGATTGCTTGAAGCCAGCCTGGACAACATAGCAAGATCCTATATCTGCAAAAAAATTAAAAGTACAAAATTTAGCTAGGCATGGTAGTGTGTGCTACTCAAGAGGCTGAGGGAGAAGGATCACTTGAGCCCAGGAGGTCAAGGCTGCAGTGAGCTATGATCATATCACTGCACTCCAGCCTAGGTAACAGAGCAAGACCCTGTCTCTAAAAAAATTAAATGAGGCTTGCCTTATGAAATCTAGGTTGTATCTTCCTTGTAGGCACAACAGGCAGATGTGAGATTACCTATCTTGTTCCTTAACTGCTGGGAGAAGTAGCTGTGCCTCCAGAGACCCTTGGCTCATACCCACCCTGCCTACCTTGGGAGCTGCAGAACAGG
Source organism: Ateles fusciceps (assembly GCA_036589455.1). NCBI lineage: Eukaryota > Metazoa > Chordata > Mammalia > Primates > Atelidae > Ateles > Ateles fusciceps. The sequence continues at coordinate 131,221 of JAZHEH010001297.1, forward strand.
CAGGCAGGGCTGAGGCTGCAGCTCAGGGTTGAGAGTGCCTCTGGCTGGAACATCGGTCATCGGTGGTAGCTGCCCTGCTGTGTGGTGTGTAGGGGAAGCCCAGACAGGCTTAGGGTTTAAACCCAAGCTCAGCCCCTGAGAAGCGTGACCCTACGCCTCAGGCACCTCATCTTTAAGTTGGAGCCAATCACCCCCACCCCCAGGTAGGACTGTTGTAAAGATTCAGTGAGAAAAGCCAGGCCCATAGGAAATCATCAGTGAAGTGCAGCTAAACACTTACCCGAGGCTAAGCGCAGTGTGGCCCGGACCCCACCAGCAGTTGGCGCTGCCGGCCCGCAGGTGGGGTAACAATGCCCAGAGGTGGGCTTGCCCGATCGGAGGGCATTTCCCAGGGTCCCTCAGAGACTCCTGGCTTGTAGGTGGAGGGGGGCTCTCTAGAATCCAAGCCATGGCAGAGCCTTGGGACTCCTGCTGAAGTGTGACACCCTAGGGAAGGACATCATGCCATTTCTCTGCAGGCCGCACTCACCTCCGAGCAAAAATGGGGCCAAGGGCCCTTCCAGGTCTCACTCTGACCTCCATCTCCAGGGAAGGAGAAACTAAGTTGATGAGGATATTTTCTGCCTCTAAGTAGATTTATTGTTTCATTTCACTATTGTAGGGGGAGGCACCGTGAAGCTGCGAGTGCCTCCGGGGCTGCTTTCCACCCTGACCTATGCAGACAAGGGGCGCTTAAAACATTTTAACTGGGCTGGGAACGGTGGCTCAGGCCTGTAATCCCAGCACTTTGGGAGGCCAAGGCAGGTGGATCATTTGAGTGCAGGAGTTCAGGACCAGCCTGGCTAACATGGTGAAACTCCGTCTCTAACTAAAAATATAAAAATTAGCTGGGCATGGTGGCGCATGCCTGTAATCCCAGTTACCCGGGAGGCTGAGGCAGGAGAATCTCTTGAACCTGGGAGGCAAAGGTTGCAGTGAGCCAAGATCGCACCAATGCACTCCAGCCTGGGTGACAGAGCAAGCCTCTGTCTCAAAACAACAAACTAAAATTCAAAAACAAAACAAAACAAAAAAGCATTTTAAACTGGGCATGTGCAGAGGATATTTACATTCGCAGTGCTCCAGGTAGTTGAGAGTGACAGGAGTGTTGTGTTTCTGTAGGTGTCACAGTTTCCTTGCTATTGACTTTCATCTCTTTGACAACACTTCATGGGTTTTTCAGCTACTTGCACTACTGTCTTCAAAATGTAGCCTTGGCTGGGCGTGGTGGCTCACGCCTGTAATCTCAGCACTTTGGGAGGCCAAAGGGGGTGCAGATCACGAGGTCAGGAGATCGAGACCATCCTGGCCAACACAGTGAAACTCCATCTCTACTAAAAATGCAAAAAATTAGCCAGGTGCAGTGGCACGCACCTACTCGGGAGGGTGAGGCAGGAGAATCACATGAACTCGGGAGGTGGAGGTTGCAGTGAGCCAAGATTGCACCACTGCACTCCAGCCTGGGCGACAGAGCCAGACTCCATCTCAAAGGAAAAAAAAAGGTCACCTTACTGAAGTTGCACTCGTTTAGTTCTTCCATCTCTGGAGGACAGTGGGGTCAGGCAGGGAGAGGGGGGTGGACACTGTGGGGCTGATGGCCCCACAGGGTCGTGCAGTGTGCCTTATGCTGTGCTGAGGCGCAGGATCTGAGAAATAAAGAGACAGAACACAGAAGTACAAGGAAAACACAGCTGGGCTCGAGGGGCCACATTACCTATGAGCGGAGTCAGGCAAGGCCCCGAATGTCCAGAAGCGGGAGTATTTATTGTGTATAGGTTAGGGGGCAGGGCAGTGAGTGAAATCATCTTTAAGGATAGTGATAGGGTCATGAGCAATAAAACAAGGGGTCCACCCCCATTAGGTCACCTAGGCCAGGAGGTGGACAGTGCGCAGCAAGGGGCCCGTTCCCATGAAGACAAGGGCTGTGTGCAGTAAGGGGTCCACCCCTATTAGGTCACCGAGGCTTGAAGGTGGGCCGTGCGCAGTGAAGAGGGTGCAGTGTGCAATACTTCTATCTATAGGCAAACTAATTCTAAGAAGATTTATAGGGGGATGCTTTAAGTCACACAGTAGTGACGGAGCTGTCAAGGTTACCACCACCTGCCGGCAGCTTCCAATGGGTTCTATGGGAAGATGCTTTTCGAGCAGCACAGTAGCAAGAGCTGATAAAGTTCACAGTCACCAAGGTGGACTGCCATTCTGAGGGCAGCCTTCCACAAGAACTGGAGCAAGGTCCTACAACTCCTTTATCAGGAGGAGTGGCTCTTGCCCCAAGCCTGCCATACAGCGGGTATCTCTACGATACAGAACGCTGCCGCCTGGGCCATGGATACTTGTCCTGGTATAACTATTTTTCCCTTAAATCATGCTCTGCACTGTGTCTGCTCTAGGCATTCCTCCGATTGTAAGCTGCTTATTCCTTAATTCATGCTCTGTACTGTGTCCACGCTAGGCATTCCTCCGATTATAAACTCAGATATAATTATAGGTATATATGTAGGGAAATATTCTTTAGGCACTCATACTATCAACTATTATATGATTATATATAGATGATTATATAAAGGGATTCTTCAAGCTCTAATTCTATAAACTAATATATGATTGTATAAAGGATTATATAAAAGGAAATAGCTGAGTAGTAACACTATAAAGTGAGATATTCCTCAAGCCCTAACTGTGCCAGGGTTCTGCTTAGGTCTCTTTCCTAGGTGCCTATATGGGGGGGTTACCCACAGACACGCTGACCCCTGGCTGTGTGCCTGTGCCCGATGGTGGGGTGCCGGGAAGGGGGGGTGCCTGGAGAGAAGTCCCAGGAAAGAGGGGGCTTGCACTGGGTCAGCGCCCCGCGTCCACCCACAGCTGTTCGACCGGGAGCTGTGCCTGCGGCAGCTGCGATACTCAGGGATGATGGAGACCGTGCACATCCGCAAGTCGGGCTTCCCCATCCGCTACACGTTCCAGGAGTTCTCACAGAGGTTCGGGGTGCTGCTGCCCAGCGCCGTGCGGATGCAGGTCAGCGCCCTCGGGAACGGCCACTCCGTCCATCCACGACCTTCCCCTCCGCCTCAGGCACCTCCAGCCCCCAGGTACCAAGGGGGCCCTCCTGCTGCCCTCCCCAGCCCCAGCCTTGGGATGAGCCCTGTCCTTCCTCCCTCTCTCCTCCTCCACCCTGCCCTCTCCCTCTCCCAGCGCCATGGAAGTGAGGGGGCTTTCCCTGGGGTCTGGGTGACCTGGCGGCTGCAACGCTTCCTTCTGGGACATGTCTGTAGTTGTGCAGCAGACGCGTTCTCTCCTGCCCTGTCAGGGAGCTGAGGTGTGGCTAGAAAGCTACTGGGTCCCAAGGTTCTTCCTGTCGTGCCTGGAACCCTCAGCCACCCTGAGGCTAGGCCTGGCCTGGGCCGAGCATCCCACAGCACATGGAGGCCCCAGGCCCCGAGTTCCCCCTCTCTCCACACGCCCGATTCCAGGTTCCCATTGTGCCTGTGGCGGGGGGGGCCTGTGGGAGGAGGAGGGAGACACCCATCCCCAGAGGGCCTGCTGAGGGGTCTCTGCCCCCACCTCCACTGACACCCCTGTTTGGTCTTGACAGCTGCGAGACAAGTTCCACCAGATGACCCTGGGCATCACTGACACGTGGCTACAGACTGACAAAGACTGGAAAGTGGGGAAGACCAAAATTTTCCTGAAGGTGAGACCCCGAGGAACTGACCAGCCAGGCCTCCTGCTCCGTGTGAGCTGGTCAGCTCTTGCAACAGGCCCGGGGTCCATGGTCCATGCACCCTGAGCCGATGCCACTGGGCAGCAGCTCAGAGCGTGGTGCCCACCCTCAGGGCATCCCTGGTTGTAGAAAGTCAAGCTAGGGGACAATGAGGTGGTGGTGGGAGGACTGGGGAGGGCCAGCCCAGCCTGTGGAAGCCCAGGAGCTTCTCGGAGGGGCACCTAGGACAATGCCTGAGGGGGCAGAGGAGGCGCCTTCCAGGCACAGGGCAGAACCCGGGAGCTCAGGGCGGTCTGCCAGCATCCTGAGACCTGGCCTCCATCATTCTGGGAGCCACAGCCTGCCATGCAGGCTTTCCCCAACTGGGGAGGCCCGGCCTCTCCGGAGCCCGGAGGGTTGCTGCTTTAGTGGAAGGGTGCGGTTTGTCAACTCCCCCACAAAGTGACTCATCCTTAGGGGGGCTGGTATGAGCATCACCACCACCACCTGCCTCCCCCTAAATGCACAGGGAGCTAAAGTCACACAGAGGAAGCTTTGGGGCCCTCCATAAGTGCCATTTGGGTCAGAGCCACTGGGAAGGGAACCTCTCTGTCCCGTAGCCTCATAAGCCTCAGTGGGACAACACAGTGAGAGCGAAGAGGAAGAACTAGGAGCAGAACCGGGTGATGCTTTGCCAGCTCGCCCAAGCCCCCAACTCATCCCTGCTGCCCCTTCCTCTACCCCCATAGTGCCTGCCCACCTGCCCTCATGTGTCCTCAGAGGGACCTTCTGTCCCCAGCCCTCCAGTCGGTCTGTCTGTCCATCTGACTGTGCAGTAGTCACGCGGTGCTGGGGCTCACAGGCTAAGACGGGCAGGAAGAAGCAGAGTGGCTTCCAATTTAGTTGAGGAAGCAAGGCCAGCAGAGGGACCATCTCAGGGCATTGTGTGTTAGTCATAAATGGCTCTTATTATTTTCAGATATGTTCCTTCAATACCTAGTTTATTGAGAGGTGTTAACATAAAGGGATGTTGAATTTTATGGAAGGTCTTTTCTGCATCTATTGGGATAATGTGGGTTTTTTGTCTTTAGATTTGTTTATGTGATGAATTATGTTTGTTGATTTGTGTATGTTGAACCAGCCTTGCATCCTGGGGGATAAAGCCAACTTGATCGTGGTGTATAAGCTTTTTGATGTGCTGCTGTATTCAGTTGGCCAGGATTTTATTGAGAATTTTTGCATTGATGTTCATCGGGAATATTGGCCTGAAGTTTTCATTTTTGTTGTGTGTCTGCCAGGTGTTGGTATCAGGATGATGCTGGCCTCATAGAATGAGTCAGGGAGGAGTCCCTCCTTTTCAATTGTTTGGAATAGTTTCAAAAGAAAGGGTATGAGCTCCTCTTTGTACTTCTGGTAGAATTCAGCTGTAAATACATCTGGTCCTGGGCTCTTTTTGGTTGGTGGGCTGTTTATTATTACCTCAATTTCAGAACTTGTTATTGGTCTATTCAGGGATTCAACTTCTTCCTGGCTCAGTCTTGGGAGGGTGTATGTGTCCAAGAATTTATTCATTTCTTCTAGATTTTCTAGTTTATTTGCGTAGAGGTGTTTATAGCATTCTCTGGTGGTTGTTTGTATTTCTGTGAGGTCGGTAGTGATACCCCTTTGCCATTTTTTATTGTGTCTGTTGGATTCTTCTGTCTTTTCTTTTTAGTCTAGCTAGTGATCTATCTATTTCATTGATTTTTTCAGAAAACCAGTTCCTGGATTCATTGACTTTTTGAAGAGTTTTTCGTGTCTCTGTCTCCAGTTCTGCTCTGATCTTGGTTATTTCTTGTCTTCTCCTAGTTTTGAAGTTTATTTGCTCTTGGTTCTCTACTTATTTTAGTTGTGATGTCAGGGTGTCAATTTGAGATCTTCAGGCTTTCTGATATGGGCATTTAGTGCTGTAACTTTCCCTCTTACTACTGCATTAGCTGTGTCCCAGAGATTCTGGTACATTGTCTCTTTATTCTAACTGGTTTCAAAGAACTTCCTGATTTCATTATTTACCCAGGAGTCATTCAGGAGCAGGTTGTTCAATTTCCATGTAGTTGTGTGGTTTTGAGTGAGTTTCTTAATCTTGAGTTCTAATTTGATGGCACTGTGGTCTGAGAGATTGTTATGATTTCAGTTCTTTTGCATTTACTGAGGAGTGTTTTACTTCCAATTATGTGATCAGTTTTAGAGTAAGCGCCATGTGGACTGAGAAGAATGTATACTCTGTTGTTTTGGGGTGGAGAGTTCTGTAGATATCTCTCAGGTCCACTTGATCCAGAGCTGAGTTCAAGTCCTATATATCTTTGTTAATTTTCTGTCTCAATAATCTGTCTAATATTGACAGTGGGATATTAAAGTCCCCCACTATTATTGAGGGAAACATTCTTATATTGCAACAAGCATGGGGCTCTTACACAGTTGAATGCAAACGTCACATAATTTGGGGAAATAAAACACAACTTCGGGAAAATATTGTGACCCCTCTTGAATTCTTCAGAGCAGAAATGAAGGATGCCAGATTGAATTAGCAAGAAGAAAGGGCTAACGTAAGAAGTACTTGGATTGGGCTGGGAGGTTTAGTTGCAGCTCCTGTCTCTGAGCCACATCAAGGTCACTTTGAGGGTCCCTTCTCTGGCCTGCCCTCCTGGGAGAAGTCTGAGAGATGTCACCTTCAGGAGACAGAGCCCTAGCCCCAGGCAGGGACTGTGGAGTGAGGGTGGGCAGCCCGGTGATGGTATCTCTCCCGTTCCAGGATCACCAGGACACTCTGCTCGAGGTACAGAGAAGCCAGCTGCTGGACAGAGCAGCACTCAGCATCCAGAGAGTCCTGCGAGGCTACAGATACAGGTGCTGCCCCCTCCCCACCCAGCCCACTCCTGCCCACAGTGTCCCCCACGCATGCCTGCAGCCCACAACCAGGATCACGTGTTCCTACTGGGCCCCTCCCTGGGGTTACTGAGATCTTCCAGTGTCTTCCAATTAGGGACATTGCAGCCTGTATTGGCCAGAGAATTTGGATACATTATTGGAATGTTTGGAGAAAGCAAAAAGCACTCCGTATGCAAGAGGCGGGAGCCAAATGAAGGGTCAGCCCTGCTCTCAACCAGGATTTGACATTCCACTTTGATTATGTCAAAGCATATGGGTTTGGGTTGTGAGGCAGTTTGCTTTTGGAGGGGAAAAAACCCCTGGCTTTGCCTCGATTCCCTGGCCAGTGAGAGGATACCGCTTGAGTTGCAACCCAGCATCAGTGGATCAGCAGTGCTGCTCCCTCGCCCCACCCTCATCTGGGTTCCTGAGCCACCATAAAAAGGGCTGGAAACCCAGGCTTGAGAAAGTGGGAGAAGACAGCCAGCCCCGGGGATAGAGAATGAGGCCACAGAGAGCAGGGCAGGGGGCAGGGAGCTGAGGCCCATAGCTGGAGAGGCAGTTCTGCTGCTGGGAAGCTGGAGGCCCGCGCGGGGCCAGGCCCTGGTGCTGCCAATCGCAGGACAATAGGCTGTATCTGACCAAGCAGGCCCATGTGGTCAGAGGCCAGGCAGGCTCACCACCCTGACTCCCGACATTTTAAGTTAAACTTTTTGTTTTCGGATTTTGGTAGATTTCCATGCAATCGTAAGGAACAATACAGAAAGATTGCCATATACTCTTCACCCATTTCCCCCAGTAGAAACAGCTTACCCCCAGGATTCCTTCTGGGGCCTGGTTTAGCCACGCCCCCTCCCTCACACCTGCCCCAGCCCTGCTTAACCCTGGCAACCTCTAATCTGTTCTCCATTTCTAGAATGCTGCCATTGCACAAATGTTATATACATGAAATTATATAACATGCAGCCTGGGGGTGGGCTTTTTCACTCAGCATGTTTCTCTGGAGATTCATCCAGGTTACAGCCAACCAGGGTGGAGAGCAGTGGCACAGTCTTGGCTCACTGCAACCTCTGCCTCCCGAGCTCAAGCTATCCTCCCACTTCAGCCTCCAAAGTAGCTGGATCTAGAGGGGCCCACCACACCACCTGGCTAATTTTTGTATTTTTTTGCAGACACAGGGTTTCAACATGTTACCCAGGCTGGTCTCAAACTCATGCCCATTTTGAATTAATTTTTGTATAGACCGTGACACTTAGGTCAAGGTTCTTTTAAATTTTTTCTCCTATGGATGTTGCTCCAGTATTAATCACAAAAAGTCTATCCTTCCTTCAATGAAGGTTGCTTTTACATCTTTTATCAAAACCTAGCGGTGTGGATCCATTTCTAGGTTCTCTCTCCCGTTCCTTTGACCACTGAATCTATCTCTCCACAATGCCACAGCATCTCGTTTATTGTAGTTATACAGTAAGTCTTAAAGCTGTGTCAACTAATTCTTCCCACTTTGCTTCTTCAAACATGTTTTAGTTATTCTAGTTCCTTTGCATTTCCATGTACATATAAAAATAATCTTGTCTATATCTACAAAAAAAAAAACCTTGCTGGGATTTCGATAGTAACAGGCTTGTATAGCAATCTGAGAATTAACATCTCTACGAAATCCGTCTTCCAATCCATGAATATGATACGTAACTCCATTTATTTAGATCTTATTTGATTTCCTGCATTCATGTTTCGTAGTTTTTAGCACACAAACCCTGTACATGTTTTATTAGATTCACATGTATGTTTTAGCAATTATAAATGGTACCGTATTTTTCATTTTGACATTGGCATATTCATTGCTAGCAAATAGAAATATGTTGAATTTTTGTGTGTTGACTTCATATCCTGCAGGCCTGCTGAACTGACTTTTTATAAATTCCTTAGAATTTTCTATGTAGATCATCCTGTCATCTGCAAATAGGGACAAGTTTCTTTCTTTTTTTTCTAATCCCTGTGTCTTTCATTTCCTTTTCTTGTCTATTGCAGTGCCCAGAACATCCAGTATTATTAGAGAGGTGAGAGCAGAATTCTTTGCTTTGTCCTTTATCTTAGGGGAAAGCACTCAGACTTTAACCATTAAATATAATGTTAGCTGTAGGTTTTTCACAGATGCCCTTTCTCAAGTCGAGAAAGCATCCCATATTCCTAGTTTTCTGGGAGGTTTTTATCATTAACAAGTGTTGAATATAGATTTTTTTTCTGCATCAGTTGATAATGATGTGAGATTTTTCTTCTTTAGCTTTTTAATGTGTGGGTGACATTTACTGATTTTTAACTATCGAATCAGCTTTGCATCCCTGGAGGGTACTCCACTTGGTCATAGCATATAATTCTTTTTTATGTTGCTGAATGCTGTTTGTTAATGTTTCATTAAGGATCTTTACATCTATATTCATGAGGTCTCAGGATTTTTTTTTCTTTTGTCTTGTCTGGTTTTGGTATCAGAGTAACGCTGGCTTCATAAAATGAATTAGGAAGTGTTTCTTCCTCTTCTGTTTTCTGGAAGAAATTGTGTAGAATTGGTGTGAATTTTTCTTTAAATATTTGGCAGAAATCTCTGGTGAAAACATCTGGGCCCGGGAATTTTTTTATAGGGAGTTTTTAAATTATAAATTCAATTTATTTGATAGTTACAGGAATGATTCAAATATATATTTCATATTGAGTGAGCTGTGGTAATTTGTGCTTTTCTGAGGAATTGACCCATGTTATCTAATGTGTCAAATTTATGCATGTCAATTTGTTCATAGTATTACCTTATTTTCTTCTTGATATGTGCAGACTTTGTAGTGATATCCCTTGTTTCATTCCTGATATTGGCCATTTATATCTTCCCCATTTTTTCTTTGTCAATCTTGCTAAAGATTTGTCAATTTTCTTGTCCTGGCCAGGCACAGTGGCTCACACCTGTAATCCCAGCACTTTGGAGGCCAAGGCAGGTAGATCACTTGAGGTCAGGAGTTGGACACCAGCCTAACCAACATGGTGAAACCCCATCTCCACTAAAAATACAAAGATTAGCCAGGTGTGGTGGCAGGCACCTGTAATCCCAGCTACTTGGGAGGCTGAGGCAGGAGAATCGCTTGAACCTGGGAGGCAGAGATTGTGGTGACCTGAGATTGCCCATTGCACTCCAGCCTGGGCAACAAGAGTGAGAATCTGTCTCAAAAAAATAATAATAATAATTCTTGTCCTCCTCAAAGAACCAGGCTTTGGTTTCATTACTTCTTTTCTAATTTTTTATTTTTAACTTCCTTAATTTCTGCTCTTTCATTATTTCTGTCCTTCCAACTTTGGGTGTATTTTACCCTTCTTCTAGATTCTTGAGCAGGAGATTAGATTATTAATTCAAGGTTTTTCCTCTTTTCTAATGTGGAGTGATATAAATCTCTCAGCACTGCTTTAGCTGTGTTTCACAAATGTTTACATGTTATACTTGCATTTAGTTCATTCAATTTCATTCACTTTCATTCAGAAAAAAATTTTAAATTTTCCTTGAAATTTCCTCTGTAAAAATTTACAAGTATGTTGTTTAGTTTTCAAGTGTTTAGAGATTTTCCTGTTATCATTTTGTCATTGACTTCTAGTTTTATTTCACTGTGGCAACAGACACACTCTGTATGAATTGAATTCTATTAAATATGTTGAAGTTTCCTTTATGGCCCGAGATACATTCTCTGTTGGTATGTATTCTAAGGGCACTTGGAAAGAACATATGTTTTGCTGTTATTCAGTGGCGTGCTCTGAAAAATGTCAATTAGATCTTGTTGTTGTTAGTGGTGTTGAAGTGTATATTATTGCTGATTTTCTGTCTACATGTTTTATCAATTGTTGAGAGAGTCTCTAGTTATAATTGCGGATTTGCCTTTTCCATTTCAGTTTTATCATTTTTGCTTCACATATTTTGCAGCTCTGTTTGGTGAATACACAGGATTGCTATGTCTTGGTGGATGTGCTTTTTATTATCATGTAATATCCTCCGTCTCTGGTTATTTCCTTTGCTCTGAAGTCTACTTAATCTGGTATTAATAAAGCCACTCCTGTTCTGATTACTATTTACATGATCTATATTTTTCATTGTTTTGCTTTCAGCCTACCTATATATGCTAAGTGAGTTTCTCATAGACAGTATGCAATTGGGTCATGTTTTTCAATCCATTCTGCCAGTCTCTGTGTTGTCATTAGCATACATTAAATTCTCCCTTAACATCGTCAATAGATTGCTGGAAACTATGACTTTCTAAGAATATAAAGCAGGTACTCAAATATCATTGTTCCCTTCAATGTGGTTTCATTATACTGTTGATGAGAAAACAGTTGGTTTCATTACATATCATTTCACTCAAAGCCTCAATTTCCAAGAAGATATCAACAACATTAAGTGAGGACTTACTGTATTTAGGCCTTTTACATTTAATGTAATTATTCATGTTAGAGCTCTAGTCTTCCATTTTATTTTTTGTTTTCTATTTTTTCCTCTCTCCTTTTCATTTTTATGTTTTCTTTTTTTCTGCCTTTCTATGGCTTATTTAAAATTTTTTAAGAATTCCATTTTGATTTATCTGCAATGTGTTAGAGTATATATCTTTTATAGCTTTCTAAAGTGGTTGTGTTAAGTATCACATTGTACACATACACACAGAGAAAGCATCTACTGCTGTCATCATTTTACCACTTCCAGTGAAGTATACCCTTCACTGGAAGTTATACTTACTCCCTTTTATGTCCATTTACCTTCTCTCATATGTAATATAATTTTATTAAACATCTTCTCTACATACATTTAGAATAACATCAGAAAGTGTTGGCCAGGCACAGTAGCTCATACCTGCAATCCCAGCATTTTGGGAGGCCAGGGCAAGAGGATCACTTGAGGCCAGGAGTTCAAAACCAGCCTAGTCAACATAGTGAGACCTTGTCTCTACAAAAGAAAAATAAAAAATTATCTGGGCATGGTGGTGCATGCCTGTAGTCCCAGCTATTTGGGAGGCTGAGGTAGGAGGATCTTTGAGGCCAGGAGTTCAAAAGTTATGGTGAGCACTGATGGCACCACTACACTCCAGCCTGGATGACAGAGTGAGACCCTGTCTCCAAAAAAGAAAACAAAGAAAGGAAGAAAAACCCAACAACACTTTCTTTGCTCATCTATAAGAAGCAACTCCTGGCTGGATAAGATGGCTCATGCCTGTAATCCCAGCACTGTGGGAGACTGAGGCAGGTGGATTACTTGACCCCAGGAGTTTGAGACCAGCCTGAGCCACATGACAAAACCTCATCTCTACTAAAAATACAAAAAGTTAGCCAGGTGTGGTGGTGTGTGCCTGTAGTCCCAGCTACTCAGGAGGCTGGGGTGGAGGATTATTTGAGCCTGGGGGGTGGAGGATTACTTGAGCCTGGGAGGTGAAGGTTGCCATGAGCTGAGATCACACCACTGCACTCCAGCCTGGGCAACAGAGTGAGACCTTGTCTCAAAACGAAACAAACAAACAAAAAACAACCTCCTTATCCATTCAAGTTTTATCATGAGATTGCAGCAAATCGGTCACATCTTCAGGCTCCACTTCTAATTCTAGTTCTCTTGCTGTTCCCACTACATATGATGTTTCTTCCTCCACTGAAGTCTTAATCCCTCAAAGTCATTCATGAAGATTGGAATCAACTTCTAAATTCCTGTTAATGTTGATATGTTGACCTTCTCTCCTGAATCATGAATGTTCTTAGTGGCATCTAGAATGGTGAAACCTTTCCAGATGGTTTTCAATGACTTTACCCAGATCTCTTAGAAGAATTACTATCTATGGCAGCTATAGCATTATGGCATTTATTTCTTAAATAAGACTTGACAGTCCAAATTACTCTTTGATCTATGAGCTGCAGGATGGATGTTTTGTTCACAAGCATAAAAACATTAATCTCCTTGTACATCTTCATCAGAGTTCTTGGGTAGCCAGGTGCATTGTCAATGAGCAGTAGTATTTTGAAAAAAATCTTTTTTTCTGAGCAGTAGGTCTCAGTGGTGGCCTTAAAATATTCAGTAAACCATGCTATAAATAGGTATGCTATCATCCAGGCTTTGTTGCTTCCTTTCTAGATTACAGGCAGAGTAGCTTTAACATGATTTTTAAGGGCCCTAGGACTTTTCAGAGTGGTAAATTAGCATTGGCTTCAGCTTAAAGTCACCAGCTTCATAAGCTGCTAATAAGAGAGTCAGCCTGTCCTTTAAAGATTTGAAGCCAGGCATTGACCTCTCTCTACCTGTAAAAGTCCTGGTGGCATCTTCTTCCAATATAAGGCTGTTTTGTCTACATTGAAAATCTGTTGTTTAGTGCAGCCACATTCATCAATGACCTTAGCTAGATCCTCTGGATAACTTGTTGCAGCTTCTCCATCAGCACTTGCTGCTTCACCTTGCACTTTTATGTTATTGCGGTGGCTTCTTTCCTTAAACCTCATGACCCAAACTTTGATAGCTTTTATTTAAAAATAAATATGTATTTTATTGCACTTTACGTTCTGGGGTACATGTGCACATCATGCAGGATTGTTGCATAGGTACATACATGGCAATGTGGTTTGCTGCCTCCATCCCCCTGTCACCTATATCTGGCATTTCTCCCCATGTTATCCCTCCCCCAACCTCCCCACGTGCCGCTGTCCATCCCCTATTGCCCCCCAACATTCCCCAGTGTGTGATGCTTCCCTCCCTGTGTCCATGTGTTCTCTTGTTCAGTACCTGCCTATGAGTGAGAACATGTGGTGTTTGATTTTCTGTTCTTGTGTCAGTTTGCTGAGAATGATGGTTTCTAGATTCATCCATGTCCCTACAAAGGATACGTACTCATTGTTTTTTATGGCTGCATAGTATTCCATGTTGTATATGTGCCACATTTTTCCCTGTCCAGTCTATCATCGATGGGCATTTGGGTTGGTTCCAGGTATTTGCTACTGTAAACAGTGCCGCAATGAACAACATGTTCATGTGTCCTTATAATAGAGTGATTTATAATCCTTTGGATATATACCCAGTAATGGGATTGCTGGGTCAAATGGAATTTCTATTTCTAGGTCCTTGAGGAATCGCCACACTGTCTTCCACAATGGTTGAACTATTTACACTCCCACCAACAGTGTAAAAGTGTTCCTATTTCTCCACATCCTCTCCAGCATCTGTTGTCTCCCGATTTTTTAATGATCGCCATTCTAACTGGTGTGAGATGGTATCTCAGTGTGGTTTTGATTTGCATTTCTCTAATGACCAGTGATGATGAGCATTTTTTCATATGTTTGTTGGCCTCATATATATCTTCTTTTGAAAAGTGTCTGTTCATGTCCTTCGCCCACTTTTGTATGGGTTTGTTTGTTTGTTTTCTTGTAAATCTGTTTTAGTTCTTTGTAGATTCTGGATATTAGCCCTTTGTCGGATGGGTAGATTGCAAAAATTTTTTCCCATTCTGTTGGTTGCCAGTTCACTCTAATGATTGTTTCTTTTGCTGTACAGAAGCTCTGGAGTTTAATTAGATCCCATTTGTCTATTTTGGCTTTTGTTGCCAATGCTTTTGGTGTTTTAGTCATGAAATCCTTGCGTACGCCTATGTCCTGAATGGTTTTGCCTAGGCTTTCTTCTAGGGTTTTTATGGTGTTTAAGTCTTTAACCCATCTGGAGTTAATTCTAGTGTAAGATTTCAGGAAGGGGTCCAGTTTCTGCTTTCTGCACATGGCTAGCCAGTTTTCCCAATACCATTTATTAAACAGGGAATCCTTTCCCCCATTGCTTGTTTTTGTCAGGTTTGTCAAAGATCAGATGGTTGTAGATGTGTGGTGTTGCCTCCGAGGCCTCTGTTCTGTTCCATTGGTCTATATCTCTGTTTTGGTACCAGTACCATGCTGTTTTGAGGATTTGTGATCCCTTGGAGGAGGAGAGGCATTCTGGTTTTGGGTGTTTTCATCCTTTTTGTGCTGGTTTTTATCTATCTTTGTGGATTTATTTACCTGTGGTCTTTGTAGTTGGTGACTTTCAGATGGGGTCTCTGAGTGGATGTCCTTTTTGTTGACATTGAAGTTATTTCTTTCTGTTTTTTAGTTTTCCTTCTAACAGTCAGGCCCTCTGCTGCAGGACTACTGAAGGTCCACTGCAGACCCTGCTTGCCTGGGGATCACCTGTGGTGGCTGCAGAACAGTAAGGGTTGCTGCCAGTTTCTTCTTCTGTTATCTTCGTCCCAGAAGGATACCCGCCTGATGTCAGTCTGAGCTCTCCTTTATGAGGTGTCTCTTTGGATATATGGGAGTTGGGGGAGCTGCTTGAGGAGACAGTCTGTCCCTTATATGAGCTCAAGTGCTGAGCTGTGAGCTTCGTTGTTCCATTCAGAGCTGCTGGACAGGTACATTTAAGTCTGCTGCAGCAAAACTCATAACTGCCTTTTTTCCCAGGTGCTCTGTCCTGGGAAGGTGGGGCTTTATTTATAAGTTCCTGACATGCTGCTGCCTTTTTTCAGAGATGCCCTGCCCAGCAAGGACTTAGCCTAGTCACAGTCTGCCAGCAGAGGCGTTGCTGAGCTGCCGTGGGCTCTGCCCAGCTGCTGTGTGAACTTCCTTGTGATTTTGTTTGTAGAAGTATAGTTAGAACTGCCTCAGTAATGGCGGTCTGCCTCAGTAATGGTGGACTGCCTCTGTAATGGCAGACTGCCTTGGTAGTGGTGGACTGCCTCAGTAATGGTGGACACCCTCCCCCACAGAGCTAGACCATCCCAGGTCCAGCAGTGCTTGCTGCAAAACTCTCAATCCAGAGCGTTCCAGATTGCTGGTCTTTGTGGGGGGTGGGACCCACCGAGCCAGATCACCTGGCTCTGTTTCAGCCCCCTTTTTTTCAGTTGAATGGGCGGCTCTGTCTCCCAGCCATTCCAGGTGCCAGATCTGTGTGAGTTTTTGTGCTGAGACCTGATGTATCAGCTGTTTGTGCTGGAAACTCGTGGTGCTTTTCCGTCTTGGGATCTCCTGGTCTATGGGCAGTAATAACTCGTTTGGAAATGCAGTGATCACTCACCCTCTGTGTTGTTCTTGGTGGGAACTGCACTCCAGAGCTGTTCCTATTCGGCCATCTCGGATCAAACCTTGATAGCTTTATGCTTTTCTTCTGCAGCTTCCTTATCTCTCTCAGCCTTCACAGAATTGAAGACAGTTTGGATCTTGCTCTGGATTGGGCTTTGGCTTGAGAAAATGTTGTGGCTGATTTGATCTTCTATGCAGACTACAAAAACTGTCTCTGTATCAGCAAGAAGGCTGTTTCACTTTCTCATCATTCACATGTTCACTGGAGTAGCCCCTTTAATTTCCTTCAGGAACTTTTCCTTTGTGTCCTCAATGTGGCTTTTGGCCTGTGTCAGCTTTTGACAGGCCTTCCTCACGAAGCTGAATCATTTCTCACTTTTGATTTAAAGTGAGGGACATGAGATGCTTCCCTTCACATGAACACTTAGAGGCCATTATAGAGTTATTAATTGGCCTAATTTCAATATCGCTGTGTCTCAGGGAATAAGAAACAGAGAAAGGGGAGAGAGATGGGGCGCTACTGGTTGGTGGGGCAGTCAGAACACGCACATTTATTGATTAAGTTCGCCATCTTATATAGGTGCGATTTGTGGTGCCCCAAAATAATTCCAGTTGTAACATTAAAGATCACAGATCACTATAGCAGATGTAGTAACAATGAAAAATTTGAAATATTGCAAGAATTACCAAAACGTGATACAGACATGAAGTGAGCACTTGCTGTTGAAAAAATACCAATAGACTAGCTCAACACACGGCTCCACAGACCTTCAATGTGTAAAAACACAGTATCTGCGAAGTGCAATAGAGTGAAGTAATATAATAAATTGAGGCATGTCCGCATCTTCTATATGCACCGAGCTCACCTGGGAGTGACTCCACCTTGCCAGAGCCCAGCTTTCAGGTTTTCTTCTCCATGTCCCAGCCCTGGGCTAGTGGCCAGGGGAGGGGGTGTCTGCAATAAAAAGCGAAAAGTAAGTTTTATCTCTTTATCTTTGGGGGTAGAGGGAATGAAGAAGAGTTTTCTGATAACTTAAAAAAACTGGACTGGCAGCCAGGTGTGGTGGCTCATGCCTGTAATCCAGCACTTTGGGAGGCCAAGGTGGGTGGATCACTTGAGGTCAGGAGTTCAAGACCAACCTGGGCAACATGGTGAAACCCCGTCTCTACTAAAAGTACAAATATTAGCCGGGCATGGCGGCAGATGCTTATAATCCCAGCTACTTGGAAGACTGAGGCAGGAGAATCGCTTGAACCCAGGAGGTGGAGGTTGCAGTGAGCTGAGATTGTGCCATTACACTCCAGCTTGGGCAACAAGAGTGAAACTCCGTCTTAAAAAAAAAAAAACTAGACTGTCATCATTTACGAATTTGGGTTACAAGTAGATTTTTTTGTTCCTGACCTACCTGTGTGTCTTTTGGTCTGTAACACCTTCTGAGAAAGGATTGTATATTCATTTTTCACAGCATTTCACTATCCCTCCTCCCTTCCAAATCAGTTTTTCTCCCCCCGGAGGCTTAAACCATCCAGGGTTGTTACACGTGTGTGGCTTGCATTGCCCTTCTAGGAAGGAGTTCCTGAGGCAGAGGCGGGCAGCCGTGACCCTGCAGGCCTGGTGGAGAGGCTACTGCAACAGGAGGAATTTCAAGCTGGTGAGAGAGCTCGCTGGGGCGGCTGGGCCTGCGAGACCTGCGGGTAACTGACGAGGAAAAGACAGATTTGTAAAGTTTGTTTCTCTGAATGAGGGACCTCAGGCAGGAAGGATCAAATCACTCACAGACGCGGCATAGAGATTTAAAATGATCAGACCTCAGCATCCCACACAGTTGCTTCTTAGCTAATCTCTGGCCCCATGGTCTGTAGGCTTCAAAATATTTTGCAGAATTTGGGGCATCTTCAGAACCAGACTAGGTGTCCTACTCTGGAATGGAATAACTCCTGTTTTTCCCAACTTGCAGACCATAAAATAAGTCAATGAATTGATTATTCTTTGTTTCAAGTACTGTTTCTGTATTTAATCGAGTACTCATCATTCTGTACTTTTTCAAGTACTCATCATTTATTAATGTGTATCTGCTCAAAAAAAAAAAAATGAACCAGAGCAACTGTGGCGGTGCCCATGTCACTTGGTTGCTGCTTTTGTCATGGATGTGACTGGCTGTGACATGAAATGGTCACATCAGCAAGACTGGCCCAGGCCCGCCTGCATTCCATGCTCACCAAGGGCGTGACAGTAGCTGACCTGTGTGGAGCAGTTCCTTGGGGCCCATTGCTTCACATACATCATTTTATTTAATATTAAACCAACTCTGTACATCAAGGAACTGAGGCATAGAGGGATTGAGTGGTTTCCCCAAGAGCATGAAACCAGTAAACCGCAGAGCTGGGGTTTTCATGAGGGGCTGCAACTTCCAAGCTCTTAAGCCAATCCATTGGGCGGGTGTTTGGCAAGCTCAGGGACTGCCGTGGCCCAGGAGATGTTTACAGCACTGACATGGGGGTTCATCCATTATTGCCCTTTTACTTTAAAGATGCCCTGAGAGATTTGCCTCGCCGCAGGCCTCCACACAGGTGCACTAGCCCATGGGCAAGTCAGCTGAACTTGGCTGGCAGATGTGGATGGCAAGGCGTCAGGAGTCCACTCTCCTGTGTGAAATCCACATCCATTCTGTCTATCCACAGCCCCAAGGAGGCCACTTTCTTATTTATGTGATTTCACAAAGGCTTATTTAGCACTGATTTGCACATCAGGCTCTGTTCTAAGTACTTTGCAAGTAATAACTCACTATTCTTGTGTTCATAGGTGTGTACCATTCTAGCACCAGCCCTTTGCCAAAACAAAACTAGCTGTAAATCTATTTTGCACGGTCTCCTGGGGGAGCACCCCTCTTTGTTCCCTGGGGAAGGCATCTCTCGCCCCTGAGCCTACCTCCCTCTTGCCTCTGCAGATCCTCATGGGCTTTGAGCGCCTGCAGGCTATGGTCCGGAGCCAGCTGCTGGCGAGGCAGTACCAGGCCATGCGGCAGAGGATGGTCCAGCTGCAGGCCCTGTGCAGGGGATACTTGGTGCGCCAGCAAGTCCAGGCCAAGAGGAAGGCAGTGGTGGTCATTCAGGCCCACGCCAGAGGCATGGCTGCCCGGCGCAAGTTTCAGCAGAGGAAAGCCGATGTAAGTGGTCACCTGGCCTCTTGGGCAGGTGGGGCTGGCTGGGGCCCCAGTGGGTGAGGGCAAGAAGGAGACGTGAGCGACTGTGTAGAGAGCTCACCAGAAACACTTTGGAAAATCCCCCCTGCCCCTGCCTCCACCACAAGCCAAGACAATAAAATCTGTTCAATTACTCAAGAGCACAGCAAGGATACAGGACACAAGAGGCAAATTAGCAGGCACCTTGGCTGAGATGTAGATATCACGAGAGACACGCCCTCTTCTCCCCTGTTCAAAGTCAGTGCTACAATGACTCTGCAAGGCTAGGGAGCCATGGCCACCACCCAGGGGCATGCAGGGTATATCAAGGGAGAAGCAGCAGGTCAATGGGACAGCCTTAGCCTTGAACCTGGAAGGTGAGCTCAGGTCCCCTCCCTTATCACCTTGGAGATGATTTTGGGGGCAGGGATGGCCGGTCCCCTGGAAGGTGCAGCAAACCTGGGCTAGACAAGCTGAGAAAGGCCCCAGTTCCTTGGAAGAGAGCAAAGTGCCCTGGTTACTGGGCTGTGTGTGACAGCTTAGGGACAGAGAAATATTAACACCAAGGGGAGCTGCTGAGTGTCTGGGGGGCTGGGACGACAAGGAGCAGGGGGGACAGCACCAAGAAAATGATCTCATTTTCTCCATCAAGTCCCAAGAGTCAGCCTTCACACTTGGCTTATTTGGAAGTTGTGATAAGGCAAAGGGCCAGGATAATGTCGACTTCTCCACGGTTGAAAACCTGGTCTACCGAGCACACTGCTAATAAATACAGTGAACAGAGCAAGGGAGAGGATGCACCCCCAGACATGTCAGCAGCATGTGTCGGCACCTGCATGCCCCCAGCTGGCTGCAAAACAGTCTGATCTTTGACTTCGTTACTGCAGCCCCTCGGGACATCTCCTGGTAGAACCTTGATGCCCCTTGAATGAAGGGACCTGAGCAGTGGTTGTGCGGCCGAGTTCCTAGAGGGGTCCCTGGAGTTCGAAGGGGTCCCTTAAAGACCATCGGAGGGCAGGGACAAGCAGCAACCTCACCTCTCTGGAGCTCTGATCATCACTGGGAAAGGGAAAGCCCTGGCTGGTTGATCTCTGACCACCCTAGCTGTTAAAGTCTATTACTTCAGAGCAGAATATTGATTTGGGCAAATGATGGCAGGATGAGGCTTAGTTGGCTTCTGGGAGGTCCTTGCCCTATGGAGTAAGCAGGGCTGGGCCCCTTGAGTCCTGCTGGGCCTGTGGGTAACCTTCCCCCATGGGTGTGCAGGTACCGCTGGTCATCCCGGCTGAGGGGCACAAGAGCCAAGGTGCTCTCCCTGCCAAGAAGCGTAAATCTATCTACGACACCGTCACCGACACGGAGATGGTGGAGAAGGTGTTCGGCTTCCTCCCTGCCATGATCGGGGGCCAGGAGGGTCAGGCCCCACTGCGCTTTGAGGTAACACAAGCCTGGTGTCCACAACCCGGCCCAGGCTGGGGATAGGGAAGCCTGCCCAGTCCTTGACCTCAGTCCGCCTCTCGGCTCCCTGAGAAGCCAGAGCGGTGGCCAAGTGTGTTCTGCAGCCTGCTGATCCTGCATAGAAGAGGGGAGCGTGCATGGGTTCTGTGGTCAAAGCCTTCGAGTCAGGCAGGTTTCCCACCTGCAAGACTTCCTAGAGCCTTCTCTACCAATACTACTGAGCCCTCCATCACGCGGCATTCCCCGAGTATATTTGACCCCACCTGGGCACCCCCAGAGCAGCTTCGAGGCCACTGCTCTGCAGTGTGACTGGGGAAGCTTCAGTGAGGATGGTGCATGCGGCAGAGGACAGTGTCTGAGGGTGGGGCCAGAAGAGGAGAGGGCAGGAGGACCACTGACCCTGCCCAGCAGGGAGGAGGGAGGGGGTGTGTAGGGAGCCCTGTGCTGGCACACGGCAGCCCACCTGAGCCCGCTGAATGTGGGCATGGGTGGTCCCCAGCACCTGAGGGAATGGGGTAACGCCACAGCCCCCGTGCTGCCCGGCCTGCTGGACAGCCAGCTGATATGTTGGTTGTTACCTGAAAGCCCCACTGACCCGTGTTCTCCCTCGCTGGCCCCAGGATCTGGAATCAAAGACCGAGAAGCTGCCTGAGGTTGACCTGGACACAATCCCCATGGTGGAGGAGCCTGAGGAGGACATGGATGGCCTGGCCGAGTATACCTTCCCCAAGTTTGCTGTGACTTACTTCCAGAAATCAGCCAGCCACACCCACATCCGGCGGCCCCTCCGATACCCGCTGCTCTACCACGAGGATGACGCTGACTGCTTGGTACCAGGGTTCACTGGCTTCCAGTGGCTCAGGCCAGCCCCGAGCCTGGGGTCTGAGCCATGGCTCAGGGGGAAGAAGGAAGGGGCTGGGGTCACCGCTGGGTTCCCACTGGGCCTTCTGTCTTCTTTCCCCCAGGCCGCCCTGGCCGTGTGGAATGTCATCCTGAGGTTCATGGGTGACCTCCCAGAGCCAGCGCTGTATGCGAGGAGCAGTCAGCAGGGCGGCTCGGTGATGCGGCAGATCCACGACACGCTGGGCAGGGGGCATGGTGCCCAGGCTCTACAGCACAGTGGATCTGCACAGGCAAGTTGGGGGCAGCAGGGGTCAGAGGAGGGCAACACCCGCCAGGTGCCTATCAGGGCCCATGGGACAGCTGGACAGGATGGAGACACAAGACTTGGAGCCTCTCCTCAGCCTCACCCACTGAACCCAGCCCCCAGGCCAGGGCATGGGCACTTGCAGTCTTCAACCGCGCTCGGGAGCTCATGAATCTCCACCCCGGGCTTTTTGAATCATACAGTCATTAATGGAGAGGGTGCCCTGGACTGAGTATTGGGTGTGACTTGAGCCAGATTCAGATGCATATAACAATGATAACAATGGGTGTTATTGACTGACGGCCTGCTACGTGCCAGTTGCTTCTCTTCATTCATTACCCAGGTGGGCTGACCCGACAAGGTAGGAATGACTGTGTTTATTTATAGCTAAGGAAACAAAGAACTGAAATGACCTGCCCCCAGTTGCAGCAGATATGTGTATGGAACCTGGGGCTTTGAATCCATTCTGCTGAATTCAAAGACCAAGCTCCTGATCCGTGTTCTACCCTGCCCTCTAATGAAAGTTAATTCACAACCATTTTTGGTCAGAAGCCCTTCCTAAGGTCCATTTTCATGCTGTAATATTAGTGGAATTAATCAAAAACCATCCAAAGAAATTACGTAGCAGTGGCAGCACTCAGTGGCCCACCAGTGGCAGGAGCCCATGACTGCCCCATGTGCCAGGCGACCAGCTGGGACTCAGCTTACTACCTCTGGGGTCCTGTGTGCAGACTGCATAGGAATCTAAAAGGGTCTGTAGCCTCATCACATGGCCAACCTTGTCCAGGAATTACAGAGAACTGCCCAGGCCCAAGCCCTGACTCCTTGATCTCCGGAGATGTGGGCTCTGCCAGAGTGTGTTAGGTATCTATAGCTGTGTAACAAATTACCCTGTCTCCAAACCTAACTCCTTAAAATAGCACACAATTCATTATCTCACACAGTTTCTGAGGGTCAGGAGCAGCCTAGCTGAATAGTTCCTGTTCAGGGTCCCTCATGAGGTTGCTATCAAGCTGTCCCCCAGGGCTGGTGTCAACTTGACAGCTGGAGGGGCCACTCCCAAGAGGGCTTACTCACATGCTGTTGATAAGAGGCCTCAGTTCCTTGCCACGTGGGCCTTTCCACAAAGCTGCCTGGGCATCCTCACAACATGGCTTCCCCCCAGCATGAATGATCCAAGAAGGAAAGCAAGAAGGAAGGTGCAAATGTCCAGTCTTGGAAGTCACATACCTGTGGCTGTGGGAGGGGCCCACACAGGGCAGGAATTTCAGGAGGCAGGGATCATAGGGGCCACCTTGGAGGCTGGCAGTCACTCAGGGAAAAGATTCTGGGAGGCAGTCCAGCCAACCAGCACCTCTGGAGGGTGGACATGGGGAGAAGCAGGACTGGCTTCCCAGAGATCAGATTTCCGGTTTTCCTTCCTGCACCTCTTATTAAGTACCCATGATGTGCCCCAGTCCAGCAAGCCTCACTGCCCTCACGGACTTTGCCAGCTCATGTGTTTCATGGCCAACCCCTGCATGGTAAACCAGCTTTGACAGTCAGGAGCTACTGCCTCACCCTGGACCAGGCTGACCCCCACCCAAGCCCAGTCCCACACTGAGCTACAATTGTGGCAGCAAATTCTTCTCATGACAGCATCATGAGAAGGTGCAGCCCTTCCCTCCCACCCGGCCTCTCCACCCCCCGCCCCCACTCTCCCTATTCCCTATAGAGCACTTTGCACTGGCAGAGGTGATTCATCTGCCGTCTTTACTGAGAATGACCATGACCTAGGGCTATCCTAATCACCTGGGCTCAGACCCAGTCCTACCTCCCAGGGGTTTACTGGGGAGAGGCACAAGCTTTGGTATCAGAATAGCTCTGAGCCCCTCCCTGGGGGCTGGTGACCCACTGAGCACCTTTTGTCTTGCCTTCCCTGAGCCTCTGTTTCCACATCTGGAAGTGAGGTTGGGGACATACACCTGTGTGTGTGGTAAAGTCCACTGAGCTGAGGAACTGCATGGTGCTTCATAAATTGAGCCAGGAAATGGCTGGGTGAGAGGGATACATGCTCCACCCCAGGTGGCTGTGGGGTCAGCATCACCAAGGTAAGCCTAGGCTCACCTTCCTGCGGGAACTGTCTCCTTCCACAGAGACCTG
Source organism: Ateles fusciceps (assembly GCA_036589455.1). Taxonomy (NCBI): domain Eukaryota; kingdom Metazoa; phylum Chordata; class Mammalia; order Primates; family Atelidae; genus Ateles; species Ateles fusciceps. The sequence continues at coordinate 154,883 of JAZHEH010001297.1, forward strand.
GCCGCAAGGACAAAGGAATCAAGGACATCTCCTCCATGAAGCAGAAGCGGTTCTCCCGGGTCACGGGCCAGGTGAGCCCAGGCACAGAACCTCTGTCTGCTCCCAGTTCTGCTCTTGGCCTGCCGCAAGGTTCCAGTCTATTGCTTCCCTCCCCGTGCACCAGTTTCCTATTTGGCAGATGGGGAGAATCATAGCTTTCCTGATGGCTGCCTTTGGCTTTCAAGGTGGCCAGCCAGCTGAGCATCGGAGAGGAGGCATTGGAGCCTGATGGCCTTGGTGCAGACCGGCCCATGTCCAACCTGGAGAAGGTGCACTTCATCGTGAGCTACGCCATCCTGCGGCCCAGCCTCAGGTCAGTTCCCAGTCCCATCCCACCCCTATTCAGAGCATCAGATCCCCTAGCTGGCTCTCAGCCATGGCCACAGTCTCCTCTCCCACCTCCCCCATGACACCTCCCTGTCCTGCGGCCTGCAGGCTGGGTCTCAGGAGAGCAGATGTCATAGCCACCAAGGGTTCTCCATGTGCTCTGCCTTTAAAAAAGCCATGAGTAAAACCCAGTTTTAGGAAAAGAATCATCATGGACCAGTAATTCCTTTTAGAACAGGCTGTAGTGCAGGGCCCTGTAAACGATTGGTTTCTTTAATTTATATTATATACAATTTGCTTTATAGGAATGAGTCTTTTTTTTTTTTTTTTTTCTTGGAGACAGGGATTTTTGCTTTTGTTGCCCAGGCTAGAGTATAATGGTGCCATCTCGGCTCACTGCAACCTCTGCCTCCCGGGTTCCAGCGATTCTCCTGCCTAAGCCTCCCAAGTAGCTGGGATTATAGGCTTGTACCACCACGCCTGGCTAATTTTTGTATTTTTAGTAGAGACAGGGTTTCTCTGTGTTGGTCAAGCCTTGAACTCCCAATCTCATGATCCACCTGCCTTGGCCTCCCAAAGTGCTGGGATTACAAGCATGAGCCGCCGCACCTGGCCAGGAATGTGTCTTTATACCAATTAGCAGAAACACATATAGTCAGCCTGCAAACACAGAAATTCCCATCCGTGTTGGCTGCATGCCCAGAAGCAGAATCTGCAGATACAGAGGCTGATTTTTCACTGCTTTAAGGGACATAGTACTGTGTTTTAGAGGTTCATTTACTTTAGGTTAATACTTTTAACAAAATTTGGAAAACTGTTGGTCATTATTTCTTCACATATTTTTTCTACCTCATTCTGTCTCTCTCCTTTCCTTCAAAATCTAAGTAAGCCTCTGTAAGATTATTTTATATTGTCCTTCAGGTACCTAGGGGTCTGCTTAATAATATTTTTTTTCTTTCTTTTTCTCTCTGTTCTCTAGATTGGATAGTTTCCATTGAACTGTCTTCAAATTTACTGGTCTTTTGCCTTCCCCAATCTCCTGTCATATCCACCCAACAAATTTTTTATTTCAGATATTATGTTTTTCAGTTCTAGAATTTGTACTTGGGTCTTTGTTATATTTCTGTTTCTGTGCCAAGATTTCCTATTTGGTCATTCACTGTAAGCATTGTTTCCTTTATGTCCTTGAACAGAATTACTGTAGTTTTGAAAACTTTTCTGCAAATCCAATACCTGGGTCATCTCAGGATCAGTCTCCATTAACTGTCTTTTCTCTTGAGGATGGTGGTGTCATTGTTTCCTCATAAATCTGGTACTTGACTGTTTTTTTCTCATAAGTCTAGTACTGCTGGGTCGTATCCTGGACATCGAGGATGATATGTTAGAGACTCTGGATTACATTATATTCTTTCAAAGAGCATTGACTTTTTGTTTTAGGAGGCAATTACCTTGGCTGGACTCAAACTCTGATTCCACCACGATAAGCGAAAGCTAGAATCCCTGTTCAGTTATTTTAGCCTTGGCTAGAGTACCTGGAGTCTGACCCACCATGTGTGTAAGGGGCCAACCAGAGATTTGGGAAGATTTTATGTGCAAGAGTTAGGACTCTTCTGGTTCTCTTTATTCCAGGATTTCCCGTTTCACAAGTTGCTGTGGGTACCCCAGACTCTCTCCTCTGGTTCGTCAAGCCAGTAAGACTACAGGGCTTCTACTCAGGTTTTAGCTGCTCGTATGAGCAGGCAGGTCTTCTGACTTAGCTGGTTCTAATTTTCTCATGGTTAATCCTGGCCACCACGCTTTCCAATACGGCAAACACATAAAAGTTGCATTCGAATGACGTGTACTGTGGGTTCTTCAGACACCCACTATAGGCACTCCCATACGTTGCTGGTGGTCAGAAGTTATACTGTCCAATACTGATCCCTTGAGACTTCCTACTGACTCTAGGCTGAAGTGGAACATCCCACAGCCTCTTACAGCTAGGATCTTCTAGAAAATGGGCTGCCTGCTTGTGCAGGATCCCAGCTGGATGCCTGAAGCTCAGCTCCTTCCACGACATCTTTTGGTCAGCAGGAAGCTCATGCCTGCCCAGCCATATGGTACATGTGCAGCTCCCTTTTGTTGACTGTCCTCTCTCCTCTTTGCCCATCAAGATGGGCTCAGAATTCTCCAGGAGCAAGCAGGTGCTAATCTCTTTGCTCATGGAGGTCCCTAACTCTAGGATACAAAAGTCAAGCACTGGCAAGTACTCATTCACAGGCTCTAATCTGGTACCCCGGAAGGTGGCAAAGGGGCTTCTGGAGCTCAGCAGGCGTCAGATGAGGAATAACATGGGTCTCTCCTCTGCAGACAGCCCCCGTCTCTCTTGGTAGTTCTCCTGGAGTCCCCCTCACCACCCTCATCACTTACAGGAAGTGGAAATGGGCCATAGATCCCTCTACTCACATGAAGTCCCTTCTAGGAATCACATTCCAAATTTCTTCCCTATGCAGGCTGGAGGTGGCATGGTGGCTGCACTAGTTCTGCCACCTTTTAGTAAATCCTACAAGAATGTGTCTCTTTAGAATGTCAAATGTAAGCATCCATTTGTCCTTGGCTGCAGGGTCTGGTGAAATTCCCAAAGCAGATGCCCCATTCCACGTCTGTCACACATTCCGTACACACTTGCTCATTACCCATTCTGGGTCAGGTCCTGGCCTGAGGGCTGGGGACACAGAGATGAGGAAGACATGGCTCTGTCCTGGAGGAGCTCACCCTTTATTTGGGGGGCATGAGAAGACCAGGAAACGCACAATGTCAGTATGTGTAAAGATGGGGGTCTGTTCAGGGCCCCATAGGGGCACCAAGGAGGAGTGACCTTCGTGCCTACCTGGGCCAGGAAGGAGGAGGAGTGTTTGCCAGACAGAGGGAAAGGGTAAATAGATCAACCTTGAGACAGGCCAAAGGATCTGGAATTTCTAAATGGTTTGCCATAGTTGGGGCCTGGAACTTAAATTCTATCCTAGGGGAAGTAGGGAAAGTTTTAAGCAAGAGAGGATCATGATCATATTTGACTTCCAGAAAGACCTCCCTGGCAGTGTGGTAGGATGCAACCTGTGGCTGGAAGGCCAGGCAGGGCTGCTACAGAGGTCCAGAGAGAGCTAATGAAGAATTGCAGGAGGCAGATGGCAGCATATGGTGGTGGGTTGGATTGGGGGAATGAAGGAATGGGAGGCTCCAGGATGACCCTCAGATTTCCAGTTTGGGTGAATGGCTCATGGCGATCCCTGCAGATCACAGAAAGAGGAAGGATGCAGGAACTCATAGAGCCGACCATGCACATCACTTCCCAACTCTGTTCGGTGACGTCCTGTCGCAGTAGACATTGGCTTTGGTGGGAACATTTACACCACAGAAATAAGCAGATGCTATGAATTGGGCTTTCTTCCTGGGAGAGCTGGTTGATAAACATTTACCAGCACACCACTGAGTATTAGGGGAAAGATGCTGACCTCTGGAGATGTGAGATTTGAGGTGCTAATGGGACACTTTTATAACATGATAGAGGCTTGAGTCCATAGGGAAGGAGGCAGGAGAGACCGCCCCTCACACACCCCTGCCAGGAGTGGGAAGGCTCCATAGCCTGTGGGAGCAGGAAGGGTCAGGACATGGGGTTGAGTGGCTCCCATGAAGTCCTCACTTTTCTCTCTGCTGTGGAGGGGGAAGGGCTGCATTCAGGAAGGGATGTGGGGCCTCCAGGCAGAGGGAGAAATGACTGTAGTCCCTGTGAGCAGTCCAGTGCTCCGCACATCTGGGAGCAGATGGGCTGTCCAAGGGGCGTGGCTGCTGAGGACAGGGCTGTGACTGGAGAAACCCCTGCTTCCTGAGGCCGAGCCCCACCCTAACGACCAACAGCATGGGCTGTGGGAGAGGAACGGAGTAGGGATGCAGAGCCTGGTGGCGCAGTCCTGGGAGAGGAGGAGGCTGCGCAGGGCCCCAGTGCTGGAGGGGCGCCCTGCAGATGGGACCCCCTAGAGGTGCAGAAGAGCTGTGTGCCCGGTACCTCTGTCTCCTATCCTTCTCCAGCCCCCCCGCCTACTATCCCAGTGGTCTGTGTCTTTCAGGGATGAGATTTACTGTCAGATATGCAAGCAGCTCTCGGAGAACTTCAGAACAAGCAGCCTGGCCCGGGGCTGGATCCTGCTCAACCTCTGCCTCGGCTGCTTCCCCACCCTCAGAGAGGCTCATGAAGGTGAGAGGGTGGGAGGGCGGGCAGGGGGCAGGTCCACAAATCCCAGTCCGTGGCCTGATTCTCCTGCTCCTGCAGGCCAGGTGGGCAGCCATGCCTGTGCTTCTCCAGGCCTCAGTTTCCCCATCTGGAAAAAAGGCCCCTGCTTCTGGCTCCTTCCAGCTGCTATGCAGGGTCTGCAGGGCCATTTCAGTTTGGCTCGAGTGCCAGGATGGCTTTTCAAGACTAAAATGAAAGGTAGATGACACGGGCCTTGAAAAGACAGGTGTCCAGGAGTTGGCCCTGCCTGGAGATGGGCCACAGTGCCTCCTTCTAGTCCTTAGGACTGAAAATGGAGGTGGGTGGACCATGTTTTAGTGGCCCCAAGCTTCACTGATTTAATATACCTTTAAATTCTGATTATAAAAGGAATATGTGGAAACGTAGAGCAACTAAAACCAAAATAAAAGTCATCCCCCACACGCAGAGGGAACTTCCATTCATATTTTCTTCTGGGCTTTTGTAGTGTTATCGGGTACTTGTGATCAAACAGAAAACACTTTTCACACGTCCCCTTGGGGACAGCAGGAACCATGGTCACTGAGGCCATTGCACATAGCACTCAGCTTCTCCTGACACCAGTAAACCCTTCCAGGCTGTCCCCTCCCCACCCCAAGGCAGAAGAAACAAAATCTCTCTGTAGGACAAAAGATCTTCAACACATTTTCTCGAACATATTTGGGACATGGAGTCTTCTGCTTTTTTTTTTTTTTTTTTGGAGACAGAATCTTGCTCTGTCACCCAGGCTGGAGTGCAGTGGCGTGATCTTGGTTCACCGCAACTTCTGCCTCCCAGGTTCAAGCAATTCTCCTGCCTCAGCCTCTTGAGTAGCTGGGATTACAGGCACACGCCACCATGCCAGGCTAATTTTTGTATTTTTAGTAGAGACGGGGTTTTACCATGTTGGTCAGGCTGGTCTCAAACTCCTGACCTCGTGATCTGCCTGCCTCAGCCTCCCAAAGTGCTGGGATTACAGGTGCGAGCCACCAAAGATGGAATCTGGCTCTGTCACCCAGGCTGGAGTGCAGTGGCGTGATCTTGGTTCACTGCAACCTCCGCCTCCTGGGTTCAAGCGATTCTCCTGCCTCAGTCTCCTGAGTAGCTGGGATTACAGGCACGCACCACCACGCCAGGCTAATTTTTGTATTTTTAGTGGAGATGGGGTTTCGCCATGTTGGCTAGGCTGGTCTCAAACTCCTGACCTCAGGTGATACGCCTCGGCCTCCCAAAGTGCTGGGATGACAGGCGTGAGCCACCACACCTTGCCCTGCATTTTTCATTTACTGTCTTCATGATTTTTCTCATGGTATCAACCTCCCACGTGCCAGCTTTGATGCCTTGCTTTCCCAGAAGGCACTGGAGTTGTGGGTGGGCATTTAGAGTCCATCTTCCAGTCATCACCGCCATAGATGCCACCATGATCAAAAACCATACATCCACCTTTAGGATAGGTCTGAATCACTGCGACAAAGAGTGTGCACACATCAAGACTTATGCACCGTTTAAAACGTGTTGCCAAACTGCTTCTCAGAAACACGCTGATCCATGTCCGTCTCACGGGTGTGAGGGGGTCCCCCTCAACGCACCTTATACACCGAGTATTAGAATTTTTAGTCCACCCAGGCGGTGAATAGAAACCAGCCTCTGTTCTGAGTGTCTTCCTCTCCTCTCCCCCTCCTCACCCGCCAGTATCTACTGAACTTCATCAGCCAAGGGCCGGCGACCTACGGGCCCTTCTGTGCCGAGCGTCTGAGACGCACCTATGCCAATGGGGTGCGCGTGAGCCCCCTACCTGGCTGGAGCTGCAGGTAGGCGCTGGCAGGGGTGAGAGTGGATAGTGGGGGGGTGGTGCAGGCCCCCAGAGGGACCCACAGCACAGCTCATGAGGTGCCTTCTCCTAGAACAGAGAGATTTGTCCTCCAAACCAGTGATCCCTGTGAGTCCCCTGGGGCTCAGCCCCCCCCAGGCGTGGCCCCCACCTCCAAGTCCGTATTCTCTTAGGGACCCACTAGCTAAAGGGAAGATCACCTGACCCGTTCGTTAGCATTACAGCATGCCAGCTGCTTCCAGCTCTCCCTTCCAAGGGCATTTCACCTGGTGAACAGGGCAGTGGTCACACCATGGCTGGCATCCTTGGTGGCATTGCTGTTGGGGTGTGTGTGCCACCCCAACCAGCTTTGGCAACTATCATCTGTGAATTCTCGCTGTTTTTCTCAGGAAGGGTCATTCAGAACAGCCAGCCAGCATGGCGAGGGACACGGACTCTTCTGCTTTTTTTTGAGACAGAATCTTGCCCTGTCACCCAGGCTGGAATGCAGTGGCGTGATCTTGGTTCACTGCAACCTCTGCTTCCCGGGTTCAAGCGCCCTGCTCTACACATAGCTCTGGCCCCAGCCTAACCCTGGCAGGTGCTCGCCCTGTGGCCCGAGATGCCCTATACCAGGAGCTGCGGGTCACTTCCGCTGTACCTTCTTTCTGTTCTCACCCTGCCCACAAGCCCACAGGGCCTCCCTCCCACGAGCCCTGGAATTGTAGGTGAACTTGCAGTAGCTGTGCATGTTGACACAGGGGAACAATATGTAAAGGCCCCAAAATGTTCCCAAGTCCTGGACTCAGATTCCCAAGAGCTCCTGATCCTGAGAGGTGAAGTCGAGTTGAGGGTTCTCATAAAGCAGCCACTACAGCCTGAGGCTGCTTCCCACCCCCAGAGGTCCAAGAGGATCTGGACGCCTGCGGCTAACATTGCTCTTGCCTGGTGGCTGTACTCCCAGTCACGAACAACTGTTGGCCTGAATTTTGTTTTCCAGAGGCCCCATCCCTGGGAACCCACAGGATGGCAGTCGGGGCCCATGGGCTAGGAAGGGGAGGGAAGTGGTGGATGGTGGGCGCCAGCCTACTGTCCACAGGTTCTGAGAGAGCCCGAATCTCATCTGTCCCCAGGCTGTGAAGTCCAAGAAGCACATCCCCATCCAGGTCATCTTGGCCACTGGAGAGAGCCTGACTGTCCCCGTGGACTCAGCCTCCACGTCTCGGGAAGTGTGCATGCACATCGCTCACAAGCAGGGCCTCAGCGACCACCTGGGCTTCTCCCTCCAGGTCGCCGTGTATGACAAGGTACCGGCCAGGCCCCCTGCCCCTCGGCTGCCTCCCTTCTGCACCCAGGCAGAGCACCCCAAGGCTCAAGCCCTCTCACCTTTCCAGCCCAGCCACCGCCTGCCCTCCCAGCCGCCAGGCACGGGCAGGTGCACAGGTGCACACACACAGCAGGCAGGCTGTCCTCCGCACTCACATGGTCACCTCGAAGCTGCACCTCAGCCCCAGCAGTGCCGCGTGCACACCTGATCCCCTACCCAGCAGTCATGCATAGACATCAGGCGCTCACACCAGTCTCCTGCTCCAAACTCCCTCACGCCCAGGAGCTGTGGACAGCCCTGCAGCAAACATGGAGGGTCGCACCGGTACAGCCCCTCGTCACCCACACAGGGACCCCCAATTCCACGCCCACACCCCTCAGACACACCACTGTCAGCCCCAACTCAGGCAGCGGGGCCAAGTCGCATCGGCCAGACTCATGTCTGCCTCCTTAGGGAAGGGGCCGCAGGGAGTAATGGGGAGTGGCAGACGGGACATGGCAGACACCTTCAGGTGTCTGAGCAGGCTCAGCAGTATCCACTCAGCCCACACTGGGCGCCACGGGCCCCAAGTCCTGTCGTGCAGGAGCTGATCGTGGGATTCCCCATGGCGTGGAGCATGCAACAGCCACTAACACCTGCTCCCCCTGACTCTGACCTCAGTTCTGGTCCCTGGGCAGCGGGCGCGACCACATGATGGATGCCATTGCCCAGTGTGAGCAGCTGGCCCAGGAGAGGGGCGAGAGCCACCGCCAGTCACCCTGGCGCATCTACTTCCGGAAGGAATTCTTCACACCCTGGCACAACTCCCAGGAGGACCCCGTCAGCACAGAGCTCATTTACCACCAAGTCATCCACGGTGTCTGGTCTGGCGAGTACAGCTTCGAGAAGGTGAGGGGCCTGAGAGCCAGGGAGACATCCCATAGAGGAGGCACCCTGCTGGCTTCTGAGGCCAGGTAGAAGGTGGAGGGGCAGGAGGCCGAGGGCAGAGGAACGGGGGCCAGACAAGGGGTTTACAGGGGTGCAGGTCCCTTCCAGGCCCAGCCTCCGTTTCCTCCTCCTTAGGCCACAGGTTGGTCCAAGCCTGTGCGTGGTTCCAGCAGCAGGTCCCAGAGGGCCCAGGCCTGCCTGGCCTCACCTCTCCTGCTCTGTTCATGGGCAATGGGACCTGGTGGTCAAGAACGTGGCCTTGGAGCCCTCGGCCTGAGTCTGAATCCCACTCCCCCTTTCTTGGTATTGTGACCTTGGAAAGTCCTGTCACTGCTGAGCCTCGGGTCCTCATCTAATTTGGGGGGCTCATGGGGGACCCTCATCTGGACTGTGCAGATGTGCATCCTGCAGGGGAGGGGGCTCTCACTGGTCTCCCTCACCCCCGTGGGTGCCCTGGGCTGTGCAGGAGGAAGAGCTGGTGGAGCTGCTGGCCCGGCACTGCTACGTGCAGCTCGGCACCTCAGCGGAGAGCAAGGCTGTCCAAGAGCTGCTGCCCAGCTGCGTCCCCCGCAAGCTGTACAGGACCAAGCCCCCAGACAGATGGGCTAGCCTCGTCACTGCCGCCTGCGCCAAGGTCAGCCTGCATGCAGCCCCGGCGCCCAGCCGAGGGCTCTCCTTCGGGGTGGTGGGGGGTTATGCAGAGGGGCTGGATTCCCTCCCCACAATCCCCACTCCCTGGGGAGCAGCAAGCTTTGCTTTGACACTTAAGTAGAGCCCTGTCCCTTCAGGTTTAAGATGCCCCACTCAGTTCAGCTCCCTGTCACAGGCCCTTGCCACCTTCTTCTTCCAAGCTGGCGTCTTGGATGGGTCCCTGGGCTGGTGAGCACTGCGGTGTCTGACCAGGCCCTGGCCTCTCAGCATGAGAGGGCACCCGCAGCAGGTGACTGCTGACCATGCCATGGCCTTGGGGCCCCCTGCCTGGCCCCAGGCCTCAGCTTCCCCTCTCCAGGTGCATGGGAACCCCCCTGGTCAGAGTGTATGGACATTCTAAACATTTGATACATACCGAATATTTTCAAATCACTCTTCAGATTTGACCCATTGATTGCATTTCCAAAGCCAGTATATGAATAGTACCCAGCCACTTTTTAAGAAATAACACTGTATTCAACAAACAGGGAAAAGAAAGTTCGGTTGGACGTTATAGTCGGTGATGGACACAGCGCCACTTTCCTCTATGCTAGGAAGTGGTGCCGGGGAGAGGAAAGGGCGAAGGCGGGGAGTCAGGAAAGAGGAAGGAAGGAAACTGGAAGACAAGCAACTAGAGGTGGTCCCTGAGAGAGGCCCCCAGAGACACAGAAGAACTCCAGAGAAGGAAGGAGAGGCACACTTGATACAGACTCGAAGCAAGATGCCCTCATGCACGGAGCAAGTCACAGACCCGAAAGGCATGCGCTGCAGCAGCCAGCCTGGCTGGGGCCCGCAGACAGTGCCTCCTATAGCTAGCGCAGCCCTGCCCTACAGATGCTAATGAGAGGACTGGGCACAGCCTTCCTCCCTCCTCAGAGCCACCTCCTAAAGGGTCCCCACACCCCTCCCAGGTAGAACAGGGCTGCTCCAGGTCCCTAGGGACATCCCAGGTGCCTCCCTGCAGAATCCATCTCCAGGCACCGGCCTTGCTTTAAGTAGAAACTTCTCAGAAGGATCCATCAACTCATTTACCCTGAGCACTGGGTGAGGGCTTCGCTAGGGGAGGCAGGTGACAGAGGTGACACGCAGGATGCCCCCTCAGGCCCCATACACCCAGAAGCAAGCCACACCACTGGCCGTGCGAGAGCAGGTGGTGGACGCCGCCCTCCTGCAGTGGCCGCTGCTCTTCTCCCGGCTCTTTGAAGTCATCACACTCTCAGGTAATGGCATCTGGTGGGGGGGGCAGGGAGCAGGTGCTGGGTGGGCACCCGGGGGTCCATGCAGCCTTCACACTGCCGTCTCTCCCGGCCAGGCCCCCGCCTGCCCAAGACGCAGCTGATCTTGGCTGTTAACTGGAAGGGGCTGTGCTTCCTGGACCAGCAGGAGAAGACGCTGCTGGAACTTTCTTTCCCAGAGGTCATGGGTCTGGCCACCAACAGGTAGGGGGCCCCGAGGGGAAGATCTCTTCTCACACCCTGAGTCCTTGTATGGATGCCTCTGGAGATGGAGAGAGGGGTGGCGTGCTGTCCCGGGTGCCAGACTCAGGTGGAGGGACAAGAATCAACATGTATGGTGGCCTCTGAACTTGGGAGCCCTACCCTCCCGTGCCAGGCTGCACTGCCCCCTAAGTACTCCATTGGGGCATCACACGTTGCACTGGCAGCTTCTCTTTGAAATGCAGATCCACCCAGAAAGGGCACAGAAGCGTGCAGCCTCTGGCATGCACTTATTTCAAAGGCTCCTTTCTTTGTCATGGGCGAGAATTGGTGGCCTGGAGGGTACAGATTGTCTGGGGAGAGGGGCAAGGGGCAGTGCCTGGGGTGACCCGGGGCATAGGGCAGGGCTGGGGGCCTCTTAGGCTGGGGCTGACCCCCCACTCCCATGGGTCTCCATGGCTGTCGTTGCCTGGGAACTTTTCATGCCCTTTGGGAAGTCCCACCCAAGCCCTGCCAGTGCACCTCTTAGCTAAAGCACACTACGGAGTGGCACGCACATCACTGGGTTATGCCAGGTATACAGTGGCCACCACTCCCCACTGGCCACCACTCACTGAGGCTGACCCTGCTGGGCGCTTTCCTGTATGCCAGGAACTCCTGACAGCATCACCCATTCTGCAGATGAGTAAACTGAGGCACACCGAGGCTAGGTGGCTCAGAGTGAGCACATGGCACAGCCCGCGGCTCATCTAAGCTCTAACCTTCGCAGTGTCCCCGTGGTGCCCCTGCACACCAGCCATGTCCTTATCTGCCCAGAGCCGACCCCACACATGGGCTGCACCACTCACAGCCTCCGAGGGGCGCTGTGCTCTGCCGTCCTTCGTTTGCCCAGCCCCACAGTGGTGTCTGGCCCGGTCCTGGCCCTGGCAGAGCAGCTCTATATCCTCATCTGTGACTCAGGAACCCCCACCCCCACCTCCCGAGGCTGTTTAGGGGCTGGATCGGGGGAGGTAGGGGAGGGCTCCTGGTCACGCTGCCATTGGTCTCCAGGGAGGCCCAGGGCAGGCAGAAGCTGCTGCTCTCCACGATGCACGAGGAGTATGAGTTTGTGTCGCCCAGCGGCGTGGCCATCGCTCAGCTGGTGGCCCTGTTCCTGGAGGGCCTGAAGGAGAGGTCCGTGTTCGCCATGGCCCTGCAGGACAGGAAGGCCACAGGTGCCAGACTGGGTGGGGTGGGGTGAGGGCCGTGCATGGGGTCTGTGGGGACGCGGTGTGCGCATCGCCACACACAGCAGCCACAAGACAAGCAGAGGCAGGGAGCCCCTTTTTACAGACACGAGGCCAGAGGTCCAGAGATGAAAGTAGCTCACCCAGGGTCACACAGCTCAAGGGGCTGAGAGCCTTGTTCTCGGCCACAGCTCTCCTGCAAGCCAGCACTCCAGCGACAGCTGCACTGTGTCTATGGACTATAGGGGGAGCCTGACAAAGCCCCAGGACCCCCATCGGCCTAGGCTGCTGGCCGGGCAGTCATGGGCAGTGCGGGGCGGTTGATGCAGGGGCTTCAGAAGGGAGTGCTGGGTGGGGATGCAGTGGAAGAGGCTGTGCATGGGGTCCTTGGGAGTGAGAAATGTCAGCCTGAGATGTGCCACACTGTTGCCCCATTCAGTCCTCACGGCCACTGCACAAGGGAAAGATGGTTGCCATCTCTAAATTCCAGATAATGAGGCAGGCTAGAGAGGCAGGCAGCACTCAGACCAGGTGTGGCGACTGCCATCCTGTGCACCCTCCATCCCTCAGCCCCGCTCCTGGCCAGCCCTCCGAGGGTCTCCTAGGGCTGGAGCGGGCAGTCAGATCTCTCGAGCCCCTGCCCACCCTGGGCTCTGTGCCTGTGCGGGTGCAGCAGGTCACAGCCCTCTGAGGCGCCCAAGGTTCCAGTCCCACTCCGCTCACTCTCAGAGTGGTCTTGCCCACCACCTTCTGCTTGGCTTCATCAAAGGAGATGGCCCACAAAATGCCAACACAGCCGCTGGCCCTACAAAGCCCTCAGCAAATGGCAGCATTTTGTTCCTTGTGCCCTGACCTTACAGATGACGCCACCCTCCTGGCCTTCAAGAGGGGGACTTGTTGGTCCTCACAAAGAAGCAGGGGCTGCTGGCCTCTGAGAACTGGACCCTCGGCCAGAACGACAGGACAGGCAAGACGGGGTTGGTGCCCACGGCCTGCCTCTACACCATCCCCCATGGTCACCAAGCCCTCGGCACAACTGCTGGTAACTGGCACGCTCAGCTGTCCTCAGCCTGGGCACCCAAGGGCAGGGTGGAATGGTCCTGGGATGCCCAGCTGGGAGGCCGAGCTCAGGGCCTTCAGCCCACCTAGCAGCAGCCAGGAGGGCTACCAGGGCATGGGATCAGCCCTGCCAGCCCCCACCATTCCTGCGGCAATGTGTGTGTGCAGTGCCAGCCCAGCTCTTGGTACTTAGTAGGTGCTCAATAAATGGGTGTTCCCTCCCTCTTCCATCATGGGTGTGTCCTGGGACAAACCCAATCTTTCTCTGCTTCATTTACACTCTCACCCAAGTGGGGCCAAGTCTCTCCCTGAGCAGGGGAACCACCCACCTGAGCCCCCCAAGACCATCCTCTCGGGAGGCAGGAATGGCAGGTATTGCAACATGTACATACTGAGTGCCAAGTATGTGCCCTGTGTCTGCTGTACGAGGCTGGGCACAACAGCGGCTCCACCCTCAGGGCAGACATTTGGGCAGATGATGAATGGATGGCAACTGTGCAAAGTGCCACCAAGGAGGGGGACAAATAATAGGGTGGGGGGCTCACCCAGTCTGAAAGGCATCCCTGAGGGAGGGACATTTGTGCTGAGGCCTGAAGTTGGTGGCAAAGCAGGCAGGCAGGGCTGGGGCGAGAGGTGGCCCTGAGGGGGAGGCACCATGGAGAAGGGGAGCTGGGGAGCTGGCAGTCTGAGAAACCCAGAGTGCCGTGGTCCGCAGAACGGGTGATGTGGGCGCCACAGCCATTGTCGCTCATCCTTCCAAGGGAAAGGAGACAGGCACCAAGAGGTAGCGCTCACCGTCCTGGGTCACGAGGCAGGTGACACGGGTGTGGGTAAGCCCTGGCCTGTCCAGCCCTGGGCCTGACCCCTCCCAAGTCACAGAGGCAGCCAGGCCAGGAAGAGCCTGCAGGAAGGGCTTCGTGGGCAGTGGCTCCTCGGCACCCACAGGCCTGTGCCCCCTCCAGAGCTTGCTGGCCATGTCACCAGAGAAGCGGAGCTGGCCGCCCAGGAGGGGACGCCACAGACCAAGGAGCCACCCAAGGAAAAGCCACACACCCTGGAGGAGTTCTCCTACGAGTTCTTCAGGTGCCCCCCCCCAGCCCTACCCCACCTCATTGCACCCCCATCCCCAACCCCGCCCCACCCCATTGCACTCCCACCCCCCAGCCCCGCCCCACCTCGTTGCACCCCCACCCCCAGCCCCCCCACCTCATTGCATCCCCACCCCCCAGCCCCTCACCTCATTGTAACCCTACACCCAGCCCCACCCCACCCCATTGCACCCCCACCCCCAGCCCCGCCCCACCCCATTGCACACCCACCCCCAGCCCCACCCCACCCCATTGCACCCCCACCTCCAGCCCTGCTCCACCCCATTGCACCCACTGAAGGTTGCAGGGAGGCCATGCCACCCATGTGGAGCCTGCCTGGCCTCCTCAGACCAGGGAAGTCACAAGGGGTTTTCAGCAGGGAAGGGTGCTCCGGCCCTCCCGCAGCCACCCAGGGGTGTCAGAGGACAGAGAAAGCCACAGGGCAGGCCTCATGCCAGTCTCTGACGTCCCAGGGCTCCAGAGAAGGAGACAGTGAGCAGAGCCATGCCGCACCTTTCCCGTGCCCGCCGCCATCTGTGGGCCTATTCCTCTGAGCCACTGCGGAGCCGCTGCTCAACCAAGTCCACGCCAACATCGACCTCTGGGACGTCGCCTGCCAGATCTTTGTCGATATCCTTCCCCCGCCAGCCTGCCCGCGCCTCGCCAACCCCAGGGCACAGGCACCCAGCACCTCCCAGCCCTACAGCTGTGCCCTAGGGTAGGGGAGCCCAGGTCTGAGAAACCCAGAGTGGTGGGACGGAGCCCACATGTGGCTCACCACAGGGCTGGGGTCGGGAGTCAGCAAGGGGCCTAGGTCAGGGTCAGCGTCTATCCCTGTCCGGGTCAGCGTGGGGCTGCCCCAGCGCCGTGCTCCTTGACAGCCACACCCATCCTCCGGTACATGGGCGACTACCCCTCTCGGCAGGCCTGGCCCACCGTGGAGCTCACCGACCAGATCTTCACACTGGCCCTGCAGCACGAGGCCCTGCAGGACGAGGTCTACTGCCAGATCCTGAAGCAGCTGACGCTCAACACCAACAGGTCTGCTGGACGGCAGCCAGCACGCGCTGGCACCCTCAGTCCTCGTCCTAGCCCCTGAGGCCGGGCCGAGGCTCAGAGGGGACACTGCAGCTCGTGGCCGCAGAACCCCTGCCTGGGCGCCTGTGTCAGCAGTGGGAAGGACTGGGGCCCTTGGTCTGCTCTGCTGATGTCCTGGGGGGGCGGTCAGAGGAGGAGAGGAAGGCCCTGCCCTGGGCCCTGCCCTCACCCACCTTCCCTGTGTGACCTGGCAGGCCATGGCCTCTCCGAGCCTTAGTGTCCTCCTCCACAAAATGGGTGCAATGCCCACCCACCCCCATCTTGAGGGTGCAGAAGCCTGTGGCGTTGGGCAGCCAGGTACAGCTGGCATGGTGCCACCTGGCTGGTGTCCTCCCCCTCGGGCCCTCCAGACCCAGGCAGGTCTCACACCCATCCCTGCTCCCCAAGATGCCTTCCTGGCCTGGGCCCTCTAAGGAGCCCTTCCTGGCTGACACGACGTCACCGTCCTGCAGGCACAGCGAGGAGCGAGGCTGGCAGCTGCTGTGGCTCTGCACAGGCCTCTTCCCCGCCCGGCAAGGGGTGCTGCCCCACGCTCAGAAGTTCATAGATACTCGGCAGGGGGAAGCTGCTGGCCCCCGACTGCAGCCGCCGCATCCAGAGGGTCCTGAGGTGAGCCCAGCACCTCCAGCCCCCAGCATTGGCCCTGGGCCTGCAAAGCTGGGATGCTGTGGGAACTAGCCAGCCCTCCAGGAGCTCATGGTCCCTGAGGACTCTCCAGAAGCCAGTGTCAACTTGGGAGGCAACACTGGGCCCTGAGTCACCAGAGAAGAGGGTGGAGGGTGAGGCCCAGGAGGGTCAAGGGGAGGCTCAGTCATAACCACCAGCTCCCCTGCCCCACCCCTGCCCAGCGGTGGCACAGAGGCACTGCCTGGGGAACAGAGGGAGACCTGGGTGCCCAGCCCAGGGCCTCGAGGCTAAGGTCAGAGGCCCGTCCCTCCAAGTCCATGCAGCCCCCTCCTCCGCCCACAGCAGGAAAACTCTTCCTTGGCTGTCTTTGCTCTCCCCCACCCCTCCTGCGTCCTCTGGCTTGGCCTCCTGTGGCCGTGAGGGGGCGGGCTGACCGCAGGAGTGGCCATGATTTCAGTGCCAGCCATGGTCACAGAGGGAGGTGGGTGCCCCACTAGAGGCCCTGCCGGAGTCCCCTGGCCCCTGCCCGGTGCCGCTGTTGTGTGAGAACAAGAACACAGCCGGCCCCGCCCACAGGCGCCTCCCTGGGAGCCCCTGGCCTGGCCCTTCTGCCACAGCTGCATCATTGCCACCTCTGAGCCAGAGGCAGCCCCCAGGGACGTACAAGGGGCCGAAACCACCCCTAGCGATGGCCACTGGGGTTATTTTTCTTTTGTTTCTGGTACATGGTTTAGGACCCACGTGGGGGGGCTGGGGCATGGGTGAGGATGAGGGTTGGGGGACACCTGCAGCACTTGCTGTCCCCCTCTAGGACAGGGCCTCGGAAGCAGCCCCCACACCAGATGGAGGTGGAGGCGGCGGAGCAGAACGTCTCCCGCATCTGCCACAAGATCTTCTTCCCCAATGACACCAGCGAGGTGAGTCCCTGCCCTGGTCTCCACGGCAAGTCTCAGGCCTCCAGAGGCTGTGGGGCACTGTCCCTACTGGCCCAGCCTGCACCTTGGTCACCCTTGGAGGGCCTTTTCTAGGGCTGTCCCATCTTCACCAGTCTCCTGCCCCCTCCCCATGGGATGCAGGCCCTGCCTGCCCTTGGGTGCTTTAGAAGTCGGACCGGTCCTCAAGGCATGAGCTGGGGGTTCCAGACCTAGGACACAGGAGAGAGGACAGAGGGGTGGGCAGCAAGGGTGAGTCCCTGGACTTGGGGGGCCCTTAGGGGTTTCTGACCAGCTGGGGCGCAGGGGAGCAGGTGTCCCCACTGGGTTTGCGTTGCACACAGAACCTGCCTTGGCTGCTGGGGGAACAAAGGGGACAGGGGACAGGTGAGAGGCCACCAGGACCCAGCAGTGACACAAAGGCCTTGGCCAGGGGCAGCAAATGCAAGAAGGCTGAGCGGCAGAGGTGGGCAGTGCCGCCTCACACCATCTCCAACAGCAGGGTGGTCTTTTGGCCTTGGGGGAGAGTCGAGTCCCGGTAGCAGGAAGTTCCCACAGTCTGGCTGCTGGGCTCTCAAGGCGTGTCAAAAGGCCAGGCCTCCAGGGCCCCAGGACAGCAAAGGCTGGGACCGAACAACGTGAACCTCTGGCCAGGGTTCTGGAAGTGAGGCTCTCCCCCTGCTCAGGGTAGACCACATCCAGCCCAGGTTTGATGAAGCAGCAAATGTGCCAGGCTAGGAAGGGTCATCCTGGGCTGTGCTGGCCCCTAGCCAGGCCCCACGCCTCACCAGCCGCCTCCTGTCCAGATGCTGGAAGTGGGTGCCAACACGCGGGTGCGGGATGTGTGTGACAGCATTGCCACCAGGCTGCAGCTGGCCTCCTGGGAGGGCTGCAACCTCTTCATCAAGATCGCAGACAAGGTGGGCTAGGCCGGGGCTGGGCGGGCAGCGGGCAGGCGGGTCGCGAGCAGGGCTCTAGGTGCTGCCTGGGGGCCCTCAGCCTGCCAGGGGCACTGGTGCTGGACCAGGCTGCACAGACAGGGCTGCCAGGATGGAGGTATGTGGGGTCCCGGGGCACAACTAGCTCCACACACCAATGGCCCACACACAGCCGACTCCAGCGTAGCACCCAGGCCATGGGTGGCCACTGGACCAGAGCCAGGCAGGGTCCCCCCCCAGGAGGACAGTCCCTTGGAAGTCACCCAACTTCCCTGTACCTCCCCCTGCCCCAGGTCATCAGCCAGAAGGAGGGAGACTTCTTCTTGACTCCTTGAGGCAGATGTCTGACTGGGTGAAGAAGAACAAGCCACAGAAAGAAGGTGAGGAGGCCTCTGTGGAGCCGGGGGAAGGCGTGGCTGGATGGGGCGACGGGGTGCTGTCGGCCTCCGTGGGCAGGGCCTCCGCAGGGCCCATGCCAATTCATCCACCCATTCATTCCCCTGTGTGTCTCTGGGTTGTGGGGACAACCAGGCCCTGGGGCCTGGCGGTGAGAGCCTCCCAGCTCAAGCAGGAGCAGGTGGCTCACCACTGGGTGATGAAGGGTGCCCAGGGCTGAGGGGCATGAACCCCACGGGGTGCTGGGGGACTCCAGGAATGTTCCTGGAGAAGGCAGCCTCTACACTAGTCTTGAAGGCTGGGGGAAGACATGGAGGCCGGGGAGGAAGAAGGGTGGAGGCTTTCCAGGCAGGGAGGCAGCAGGCACAGTGTGAGGGTGGCAGGGGGTCAGGGCTGGCGGCGCCTGCCAGGATAGGCTTGGTGCCCACTGCTGGCCCTCGCCCAGGGGCCCCCTGACGCTCCCCTATCAGGTGTACTTCATGCGGAAATTGTGGCTCAACGTAGTCCCAGGGAAGGATGTGAACTCGGACACCATACTCCATTACCACCAGGTACCAGGCAGGCTGCCCTGGTGGGCATTGGGGCCACCCCATTCTCCCACACCTCTTCTGAGGCTGTAGAAGCCAGCAGGCCAGGGCAGGGCGAGCCTCAGCCTTGGGTACCCATGTGGTAGGCAGAAGAAGCCCCTGAGGGCTCTGGAAGCAGGAGCAGAGGGCAGCAGTGTTTGGGGACAGTGACTGCACCGGCACCTGCAGCATGACTTTGGGAGGGTGGGGCAGAAGGTCCTGCAGCCCATGGAGCAGTGGCCTCGGCCTGCAAGGCCAACCACATGGGTGGAGCAGGCCATCACCCCCACGCAGATGTCAGGGGGCCCTGCCCTGACTCAGGGTCATTCCCCTGGCCTGAAACTCTACCCTGCTCAGTCTTCCCTGGATGGAGTGGTCTAAGCTCCAAGTCCCCACCACCTAAGCGAGAAAGAAGTTGGAGTGGGTGGGCCGCAGCAGGACACCCGGCATGCCCAGTGTGTCCACCACTCAGGAGCTGCCCAAGTACCTGCGTGGGTTCCACAAGTGCTCACGGAAGGACGTCATCCACCTGGCGGGCCTCATCTACAAGGCCCAGTTCGACAATGACCGGTCCCAGCTGGCTAGTGTCCCCAAGATCCTGACGGAACTGGTGCCGGAGAATCTCACACGCCTGATGTCCTCGGAGGAGGTGGAAAAGGTCCCTGACGGGGCTGGGGAAGGGTCCTCGGGCTGCTGCCCCTCCCGGGGACCCTGCCCCAGTGTCATGCCCTGCCTGGTCTCCAAGGGCACATGGGTGATGTGGATGGTGGGCTGGTTCCCACATACACCCACCTTCCCACGCTGTCCACGGCGCCTCTGAGACTCTGTCCCATGTAGCACTCCTCCTCTCTCCCCGTACTGGCCCTGGGGTGGGCAGGTGCTGCCCTCACCAAGGCTTTGGGGTCCTCTGGGCACCCAGGCCCTTACTGGCCCTCCCGTCCTCCAGAGCATCCCTCTGGCCTATGACAAGCACAAGGACAAGACCGTGCAGGAGGCCAAGGTGGCCTTCCTGAAGTGGATCTGCCGGTGGCCCACCTTCGGGTCCGCCTTCTTCGAGGTGAAGGTAGGCCTTGCCCCTCACCCAGGCCTCCTACCCAAGGAGGCCCCCCCCTCAGCACTGCCCTGGCAGGCCCAGCGTCAACTCACACACATCTTGGTTGGGACTGGCCGCAAGGCTGGAGGGTGTGGCCCAGGTGAGCTCCTGGGAGGTGCCGCCTGGTCTCCCGGGCTGGACTGTGACCACCGTGTCCCTCCCTCTCAGCAAACCTCGGAGCCCTCCTACCCCGACATCATCCTCATCGCCATCAACCGATGTGGGGTTCTGCTCATCCACCCCAAGACCAAGGTAGTTGCTGGGCCTCCAGAGGGGCTGGGGGCCACCTGGTCCAGGGACCTGTGCAGGTGGGGCTGTGGTCACATCTGTGGTGTGTCCTGCCTCTCTCCTGTCCCCTAACACACGCACAGCCCGCGGGCTCTGAGGGCGCCCTGTCCACCCACCCTTTCTGCCCCCAGGAGCTGCTCACCACCTATCCCTTCACCAAGATCTCCAGCTGGAGCAGCGGCAGCACCTACTTCCACATGGCGCTGGGGAGCCTGGGCCGTGGCAGCCGCCTGCTGTGTGAGACCTCCCTGGTGAGCCCAGCTCCCCTCTCCCAGCCAAGATGCACCGGACAGAATTGCTGGGGTCTGGCTTCCCTGCCCCACCCTTTTCAAGTGGCTCACTAAGAGGACTTGGTCACAGGGCCCAGCCAGGGCCAGGAGACCTGGAGGGGGACTGGGTGCATCCCCAGGACCAGCAGCCAAAATGGCAAGGCCAGGCGGGGACCCCCTACACCTTGGCCCATTCCGAGGACAGAAGGAGACCCAGCCCTGGCAGGGCAGACAGGAATGGCGGCCCCAATGCCTGTCCTGGGAGGGAAGGGCAGGAGCCCACCTTCCCTCTCTCCTTGCCCTGCACAGCTGGTTGCTGAGGAAGAGAAGGTGGTCCCTGAGTCAAAGACCCCCACCTGCCCTCTGCACCCACAGCCTCTGACTCACCCTGTCCCCTGTCCAGGGCTACAAGATGGACGACCTGCTGACCTCCTATGTGCAGCAGCTTCTGAGTGCCATGTACAAGCAGAGGGGCTCCAAGGCCCCAGCCCTGGCCAGCACCTAGCGGCGGAGGCTGGTGTGTCCACTCAGGCGCCTTCCTGACCTCTAGCCTGGTGGCACTTTCCCAGGCTCCCTCAGCCCAGGGCCTGTCCTCAGCAGGCAGCCTTCCATGCTGCCCCCCCACACAAAGCCCACTCAGCCCCCCACACGGCCCGCTCTGTCAAACACTGCTCATGGAGGCCAAAAGACCTGCTCAGAGTGGAGTCAGGAGTCTTGGACCCCCAGGCTGTTGGTGGATGGCTGAGGGGTCCCCCCACCCCACCGGAATGTTTAATAAAAACCCCTGGAGAGAGAAAGTGAGCGTGCTCTGAAGGAGCAGTGTGGGGCACCGGGTGGACGGGGGCCCGGGAGGCGCTGGCCCTCAGAGAGCCGCAGAAAAAGCAAAATGCCGTGTGGCTTCCCAGGAAACCCGGAGGGCAGCTGCATTCTCCAGGAATGACTTCATCCTTCCCTCATTCTGTTTCCTTCCTCCCTTCCTCCCCCTCCCTCCCTTCCTTCCTGTTCCTCAGACTGGGGAGGGCACTCATGGTTCCTCCCAGGCACCTCCTCACACCTTCTGTCCTTCCCCCGGGCACTGAGATAGCCGCACTACCCCAGGAGGCCAGGGCAGAGGTGGCACTCTCTGGCTGCTGCTTCATGCTAAGGCCAGCCTATGCCCCGACAGTGGGCAGAGGGGACACCACCTCTGAGGCCTGGACTCCACCACCTCGCTGGCATGTCCTGTCCCCGCCCACTCCCTGCTCTGCCCATTGGGCCAGCTTATGTGTACCCGGCCACCCAGGCCTGTGGGGTCCTCACTGAGCTAGTCTTCAAGCTTTGATGGCAGCCTGGCCTGGGATCGAGACTTGGACCCCCTGAACTCGTGCTGCCTGTCTTGATATCTGTCCCTCTGTCTGAGCAACCCCAGCAGTGGTATGTGCAGAGCCGCTGGCACCCCCTCCACCTGCCACCCCTGCCGCAAACCACGCAGGCTGCTGCGGTTGTGTGGAGACAAGCCTTCATTGTGCAAGCGTGAGCCCTGCGCCCGGCCGCACTGGCCGCAGACGAAGCATCCTCCCTGGAGGTGGGAACGAGCTACCTCTGACCCCACCACCTCCTGGCCCCTGGCCCCACTCAAGGCTCAACACAGGTCCTAAGGTGGGGGAAGGGGGAACCCAGGTGGGGGGTGGCCAAGGTGGGATTCTAGGAAGGCCTTCCGAGGGGATGAAGGTGGTCCTCTCCCTCCAGGTAGCTTGTGGGTGTGGACAGAGGACTTGCTGGCTCGGTGTGGGCACAGGGGACACTGTAACACTGGTTGAGTGAGTGGTGACGGATTGAGGATGGCTCCCAGAGGCCTCCATCTGCGTGGCCCTGGCCCTGTGGCTCCCGCAGGCTGCCCTGGCCATAGGTAGCCCAGGAGCCACATGTACTTAGCGGGGCCCGCTCTGGGGCGGAGGCTCATGCAGGACAGCACGCGCTACCGAGCCACCTGGGGAGGGCCAGGCCGGGCCTGACCTCCAGGAGCAATTTGCTGCTGTCCCTGGAGGTCTGTGGGTGAAGCTGTACGCACAGGCAGACGTGGCTGGCAGACGTGGCCCAGCCCGTCACGGGCTCCCACTCCCCAGCTCCTGCCTCCTCACAGAGAGAAGCCACAGCCACGGAGAGGCGAGACCTGGGGAAGGCAGAGCTGAGCGAACAGGAAGGGAGGAGGCGAAGAGGAAGAGAAGGGGAGGGTGAGATGCGGAGGGCCGCAGGTGGACGGGGACGAGGGGGCCACGCGTGAGCAGGAGGGGGAGAAGGTGGAGGGGCCGAGCCGAAGCCAGGCAGGGGCACTCGGGTCTTAGGCGGCGCTGAGGTCCGCGGCCTTGGGCTGGGCCTTGCGTGAGGTCAGCTCCGACAGCTTCTTCAGCCGCTTCTTCAGCTCCAGGTGGGGAACTTCTCGTAGCACCTCTTACACACGGGCTTCATGTCGAACTCCACAAACTTGTTCCTGGGGGAGGAAGCCAGCCTGTCAGCAGAGCCCCAGGCCCACCACTTTAACCCCAGACAGGTGACTGTGGAGGCAGAAGAGGGGCTTTCTCGCCCCCAGCCTCCCCCACAGCCATCTCTCCCAGCCAGCAGGCCAGGCCCTAGGCTGAGCTGGCCGGAGAGCATAGGAATGAGAAGGGCCTTGAGGTTTCCCTTCCCCCTCCCAGAGGCTTCTCTCAGGTGCTGACACTCCAGAATCCTCTATGACTCCCCCACTGCCCTTGGAAACCTGGATGCCATCTCTCCTCTCACAGCTCCAGCCATCCCACGCCCCTTGAGGCTTCCTGGATGAGCAGCTGACACTGCTGCCTTTGCATATGCTGTTCCCTGGGCTGGAAAGCCCTTCTCTCCCCCGGAGCCCAGCATTTTGGCAGGTGTATTAGAGGAGCGAGTGTTCCTCCTCCCCCTCACTGTGCCCTGGGGTCCCTGGACCCCTAGACCCCCTGGACCTGCCCCCCATCTCCCTGGGTGTTGTGGGGCCAGGCTGCCCCTTGTCCGTATCCCCAGGTCGGACCCAGCTGGTGTGCGGGGACGGCTGCTGAGAGGAAGGACCCGTGGGGAGCCCCCTCCACCCTGAGCCCCATCCCACGATCGCAGGCACTCACTTCAGGGTGAGCTTGCTGTTGCAGGTGGAGCAGGAGAAGCAGCTCACACACCAGGCCTTGTTGAGGGCTGACACCACTGAGGGGGAAGCATGGGACTCAACAGGCCTGGCTAGGCTGCCCAGCTGGGCTCACAGCTGCAGCTCCCAGGCCCCAGAAGAGCAGGTGGGGGTGGGGGGAGGGGGACACAAGTCCTCACCATCGCCTTCGATCACGTGGCTGCAGTTGTAGCAGACGTCCCCGAAGAGCTGTGGGCCGAGTAGACTGTCAGAGTGGCTGCCGGCAGTCACACCCCAGCCCAGGGCCATCATGCCGCCGGCCTGGCCTTCCAACACAGCCCCTCTCAGGCATCTCCCAGGGCCCTGCTGCCAGGGCCCAGCTGCCAGGCTGGGATGAGGGCACTGCAGCCCATTAGAACAACCCCACCCCCTGGGAAGGACATCAGGCTTGGCATTGCTCCCCCAGAAGGCCCCTTTGCTCCGGCTGCTGCTGCTGTCCAGCGAGGAGGTGAACCCAGGTGGTGACCTCACCTCATCAGCCTCCCTGCCTTCTGTCCCAGAGCAAGGGAGGGAAGGGTTTGCTGGTGCTGTCAGCCCCACGTGCCCAGGACCTCACACCCACCCCAGAACATTCTTCAAAGGAAGACACTGAGGCTGAGAGAGCTGCCCAGGTCTCAAGGCCCCAGGCCACAAGCCAGGTCTGAGGGTGCAGGCCTGGGCCCAGCACCTGGGAGAGCTCCCGAGGGGCCGCCCACAGCCTCCCCTGCTCGCAGCAGCCCTCCTGGCCACCCCCTCCAGCCCACGTCCCCGAAGGCTCTGCACCGGCTCACCTGGTTGTAGTGGGTCTCGCAGTAGGCCAGGCCCTTCTTCTCATAGTGCCGGTGCCCCAGGAATGGCTTCTCACACTTGGCGCAGACAAAGTGCTGTGAGGAGAGGGCAGCCGGCGGCATCAGGGCTACAGCGGTGACCCCGAGGGACAGGTGGTGACCCAAGGGACAATGGTGACCCCAGGAGCCAATGGCGACTCCAGGGGACAGCAGTGGCTCCAGGAGACAGCGGTGACAGAGGGGACAGGAAGCAGAGGCTGGGCTGGTGGAGGCCTTTCGGGATTCACGCTGGGCAGAGGGGCTGACACCTCTGTGGATGCTCTGGGCTCAGCAGACCCTGCCCATCCTCTACGGCACTGACAGTAACCTTGCGAGTCACCGTCCCCTCCCAGTCTGGCCTCCCCCTCGGCAGCCTCAGCCCCAGGAGTCAGGTGCCGGCCCGGTGCTGCAGTATGGTGGATCCTTGAAGGCAGAGACGGCCCTGCCCGTCCACGTGGGGCCTCCTGCAGGCACCCCCTGCAGGCCTGGGTCACTGAGCAGCACTTGCATTCCCCCTGGGGATCTGCATGTGGGGATAAGGGCTGGGGGCTGGGGACTGGGGCCTGCATCAGGGCAGGATGGCATGGCCTCCCACGCATGCTGCCACCCAAGTCACAACTTCTGGACACAGCGCTGGCCAGGTCATCAGGGAAGGTGGTGGGCTCACTGTTCCCAGTGTACCTGTGAGAACACGAGAGTCCACACCCAGCGGGGGCACTGCAGGTGACCCAGCGGGCACACCTGAGGAACTCTCCAGCTCCGTGTCTTCACAGGGCTGTCCACACAGCAGGTGCTGTCAACCACAGTCCCCTAGATGCCCTGGGCAGACGGCCCCCACAGTTTTCTCCAGACTTTGGAGTCTCTTAGAATGCCAGCATGGGGAAGAGGAGAGGTGGGCACAGCTACCCAATCATGTGTGTGCACTCGTGTCTCCTGGCTCCTGTGGGCAGGCTGGGGTCCCTGGCTGAGCACAGGGAGGGGCAGTACCCCAGAGGAAGGGCCTCACTGGGAGCCAGCCACGCGGCCTGGGCTGGGAGTATGGAGGGGCTTCAGGGCTCTGACTGTGACCCTGAGCTGGGGCACCTCCCAACCTGAGGCCATGTGCCCACCAGCCTGGCTCACCTCCACGTGCCACTGCTTGCCCAGCGCATTGACCACGCGGCCCTCGATGGGCCGGCGGCAGGCCCCGCAGATGGGGACGCCCATCTTGTCATGGCAGGGCAGGCAATAGAGCTCACCCTTCAGCTCTCGGGCCTCGGCCGTCAGCTCCTTCCTGGAAAACAACATGCAGCCCCCAGGTGCCGTCCCTGCCCTTCTGCAGGGTCATGCCAGCGCCTCCAGCCTGGGGCATGGCTCCCTGAGGGGCCATTCTTTCCCTGCAGAGCTGAGGCGGCTGCTCCCTCTGATCTCTGGGCCCTTTGAAGGCTTCCTGTGCCCCAGACGGGCCCTGGAGCACGGACTTTCCGCACAGCCCAGAAGAGTGGCCTGTGTTCTGCACCCAGGCCTGTGAGAAGCAGGTCTGTTCTCAGGCCCCCCTCCTCCTCCAAACCAGACTGGGTGTCTGGGATAGGCACGGAAAGGACTGGAGGGGACGGCGGGGGGTAGGCGAAGAGGGGGCCGAGAGGCTGGCTGTGCCACTCCTCTCTTCAACACCAGCACCAAGTACACTCCCGGTCTCTTCCCCTCCCCATCTATCCCTCAGATCCCTTCTTCTGCCCCAGCTCAACCCTCACGTGCAGTCTAGGGGCCCAGCCCACCCGCCCCCTGAGTCTCAAGTGTCCCACTGGCACAGAGCCCTGGAGAGAGAAGCTTCCTGCCTGACCACTTCGTGGCCCCCAGCCCACCTCTGCCCTGCAGCCCCACTCTAGGCACCCTCTCTCTGCCCACCCTGCTCACTTCTCCCACCTCAACACTTCCCCAGATGGAGGACCAACCGCTCCCTCCCTGAGTCAGCCCTGGCCCCCCGCCCGCCCCCACTGCAGGGCCGGGCCGCACACCTACCCACAGTGGGTGCAGTTGAAGTGGTCGGGGTGGTAGGCATCGCTCCTGAACATGAGGGGGCTGCTCGTCGATGACCAGGTGGCACCGCTGGCAGATGTACTTGCCCAGGCCCTTGGCCTTCTCACGGTTGTGGCAAGGCCGGCAGAGATGCCTGTGGGAGGCAGGGGCATTAGGGGCAGACCCCTCACTCCCAGACAGCCCGGCCACCTCCAGGAGAAGAGAGCCCGGACCCCTGCAACTCCGCTGAGCAGCTGGGGGCTTCAAAGGGGCTCATCCAGGGTGCGGAAAAGCATGCTGACCAGTCACAAAGCCCAGAAGGCCACAGGTGCACCCTGGAGATGGGACCTGTGCTCGGGGGAGAGGATCAGCAGGAAAGACAAGAGAACACGAGCCTTCACTGTCTCTGGGTGGTATTTTTCCTCTTCCACTTTTTCTAAGTCTAGGGAATGGTGAAGAATAGAGCAGACATTTAATGGATATCTGCTGAAAATTGTTTTATTTTCCAAATGTATTTAACACCACGAGTTACAGTGAATGCCACTGTGCCCAGCAGGGTGGCCAGGGAGTGCCCGGGAGGTCACTCGCCCCCTTCCTTCGGGGTTTGCTGAATGAAGAAGGGCCCAAACACGTGCAGGCGCTTTCTGTCTCCAAAAGACAAGCACCGCTATGTAGATGGAGGCCCCAAACTCAGGAGCTGTCATGACAGAGTCTTTTGTGAAGGCCTCAGAATAATTTCTGATGCTACTCGCTGTGCTGGACAACAGCTGTGTTCTCAGCTGGGAGAGAAATCAACATGGGTTCTGTTTCCTTGGACCTCAAAGGTGGCGGGGATCTAGACTCAGAGTCCCCAGGCAAAGACACACAAAGGCCCCAAGCCAACACCCCGGCCCCTGTCTCCCACCTGCCCCCCCGAATCTACCTCTTGGTGCTCCTGCTGCATCCAGGCCTCCCTTCCCAGGCCCCCTGGCCCCAGGGGCCCTCTCCACCCCCTACCAGCCTCCACATCCACCTAACGCCCAGTGTCGGCTCCTTCGACAGGCTAGTCTGGGAGGATACTGAAGAGATCCAATCTCAGACCCAAGATCCCCACCCCAGGTTATGGAGGGCAGACCCCAGATGCCAGGGCCACCCATTCAGTGTCCCTCGCTGGACCCAGGGGTCTGGTACTACTGCATCTGAACTCCACCCTGCGCAGCACTGTGCTCTGTCTGCCCTGGGGTATCTCATCGTCAGCTGTGCAGGGCAAGGGACCCAGGCAAAGGCCCAGCCGCCATTTGCTAAGCTGCTGACTGGCTCTCTGTGCCTCCCCCGAGACCCTGCGTGCCCAGCATGGGGCAGCAGCTCAGGATCAGTTGATTGAATGCCTGGGTGAATGACTGTGCAAGAGAGGAAGGGTGCAACGATAGGCATCATCTCCCTTAACAAGTGGCCAGGGCCCAGGCTCTTATACCCCAGCAGTGGGAAGCACTTGTGGCCTGTGGCTTCAGTCTTCAACACCACGATTCCTGAAGCCCACCCTTGCCCAGACACCTGTGCTCCAGGTACAGCCCCAGGCCACCTCCTTAGCAGGTCTGGGGCTGAGCTGTCCACCTGGCGCCTATGGCAGCCAGCCCTTGTTCCCCGCGGCGCCTCTGTCCCAGACTCGGCATTTAGGCCCATGACCCGACTCCACATTCTGGTGATTCCTCCGGAGCGTCAGGGCAATACTCAACCCACGAGGAATTACTTCTGTTCAAAGCTACAGAAATCAGCTCAACGCCTCAAAACCATCGCCACGTTCAAGGCCCTAGAAGCCACCGACAGTGATCACCCCAATAACAGAAGGTCTGTGAGCCCAGAAATGCCCCGCTCAGGGTGGCTAGCTTCAAGCGGCCACCTTTCCAGCGAGCCAGTTCTTCCAGACAGCCACCACGCGGGCACAACAGGAAAGGGACCTGCACCCTCACTCAGACAACTCACACCCGACTGACTCTCAGGTCAGACAAACTGGGAAGCCCATCTCTCTGGAAGGAGTCCAGATGGAAAACAGCTTCTAGACAGACCCCATCACAGCACCAGATCTAAAAGTGACCTTCAGAATTCTTTTTCAGGTTGAATTAGGATAGAATCGAAGAATTCTAATTCAAAATGCAGCAGAAAAACAAAGCAAAATAAACATGCACACGAAGCCTAAGTCCTGGAGTGACACGTGCTTGGGTTCAAATCCTGGCTCTGTCGCTTCCTACTGTTTGCTGATGGGTGAGTTTCTTCACTTGTCTGAGCCTCAGTTTCGTTGTCTGTAAAATGGGGAATAATCCCAGCTGCAAAGGGTTACGTGAAGAGACAAATGGAAAATAGTTCACCTGATAGGCAGGCACTCCTTAAATGCTACTCACATACATAAAGTTTTCAATGTTTTAACAACAAAATGTAAAGTCTTTTGAAACCAGGAAGGGTGATTTGGTTTCCCATGTCGCTGGATGTATTATTTTAGAAAGTCAGGGGAAAACTGACTTTGTTCCCTCAGTCTCAGAGGCGGCCACCAGCAGCACTCATAGGCACTCCAGCCCGGAGCCACCCCAGGGAGGAGCCCCAGGGCCAGCGGTCAGATTCGGATTTTCACAAGCTCCCGTGCAGAGGAGCTGCAGCGGCGGGGGCCCGGCCCCCGAGCTGAGTCTCGTCCCCACGGGCAGGACAGCGCCCCATTATGAGACTCCTGCAGCTGTGCCTCGCTCCAGATAAAGGCCACGATTTACTCTGCATGCCCAAATGGGGCCTCATTATACAGGGCAGGACACAAGGACCCTACAGCAAGTGTCCTCAAAGAGTCGCCTCTGACTTGGCGAGCAAGACTCCTCGGCCTCCCACCCTCTGTTCACAGGCTCCCCCGCGCCCCCACTCCGCCCCGGCTGTCTGTGGGCACAGGCCTGTGAGTGGGGCCTGTTGCCATGGCAGCCGGCCCCTCCCTGCCCCCATGAGTAGGAAACCACCCCATTCTGAAACGTCCTGTTGTGTCCGTCAGCTCCAGCCCAAGCCCCCAACCAGCCCCCGCCTGCTCCCAGGCTCCAGACAGTCACACACTCAGCCTCTGTGGCCAAGCCGGGGGCGGGGGCATGGGCTGGGGACACACTGGAATATTCACGCTTCAGTGGCAGCAGCGGCAGCCAGAGGAGCCGCCCGCCACACAAGGGACCCCTCAGGAATGAAGCAGCCTTTCAGGGCCAGAGGGGCTGTGGTCTCCCTTCCTCTCCTTAAATAGCCAGCCTTCCACCCACAGAGGCACAGAGCCCTCTGCCGCCACCGCCACCCACGGGCAGAGATCACCTGCTACCCCGCAGACCCCTGCCCCTTCCTCCTGGACCAGCAGCTAGAGGTAAGGGGCAGGCTGGGTGGGATGGGCCGGGAGCCCAGGGCTAAGCAGAGGAAACACAGCGGGGGAACCCTGCCCGGGGAGGCAGGCAACAGCCTGTCACATCCCATCTCTTTGGTAATGGTCTGACCTATGCACTGAAGGCTGACCACAGTCTAAATTCACAGCAGCCCACAAAGCAGTGTTTTGTCCCTCTGTCGGGGGGTCGCAGAGGGAAGTGGCTTGCTCGCAGTCCAGGCTGCAACGACAGCACCCCTGCCCCTAACCATTAGGCAGCCTTGGCCCACAGAGGAGCCAGATGCCTGGGAGAGGGCTCAGGCCGGGGATGGAGTGGCACTAATGCAAAAGAAACTGCAACCACTTGGCCACGGTGCTGCCACCACAGGCCCTCCCCCGAGGCCACGCATGCCTACCCGCCACCTGCACAGAGGCCTAAGACCTGTCCTAAATGCTCACCTCACCCACAGCCATGGGACCCAACACTGTCTAGGCCCCGGCCGGCTCCACGCCCCTTCCTCTTAGGGACACTGCTCAGTGGCCGTCTGAGCAGTGAGCCTTGAGGAGCCAGGGGAGTCTAGGCTGACGTTTGCATCTCCAAAGGGCAATGCAAGGGGGAAGCAGGGCCCGTCTCAGACCAAACTGCAAAAGTCAGTAACAGAACTCCTCAAACAGGGCACAGAAAGGGAGGAGAAACCTCAGCAAACCTGAAACAAAGCGGTCTAAAATGGAGTCTCAGTCCCGGAGAGATTGGTGCACGCGGCCTTCGGCCTGGGCAGGAAGCTGAGGGCAGTGCCCAGGTGGAAGCCCCCAGGCTGGAGGCAGCAGGCACCACAAGCCCACCCAGTGCTACAAGACAAGCAACACCTGCAGTCACTCAGGGCCCCACGCCGTCACGTTCTGCGGTCACTGTCTTGAAACTCCTTTTGAGCAAGGGGCTGCTTATGCTCATTTCATGCTGGGCCCCTAAAATTAGGGAGTGGTCCCGGGGCCAGGCTCAAAGGAGGAGGTGCTGAGCCTGGGAGATGACTCCAGGACAAGCTCTGAGACCGAGTCACACTCCCTGACCTGGCCGAGACACCCCTGGTGGTCTCCAGAGGCAAGACAGTGCCCTGGGGGACCCAGGGCTTCCCTGGTTTCATTTCCAGCTCCAGGGCCAATGTCCCCTGGTCAAGTGACCTAACTTTAGCAGGCACTCAGCCTTGATTCCCTAATCTATAAAATGGGGCTATTAACGCCTATCTCTTCAAACTGGTTTGAGCCAGCACAGGCAGGCCCCCGCCATGCCAGGCAGAACGAGTGGTGGCACCTGTGAGCTGCTCTCTTGTGGGCCACAGTACAGGCCCTAGGGACAGCCCAGGATGGACGGCACTCACCTTGGCCCCTTCCCACCCCCAGGTTCTAACAGAGCCCCTCACTCACTGGGCCGCCTCACCTCTTCCAGTCTCCAGGGCTTCCCCCGCTCACACTCTCCTCCTCTCCTGCCAGCCTGCAGACAGCACACTGTGTGCCCCTCCCCTCCGCCGTGGGCCATCCTGCCTGCCCTGGTGCCCTGCTCCTCCAGTCTCGGGGTCCTCACCCCCAGCACGTACAACATGACACCCTCACAGTCCCCACCCTGCCCCACCGGCACCTGCTCCGTGTCCTCCCCCCGCCCCTATGTCCCTCCCTTCTTCTACCTCTCATCCACAGCCCCCTTCCCCCAGGGCTCCAGGCAAGCTTGTCTTCCTCTCCCAAGCATCACTCAGCCTGCCTTCTTCATCCCCCAGCTCTCCACCCCTCACTGTGGCTTTAGCGGTCCCCAGGGGAAAGTGCCAGCCGAGACCATCCAGCCCAAGTCAAAGGACTGTGGAGCTGGAGTCCTGAGGAATGGGGTCCCCCATGAGGAAATCCACATTGGACAAAGAACAGACCCTGTTCCTGGAAGCAGCAGGAAAACCCCTCTGGTGTTAGAACTTCAGACATCCTGAAACACTTTGAAGCTGGCGGGGGCCTAGAGAATAGCTAAAAGGTTATATTATTAGGCAGATGCCCTCCCCTTTGCTTGAGGACATAGATGGCCAGGTGCTCAGGCCAGCCCTCACCCTCCGTGTGAGGACCACAGCCGCTGGCCGCTCGCTCTCCTGAAGGAGGGATGCGGGCCCTGCCACCCTTCCCTAAAGCCACCTCCACGCCTGCTTCTCCTCCATGTGAGGACGGCTCCAGCCTTCTCCTCCAGGGGCTGCTGTTCCCATGAGCAGTCACCATGCCCACTCTGCCCCATGCCACCAGCATCCTGAGGTAGTCCTGCAGAGTCAGTACGAGGAGCGGGGCTGGGTACAGCGGCTCATGCCTGTAATCACAGCATTTTGGGAGGCCAAGGAGCCCAGGAATTTGAAACCAGCCTGGGCAACATGGCAAAACCCCGTCTCTACCAAAAAATACAAAAATTAGCCAGGCATGGTGGCATGAGCTTATAGTTCCAGCTACTCAGGATACTCAGGAGGCTGAGGTGGGAGGATCGCTTGAGCCCTGGAGGTTGAGGCTGCAGTGAGCTGACTGTACAACTGCACTCCCGCCTGAGTGACAGAGTGAGAGTCTGTCTCAAAAAAAAAAAAAAGGAAACTGAGGCTGGGGAGAGATGTGCAGAGTGAATTTGCTGCAGGCAAGTCCCCGGCACTTGGTGCAGAGCCAGGCTCAGCCAGGATGAGGACCCTGCAGAATGCCAGCTTCTCTCCTGCAAACCCCTCTCCAGCCTCTGCTTCAGCCTGGCTATGCAGGGTGGCGATTGTGGGTGCTGGGAGGCCGGGCTCTCAGAGGAGCCCCAGAAGCTGTGCCATCATCAGCACCCACCTGGCCAAAGTCCACTGGCGACCCCGATTCGAAGGCGGGCCCAGCCCAGCATCCTGCCCCCTGTTCAGGGCTACAGGCTGCTCTGGCCCCACCGCCTGCCCTCTCCTGCCCACACCCCCAATCGCAGGCCAGGGTTGGGAAGCAGGGTGTTTGGGACCCTCCCTCTCCTTCTTGAATCTCCTGAGTTGACAAAAATCAAAGCAGGAGTGGGTTTCTCTGTCTGCTGAGGGTGGGGAGCACCCTATCCAGACCCAGGGTTCACCAGATGGATATGGCCTGTTACCCAGGCCTGTCATGGGGCTCTGCACTTGGCCTTCCAAGGTGGGCAAGCCCAGGGGCCTCCAGGCCTCTCTGGGGCTACAGATCTGACCTGGACAGCCCTGAACAGTCTCTCTGCCTCTGGGTAAAACAGGTCTTGCCTCCTGGAAGAGACACTGCCTCCTGGTGGTGGATCTACTCTGGCACAGAAATGCTCCCAGCTGGCCTGATGTCCAGGCATAGGCTTCTCCTAGCACAGGTCTCCACCTGTCAGGAAGTCCAGACAGAGTTGGTGGGCTGGGAAAGCCCTCAAGAGAGACGCTGAGACTCTCAGGGGGGTAAAGAGCAGACCTCTGACCTCCCAGGACACCGCCCTTGCTGCCATCCTGGGGGCACCCTCCTGAGTCAGGTGCTAGGGGAACCGCGGTCAGGCGTGAGCAAGGGAAGCAGAAAGTGGTGACACCCCGGCCACTGCACTTGTGAGCAGGTGGGTCAGGGAGGGTCCAGGCACTGACGTTGAGCGGAACTCACCTGCCAAGGCTGGGATCAAGGAGGAGCTGGAGTCACAGAGACACACTGCCCCTACCCCCACCACCCCTGCCCCCTCAGATAGCACACCTCAGGGACAGAACAGAACACCCAGAGCCTCACCCAGGTGGGGCTCACGTCCCATTCCCTGCCACGGTGCCCACCCACCCTCCCAGCTCGGAGGAGCCTGGATCTCCCGGGTGGCAGGGGTGCAGCTGCACAGCAGGGAAATGCCAAGCCCTGGTTCCCTGTTTGCCTTGTGCTGAAGTTCAGAATGCCTTTGACGCTCACGCACCCCAAATGGACAAGGAAGTCCCCTCAGCAGTCCCGTGGGCAGTGCTGAGCTTGGAAGCGGGAGGTTCTGAAGGCATCGGAGGCCTGGTTTCTGGAGTTGGAGAGCGGGGAAGCTGCCCCGGGTCGCAGGCTCATTGTGAACTGTTCGCTTGTTCCCTCCAGGCTCGTACCCGGCTCTGTCTCCACCCAAAGCATGAATGGCCTTGAAGTGGCCCCCCCTCCAGGTCTGATCACCAACTCCTCCCTGGCCACGGCAGAGCAATGTGGCCAGGAGACGCCACTGGAGAACATGCTATTCGCCTCCTTCTACCTCCTGGATTTTATCCTGGCTTTCGTTGGCAATGCCCTGGCTCTGTGGCTTTTCATCCGAGACCACAAGTCAGGGACCCGGCCAATGTGTTCCTGATGCATCTGGCGGTGGCCGACTTGTCATGCGTGCTGGTCCTGCCCACCCGCCTGGTCTACCACTTCTCTGGGAACCACTGGCCGTTCGGGGAAATCCCATGCCGCCTCACCGGCTTCCTGTTCTACCTCAACATGTATGCCAGCATCTACTTCCTCACCTGCATCAGCGCTGACCGCTTCCTGGCCATCGTGCACCCGGTCAAATCCCTCAAGCTCCGCAGGCCCCTCTACGCGCACCTGGCCTGTGCCTTCCTGTGGGTGGTGGTGGCCGTGGCCATGGCCCCGCTGCTGGTGAGCCCGCAGACCGTGCAGGCCAACCACACGGTGATCTGCCTGCAGCTGTACCGCGAGAAGGCCTCCCACCACGCCCTGGTGTCCCTGGCCGTGGCCTTCACCTTCCCGTTCGTCACCACGGTCACCTGCTACCTGCTGATCATCCGCAGCCTGCGGCAGGGCCCGCGGGTGGAGAAGCGCCTCAAGAGCAAGGCCGTGCGCATGATCGCCATGGTGCTGGCCATCTTCCTGGTCTGCTTCGTGCCCTACCACGTCAACCGCTCTGTCTACCTGCTGCACTACCGTGGCCGCGGGACCTCCTGCGCCGCCCAGCGCATCCTGGCCCTGGGAAACCGCATCACCTCCTGCCTCACCAGCCTCAACGGGCGCTCGACCCCGTCATGTATTTCTTCGTGGCTGAGAAGTTCCGCCACGCCCTGTGCAACTTACTCTGTGGCAAAAGGCTCACGGGCCCGCCCCCCCAGCTTCGAAGGGAAAACCAATGAGAGCTCGCTAAGCGCCAGGTCAGAGCTGTGAGCGGGGGCGCCGTCCAGGCCAAGCCCTGACTATTTAGGACTCAGCAGACTCAGCAAGAGGCACCTGCCCTTTCCCCAACACCTCCCCAGCAGGAGGCCTGAAATCTCAGCAGGTGCCCACCGTTTCTCTCAATCCCCTAGTCTCAACCCCTAAAAAGGGAGAACTGATGAAGGGGATCCACAGCCCGGCCCTCTGCAGGGGCTTGGGATGCTTTCAGTGGCTCATACACACTCAGCAACCTCACCCGTAGCAGGGGAGAGAGGAGGCCGGAAGAGCAACCCCTGAATACAAAGGACACCTTTCTTTCCCACTAGGCTCCCAGCCTCCTTCCTGCTACAGAATCACGCAGCGGTGAGGCTCAGCAGAAAGGTCAGGAAGGCAGGCTGCAAATGACCCAGAAGAGGGACCTGGGGGTCCTGGTGGGGGAAGAGAAGGAGTCTCAATATTCCTTTGCAGTGCAAGGTACTCTGGGTCCCCTCTGTGGTGCCTCTGCCAGACACCCCCTGCCTGAGTTGAAGGGACACAGGACACACATTTCAGACTGGTTGCTGGGGAACCTCAGCACTTGCAGCCTGCAGGGACCCAGCACAGCTCTGGATTCTGGATCCCTCCATCCACAGACCTGCCACCCCCACAGCTCCTTGGCAGACTCCCAGGCCTCCCAGTCCTGGACAAGTACGTCCTGTGCAGTCACGGGAGCTAAGCTCAGGCCGGAGCTGGGCTGTGCACCTGCCTCCCCACTGACCCAGAACCCGAAGACATGGCCCCAGCCCACTCCCTCCGGAGAGGCCTGTCTCTGCCTGAGTTCTTTTCCTTTCTAGTATGCAGATATCGCCCTAACATGCCTTTTTTTGTACTTGTTTGGACAGATCATAAACATAACTGTAGCTTTAAGACTGCACAGGTTATTGTGTTTGGTCAACATAAAGCGTCTTCCGGAACTTCTCTCTTTGACCCAAGAATGGCGAAGTGGTGGCGCAGCAGCAGAGGCAGCCTCTCGGGCTCTCTTGCTGGGGCGCTGGCAGCTCACAGTGCGTCGGACCAGATTCTGAAGTTCTGCACTGTGGGCTCGGAGGGCCGAGCGGGCACCCCTCATTCCTCACTTTAGCTGCTGCCCTGCCCTGTCCTTACAGCAATACACTTGTAGCACGTTTGACTTTCCAAAGCACTTCCAGCGTCTTCCGAATTTCCCCAAGCAGCCCTTGGGATAGTGGCCCTGTGCAAACCTTGGCTCAGGAAGGAGATTAGACTTGTTCCAAACACCCTGTCAGTGACGCTGCTGGTCAGCACAAGCCCTGGTGCTGTCCCTCGGCCCCTGCCCTGCACCATCTGTCCCCTCAGCCTTTCATTTAGACAACCTGCTGAATGCCAGGCACCGCCCAGCCCCGAGGACAGCGGGCCGGACACCAGGTACCAGGCCATGTGCCTCTCTCATGGGCAGCACACAGACAGGAGCTAGGCAGTGTCGGGGGAGGCGTCTCAGAGGAGCTGCGGGGAGGGGAACAGAGTCGGACAGAGAGGGTGTGGTGGGGATGCAAGGCTGGGGCCTCTGCGGGGCGGCACTGCCTCCACTGACACCAGGGGACACATGCACAGGCAGCCTTGGTGGTCAGTGGAGAATAATCCCAAACTGCTCGGGCCCCATTGCGTTTGGGACTCCTGGTGGGCACCACGTGGAGGTGGCACTTGGGCAGCTGGGGGACAGTAAGACAGAGGCCCGAGGTGGACCCCAGGATTGTCCAGACACACCTGCCATTTAGGGCTCTGGGACTCTGTCTGCAAGGGCAGCCATGAGGGATGGGCACGGAGCCCCAGACAACCCCCATGGAGAGACAGAGAGGAAGGCCCCCCCCCCGGTGGAGAGACAGGGCGGAGGAGCCCCCATGGAGAGACAGAGAGGAAGCACCCCCCCCATGGAGAGAGGAGGAAGGACCCCCATGGAGAGAAGAGGACACCCCATGGAGAGACAGGGAGGAGGGCCCCCCCATGGAGAGACAGAGAGGAAGCACCCCCCCATGGAGAGACAGGGGAGGAAGGACCCCCCATGGAGAGACAGGGAGGAAGGACCCCCCATGGAGAGACAGAGAGGAAGCACCACCCGCCCATGGAGAGACAGGGAAGAGGACGCCCCATGGAGAGACAGAGAGGAAGCACCACCCGCCCATGGAGAGACAGGGAAGAAGAACTCCCCCATGGACAGAGCATGGAGGAAGGACCCCCCATGGAGAGACAGGGAGGAAGGATCCCCCATGGAGAGACAGGGAGGAAGCACCCCCCCCCATGGACAGACAGGGAGGAAGCACCCCCCCCATGGAGAGACAGGGAGGAGGACCCCCCCCATGGAGAGACAGAGAGGAAGGACCCCCCCACGGAGAGACAGGGGAGGAAGGACCCCCCCCATGGAGAGACAGGGAGGAAGGACCCCCATGGAGAGACAGAGAGGAAGCACCCCCCCTATGGAGAGACAGGGAGGAAGGACCCCCCATGGAGAGACAGAGAGGAAGGATCCCCCCATGGAGAGACAGGGAGGCAGGACCCCCCATGGAGAGACAGGGAGGAAGGACCCCCATGGAGAGACAGGGAGGAAGGACCCCCCCATGGACAGACAGGGAGGAAGGTGGCTCAGAGGAGGAGAGCGGGCATGTGCAGCTGCAGGGGGCGGGCAGAACCACAGGAACACAGGGTCCTGGGTGCCAGACGGGGGCATTTCTGCACCTCAGCAGCGGTGGTGAGGGCTGCTGAGGGGTCAAGAGGAGGTGTGGGTCCCTGGGCAGATGAGGCCTGGGTAGCACACTGGAGGGCGGCAGATGCGCTGGGAGGAGCTGGGGAGGAAGGCCAGGCGGTGTTTGGAACCCAGCTCCCCCCGCCTGGCCCGTCAGAAAGAGAGTGTGGAGTGGAGAAGGGGGCCCTGGAGAAATTGCAGGATGGACGGGGCTCACGGACAGACGTGGGGCTGTAGGGCATCCCAGAGCGGGGCCCGGGGGAGGCAGGAGACAAGGCCACCTGCTACAAGGACA
Organism: Ateles fusciceps; assembly: GCA_036589455.1. NCBI lineage: Eukaryota > Metazoa > Chordata > Mammalia > Primates > Atelidae > Ateles > Ateles fusciceps. Next base: position 192,749 of record JAZHEH010001297.1, read on the forward strand.
GTGCTTGGGGAGTGAGGACCAGAGAGCAAGGCTTCACAGAAGGTGGGAACTTCCGGAGGACCCATGAGGTCTGCGGCCCTGAACTTAGAGTAAATGTGGGCATTTCACTCCAGCCACACTGAGCTGCACAGGTACAGGCAGGGGAAGGGGGACAGGTGGGGTCAGCATGTGGGGTGGCCCGGGGTTGGGAGAGTGTGGAGATTTCTCTTGGCTCCTAAGAGGCCGCCAGGAGCATGCTGAGCCTAGGGCCCCATAAACTGGGGGCTGGACTATCTGCCCCGAGGTGACGCGGAGGGTGGGCAGCCGCATCAGTGCAGGCTGCAGAACTGGGACCCTGCCGGGCCCTCAGCAAGTGGGTAGCACACGGGAGGGGTTGGCAGGCGTGCTCGGAAGGGCTGTGGCCCCTCCTCTCTGGCCCGGCGCGGCCGCCTCACCTGCCGGCGTTCTTCACGAAGCCCAGGTCAGCCAGCTCCACATCGCACAGCTCGCAGCGGAAGCAGCCCGGGGTGCCAGTTGTTGTTCATGGCCTTGATGACGCGGCCAATGATGAACTCGCCTGGAAGAGGACAGGTCCCTACTGGGCAGGGGGCACGTGCCTGTCCCCCCCTCTTCGGGCCCTCCCAAGCCCCGTCCACCTAGCACTCCACCTGCTCGCTGCCTGGCCCATGGGCTCCCTCGTGGGATGGTGATGCCCGGGGCCCGAGGTCTGCTGCTCAGAGAGGCAGGGTGGGCGGTTAGGAAAGAGCTTGGCCAGTTCTGTGTGTCCCCCTCATGTCCCCTCCCCTGCCTGCTGCCCACTTCCCAGGCAGCACAGAGTGTGTGCTGTCACACGCCTTACCACAGGATCCGCAGCACGGAGCAAACAGCATTTGGAAGTCGTGTTCGCAGTACTTCCGGCCTTCAAACTGCAAAGGGGCCGCAGAGAGAGGACAAGCAAACCACCTGTCATCCCCACGAGCCGTCCAGGCCCTTGTCGGGTCAGGACCTGACAGCAGGGGGAAGAGGCACTGAGACAGGGCGTGCCAGGCTGAGGCTGGAGCAGTGGGTCCCAGGCCTGGCCAGCAGTGGACACTGGCCCATTTGGGATGGTGGGTTGCAAAGGGAGGGGCCCCAGTGGAAGCTGGAGAGGTCGGCGAGGCCATCTGCCAAGGGGCTGCTGGTGTCTACTGAGGATCTGGGCCCTGTTGGTCCGGAGAACAGGCAGGGATCGAAGGGGGGTTAAGCCAGGAGGGATGAGATCAAGTTTGAAGTGTCACTCGGCCTTATTTCCTGTACCTTCTCTGTGGGAGAAGTCCAGCTCCCCCAGTAGCCACGAAGACCCAGGGACAGGAGACAGAAGGAAGGGAACACAGAAAGGGCCCAGGCACTGGGGGGTGGGAGGGGGTAGGGGGGCAGGAAGGGCCCTGGGCATTGGGCGGCGGTGGGAGGGAGATCACAGGGCCGCGGCCAGCAGGAGCCAGTGTGCACGCCCTCCACACAGCGCTGGCATCGAGGGCCCCTGTGCTGGCCGCAAATGGGGCCAAGGCCTGCCTCTGCATTCCTCTCTTTAACAATTTTATTTCCTATGTTTTAATTTGGTTTTCCCCGTTCTCTGAAATGAGTGTCTTATTAGACCGAACTTGGATTTAGCCCTACTAAGTGACCTGTAGAGGCAGGAAAGACAAACTCTTTCAGCAACAGAAATCTTCCGGGCACCTACTCTGTGCCAGGCTTTGTTGTGGGCACACGGCCACCCCCTCCCAGAGGTTTGCCCACCCCTCCCGCTGCCTCTACACTTGGCCAGCACTTCTCAGGAGGCTGAAGGCACCATGAGGAACCGTGGCTCCTAGCTCTGCCAGGCAGATCACATGCCCACATCCATGCACCAGCCAATCCTATCAGCTCTACCTCGAAACAGAGCCAGCATCTCACCCCTGGTCACCACCGTCACCACAACCACCAGTGGTACGCTGGTAAATGGAACAGCCGGCTCCCTGGGGGGCAGAGGCAGGCCCTGCTGTGCGGCGTTGCCAGTGTCCATGGTGTGAATATATCCGTCATGGCCAACTTCCGGCTGCCAATACGACATGGACCTGGACTTGAGGGGGAGCTGTGCAGCGGCCACAGCAGCACAAAGGACAGAAGTAGCCCCAGCAGCATAGCCGATAGTAAAATGTAACAAAATAATTAGCAAGTGGTATGCTTTGAGTATTTGTTACCTCTGTTTTTAATAAAATGTTATCCCATTGTACATTTATATAATTTAATTTTTAACAATAGCTGTACTGCACAACCAGCTTGCAAGATTGTTGATGGTTTAGCGACTGCTCTTGTGAGCTGGTGGGAGCCCCTTCACTTTCATCTGGGCAACTGCAGTAATTTAGCTCCTGGTATCCCCGGCCTCGCAGTCTCTGTTCCTGCCCCACCTCACACCCTCTTCTCAGCACAGCAGCCAGAGGGGATCCTTTTTTTTTTTTTAGACGGAGTCTTGCTCTGTCGCCAGGCTGGAGTGCAGAGGTGCGACCTTGGCTCACTGCAACCCCCCACCTCCCAGGTTCAAGCGATTCTCCTGCCTCAGCCTCCTGAGTAGCTGGGATTACAGGCGCCCACCACCATGCGAGGCTCATTTTTTGTATATTTAGTACAGACGGGGTTTCACCATGTTGGCCAGGCTGGCCTCAAACTCCTGACCTCAGGTGATCCATCCACCTCTGCCTCCCAAAGTGCTGGGATTACAGGCGTGAGCCACCACGCCCAGCCAGGGCACCTTTTCGAATGTCGGCAGATGGTGTGACTCCTCTGCCCCACACCCCCGGGAGGCTCCTGTCTCTCACAGAGCAGAAGCCTAAGGCTCTGTAGAGGCCCATGGGGCCAAATGAGATCCACCTCCCCCATCATCAGCTCCTGGCCCTCTCCCACTCATGCCCTAGGCTTCCATCACACCAGCCTCCCTGCTGCTCTCCACACACCCCCACGTTCTTCCACTACAGGGTCTTTGCATGTGCTGTGCCCTCTGCCCAGTGCTCTTCCTGTAGAGATGTGCGTGGCTCCCTCCCCCTCAGGTCCGCCCAAACTTCACCTTCCCTGAGCACCACCGAACCCCATCCTGTGAGCCCTGAGCCCCAGGGCATCAGCATTGGCTTGTGGGCCGTGGGGTTGCTGTGCTCACTGTCTGGTCCCCATGGAGGCCAAGCACCACCAGGGCAGGCTCTTCCTGCCCCCAGGGCCTGCCCAGCATCTGCCCAGAGCAGGCTGGTGAAAGGTGGCTGTCTGTTAGTGCCCAGGGCACCCCGGGCGCTGTTCACCTCTCACCGGTGAAGGATGGGACTGTGCAGAAGCGTGACCTGGTTCTGGGCTGGCTCCAGGCCTGGCCCCGTCAGCAGTCAGGACCACTGCATGGAGCCCGGGTCTGAGGGCAGACTCTGAGCTGGTCTGAGAAGGCCCTCAGGAGTGTCCTCACCTCATAGAAGAGCCCCTCCGGGAAGGGCCGGAGCACTGGGCACACACGAAGCAGTGCTCATGGTACAGCTCCCCGTTGCTGTTGACGATGCGCTCAGCGGGGGCAAAGCGGGCCTGGCAGCGCTGGCACACGGCGTTGGCCAAGGCATCCGACATGTTGCTGGAGACGGGAGATAGGAGGGGGTGAGTCAGAGCTGGGCAGGGGCACAGGAGGGGCACACACAGAGGCCTGCGCCAGACAGACACATCCCGGATTAAAAATCAAGAAAATTGGCCTAGTGTGGTGGCTCACGCCTGTAATCCAAGCACTTTGGAGGCCAAGGTGGGCGGATCACCTGAGGTTGGGAGTTCAAGACCAGCCTGACCAACATGGTGAAACCCTGTCTTTAAAAAAAAGAAATAAATAAAATAAAAATCAGGAAAATCGCTCTAAGCCAGGGTCCAGGCCGCTCAGTGCTTGTAGTGCCCACCCCTTGGGGTGTCAAGGGCCAAGTCAACTCCCACCTGGGCCCCTCTCGCCCCTTTCTCAGGAACCAGAGAGTCTCGGGCACAGAACACCACCCAGCGCAGGTGAGCGGCTCCGTATTTGCACTCTTATTTCATCCCCAAGGCAACCTGGCAGCTACTATTATTGGGCCTCTGCCAGAGAAGGGACCTGACCCTCAGAGAGGTTGAGTAACTGGCCCAAGCTCACACAGCAGAGCAGCCTCCATACTTGAACCCAGACTGCTCAGTCTTCCACGGTCCCATCCTGTGCACCATGAGTTAGTTTCACACCAACTGCCTCCAATAAACACATAACCACCCAACCACGGAGAAGGCAAGAGGGTAGTCAGGTGCGGTGGCTCAAGTCTGTCATCCAGAGCACTGTGGGAGGCCAAGGTGGGCGGATCCCCTGAGCCCAGGAGTTTGAGACCGCCTGGGCAATACCGAAAAACCCATCTCTAAGAAAAATATCAAAAAAAAAAAAAATTTGCCGGGTGTGGTGATGCAAGCCTGTAGTCCCAGCTACTTGGGAGGCTGAGGCGGGAGGATTACTTGAGGCTGGGAGGCTGAGGCTGCAGTGAGCTGTGACCATGCCACTGCACTCCAGCCTGGGCGACAGAGTGAGATCCTGTCTCAAGAAAAAACAAAGGCAAGAGTGTGAATCTTTGAGACGAGACGGTGAGGGGGAGCAGATCTCATCCATGCTGGGCACTGCCTGTCCCATGAGTCAGTGCCGGGTTTCCTTCTGGGAGGGGTGAAATGCAAACAACAAGGGAAAAGCCCAGAGTGAGCCAAGCCCACAGTCAGTGCAGCCCTGGGGCCCTTCGGCATGGCCAGGAGGGGCCTTTTGAGCTCAAAACAAGGGTTAGGATGTAGCCCTAAACACCCCAACTGCCTCTATGACCTTCAGAGAACCAGATACCCCACACCTTTGACTAGAAAGGGAGAACATGGGTTCTGTCTCAAGCATCAACCCCAGTGGATCGGTTGTGGCGGCCTGGAGGGGGTGGGCAGAGAGGGAGTGTCAGGCTCGCTGGGGAGTGATGCCACCAGCTGGTAACGTCTGCCTGGGTACAGCCGGGGCATGGCAGGACTCGAGTGCAGTGCCTTTGGGAATACCTCTCCACCTGCTCTGCCTCCCAGGATGAATCCCACCCAGCAGTCACTCACTGCTGTGGCATCGGTGAGGGGGAATGCTTGGTGAGTGAGGCTCCTGTCGGGCTGTTCTGTGGCCTGTGATCTGGGCAGGGTCAGCCTGAAGGGTGCTAACCACAGGGGAAGCGGGACCTTAGACAGGATGGGCCCAGGGCTGGAGGCCAGGTCTGCACGCAAGGTCTGGCCGTGGGCTGTGGGCGGAAGGTCTCACAGGAGGCTGCTGCCACATGGAGATGGACTGGAAACTGGGAAAGGGCACCCAGGCTGATGTCCTTTCTTCTCTGCTTAGGGACTCATGTGGCAGAGGCCGGCTGGAGGGCCATTCGGTGACACTTTCCAGGTATGCTGGACTTCTGTCCACCTTGGCTACCCTCTGCTGTGCTTAGGAGACCAAAGCCCCCACCTGAGCCCACATTTAGGCCAGAGGAGCAAGGAAGCAGAGGCGGTGGCAAGAGGAGTTGGAAAGAACCCAAAAGAAAGGACACCTCGGCACCCAGTGGCCAGTCCTCAGTCCTCCCAGCTCTCTGCTGGTCTCCAAGGGGTGGGCCAGGCAGGCCACCAGGGCGGAGGCTGGCCGCCCCAAGCCACCCTGAGGGTTGGGCTGGGCTTCCCTTAGGACAGGCTTGGTTTCCTTCCTGGAGAACGCTGTGAACCTCCTCTTCTGAAACACACACCCAAGGTGGCAGGGAGGAGCGTTCCAGTGCCTGACCATGAACGAGACCTTGGGAGTCTTAGAGAAATCAGAAATCAACAGGAAATCCCATGACTCTGAGCCCGGAATTCCTCACTCCAAGGATCCAGAAAATGAAGCCAAATAAGGACTTCCATCCAGCCCTAGCCTTTCAGATTGCGCCTTAAAGCCAGACCTCTAGACCCCAATGAGTGAGCACACACCCCTCTCACCCGCTGCAGGCTCCTGTTCTCTGCCCCAAGGGCTGCTGTTTAGGGCTGGCAGCCACAGGTCTGTCCCCTCTGGCTTCCAGGTGGGCTGACCCTACTTCCACTGGCCGGGTGCTCCTGGGCTCCGTGCCCTTCGTTGTGGTGACGGGCACTCCTGCCCCGCTAGCCCAGGTGCTTCCCCACCCTTCCTCCCTCCCCACTTCACAAACGGACCGTCAGTTAGTGCTCCCCAGTTACCATGCTTCCCACCAGGGGAGCAGCCTGGCCATACCCTCGCTCCTCTGCCTTCCTGTTCATTTTCCAGTTGGACAGCGGATGGCCCCTAGCCAGTTCCCTGGCTGGTCCCCAGACGCCTCCAGTGAGAACATTGCCACCTGTGCCCAACAAGCCTTGCACAAACCCTGGCACAGGCAGGTGGGGTGTGGGGGTGACCACCTCCCTCCTGCACCCAGGGGCTGCCCCAGCCCAAGTCGCAAGCATCAGAGCCCCTAACAGCAGCTCTGTGAAAGGCCCCATGACACCCCACGGGGGGAGCACGGGAGCATTCCGACCCACTGGCAAAGACAGGACAGACAGGAGCAGGCAGAGACAACGGAGCCTCGGCACCGTGAGAGAAGAGAGGCAGCGGGACATTGCAAGGCTGGCAGAGGCCTGGGTAGCTCTACACCTGATAGCCCCAGCCACCACCTTGGGACCTGGAGAAGGTGCTCACCTCTCTGGGCCTCACTTCCTCTTCTGTAAAGAGGGGGCACCAGAGAAACAGTAGCCACCTCAAGGAGCCAAAGTGGAGAATGAATGGCACCCACGTGTCCAGCACAGAGCACCAGGCCAGCTGGGCAAAGCACTGGATAAAGAGAGCTATTGTTTTCCAGCAACTCTGGGAGCCTTCCACAGTCCCTCTGCATGGCTCAGCCCAGGGGAAGGCCGGCAGGCTGCCTGTACTCCCTTCGAGAGGGGCAAAGGGCCAGAGACATGGACATTCCACGTCCTCCTTTGCACATTCCTTCAGAATAGGGAACACAGAGTCCGCCCAGTTATCCCCCAGGAGACACCACTACCCGCCTCCAGCTGGACTACGCAGACACACCGCCCAGGGCACGCCCAGCCTGGAAGCCAAACCCCAGACCTGGGGTAGAGCACGCCATCTCATGCCCTTCCCCAGCCTCCCCAGCACCTCGAAATGCTCTCGGTCTTCACAGCCAACACAAGCCAATTTGTTGCAAGATGACCCTGAGTCTGGGGTGGGATCAGAGGAGCCTGCTCTGTTCCAAGCCTTTGTAAGGGGAGGAAGCTGGTTCCAGATAAGGAGATTGAAGCACAGAGAGGGTCAGTAACCAGCTGAGGGTCACACAGGATTGGACTCATGCTCCCCCCATTCCCTCCTGGCATCCCCCATTCCAGATTCTGCTTCTTCCACAACCCCAGCCCTTCTTCGTCCCAGCCTCCCCCGACACCTGAGTCTAGGAAGAGAGGGTAGAGACCTGGGAAGAGTCAGGGGCCAGCCACAAGGGGTCTGATCACACCCAAGATGAGCCGGTGTTGGTGAGGCCACATCAGCCTGAGCAGCAGAGAGGCCAAGGGTGTGTGCCCTGTAGCCAGGCACAGCAGGCTGCGACCCTGGCCGGTGCACCCCCTGCCTGTGTGACCTGCAGCAAAGGACCCTCCGAAACTCAGCTTCCTCATCCACAAAATGGGCCAGGAATCGCTACCTGCAGGGACTTTAGGAGGGTTAAGTGAGGCGATTCCTGCAAGCACAGCCCATGCTCAGTCCTTCATCCAACAGGTCTTCACTGAGCACCCGCACCGAGACAGGCTCTATTCCAGGTGCAGAGGGTTGCGGGGGAGGGACCCCACTGCCACACAGCCCAGGGGCAGCTTCAGGCCCCCAGCACTGCCTGGGCCTCCTCCCGGCCCCGCCCCCACGAAGCCAGCCAGAGGCCAGTGTCAGGGGTCACCTGGCTATGCGAGGTCAACAAAAATTTACACAAAGCCAGCCCGCCATGGGGACGCCAGAAAATTAACGTGCTGCCTTGGGTTACTATACACAAGAGGCATTGACACCATCAGAAACAGACTTCAAATCGGTATGAAACCTGTCTGAAATTAGAGCTTCTTCGGAAGCCCTTGCCATACCTCTTTGCTCTAGCAGCTTTACTTTTAAGCAGGTAGACCTGAAACATGTCACACTGATATTAGAGAACTGGCAGAGGACATGAACCAGAAGCTCAAAGAAAAACAAAATGGAGTGGCAAATAATCACAGGCGCGTGCATGCTCAGGGCCGCCGCACACCTGACTGTCATCATCGTGCCTGTCCCTCCTGCATCTCAGCTGTGGTATCCATACTGTGAAAATCACTCTCCAGCACAGCCTTGAGACCATCAGTGCCCTGGCCACCCGCAGCCTGGTACCACAGTTATGCCACAGGCGCCCAGGGTTGCCCAGAGGCTGACTAGTGAGGGCGCCTGCTCCAGCTCTGCCACACTCAGGCGAGTGACTTGGCCTCCTGAGCCTGGGGGTCCCTACCTGAACAGCAGGCTGCACCAGACCTGCCGTGCCAGCACAGCCCCGCAGCCCAGCATGCAGCAGTGACTCCACACAGCGCCACGCTGCAGTCTGCATTTCCCGCCCTCCACTCAGCGCCCTCCTCTTCCTTCTCAGCAGAAGATATCTTTGATGGCTCAGTCCTCTAATTGCCTCTCTGGGTGCGTTCCCTGACCACACACAAGGAGCTCAGAGTGGACTGCACTCAGGATCTGGGCATGGGCTGTGGGCGGAGGTCTCACAGGAGGCCTTGCTTGCCTTGGGTGGCACTGGACTTCCTCTGCTCCTGGGTCCTCCAGGCCCTCCCCCTACCTCTGCGACTGCTGCTCCTGGCTCTCTCCCGGCCCCCCCAGCCCTTCTGCCCAGCCTTGGCCTCCTCCCCAGGGTCCCCATCTGTCACTTTGATGCCAAGGACCCCAAGCTCACAGTCCTATTGCTCGCTCTGTGCCCCGTTGACTCCTGGGCACTGCAAAGGCAACATGTCCAGGAGCTGCTCCTCCTACCCCTGACCCCAAGGGCGAGGGGGAGGTGGCTCCAGCGCCAGCCTGGTGCCCCTGCCAACCTCCCCATCCAGAGTCAACTTATCCTCTGGGAAGCCCTAAGGACCATCCTCAACCCCACTGGCCTCTCCCCCTCAGCCCAAAAGGAGCCTGTCTACACTGGCAGTCCTCTATCGAATGAAGCAGGACAGGCACTGGAGTCAGTCCAACCTGGGTTCAAATCACAGCTAGCCACGTTTGGGGTGGGTGAGTGCAGCAGGTGCCTGCTGGGCTCGGAACCTGTTGCTCATCTATAAAGTGCAGCACGATGGCCCCAGTCTGAAAGCACAGTCTCCCTAGTCTCTAAACACGGGGCCCTGGGCGCACCCTGCCAGGAGAGCTGGTCACAGGTGACATCAAACCCCGTTAGATTAAGTCGCGCGCGCCCACCCTGTTACCAACCCAGGGCCCATTCGGCGTCCGGGAGAGAGCCCACGGCGTCGGAGGGCCCCGGCGGGGTTTCCGAGGGAAGGCCTGCGCTGGCGCGGCAGCTTTCCGGCCATTGTCCCCGCCACCCGCCCCGCCCCTGGCCACCTACCCCGCGGCGGGCGGCGGGCTCTGCCGGTGCTGGCGCCGGCGGTACAGCCCCGACGCGGCCAGCGCACCCAGCAGGGCTGGGCCGCCATGGCGCGGGGCAGCCGCCTCGAGATCGCGGGTGCGGCCGCCTGGTGCAGGGGCCGTGGGACCACCTCGGAGCGGAGGCGCGGCCGCCTCGGGCCAGACACCGCGACGGGACGGGCGTGTGGGCGCCTCCCCCGCGCTGATCTCGAGCTCACGTTACGCGCTGGGATCTCCAAAGGGCAGCGGAGTCAACTCCAAATAGAAAGGATATTGTTCGCGCGGCGGGGGCAGCTCCTGAAAGCTGAGGCTGGCAGGGTTGGGTCCCGCTGGGAGGGGACTGGTCTGGGAAGGCCCTGGACAGCGCTGAGGTGAGGTCCACAGTGGCGGCAGGACACCCAGGAGGTCACGGGCTGCCACCTGCCAGGAGGAAAGCCTGTGCCCCTGGAGGCGCTGAGGAGGGCAGCATCAGCTGAAGAGGGCAGCGAGGACCTGGCGCCTTTAGGAGCGCCGCCAACAGTAAAGAAACCGAGGACTGGAGCCACAAAGATCCACATTCTTCTTTGCTCCCTTCCCTGAGAGCCTCTGCCACAAACACCACCGTGGGGCACCCAGACCAGGCAGAGCCGATCCTCTGGATCTGGCCAACAAATGGCCAAGAACCCCAAAAGAGACCCATATCTTAGAGAAAGGCAATCCTCCAGCTTCCACCAGAGGAGACACAGAGGTACCCGGTGGAAACCACCAGGAAGGCACCATGCCCCACGCGTTTTTACCCAGAGAGACAGGCAAGGCTACTTGTGATCCAAGCATGAACACCCACGGTTGGCATCCAAACGGTGGCCAAGGTGGCCCTGGTCAGTAACACAATAAAGATCCAGCGCGCTCATGGAATCTTTAACCATGATTCCATGTCCCTGAAAAACCTTTCTAGAAAGTCAGAAAGCTTGAGGAATATCTTCTTCTGCCTTCCCAAAGCAAGAGCTGGCAGCCCTTACTAACGAGGGCACTGGTCCTCCCGAACTGGGGTGGGGAGAAAGGCTTGGAGAGGCTCGCTGGCTGTGTGATACCAGGCCCACATGCCACCACCAAGGAGCACACTCACCCAGCAAGTCCCAGCAGGAGGAGGCACTCATTAAGCACCCTGGGAGTCAGGGGCAACAAGCACTGGGTACAATAGAATTTGTAAATGCAGCCCAATTCCAAAGTTGCACAACACTGATCAATTCAACAAATAGTTTTTTAAAGGTGGCCCCGGGGGGCTAAAGGGCATAGAGAGGCTGAGCCTAGAGGAGCCAAAATAAACAAGGAATACCTCTGAATCTGATGTAGATAGCTGAATGCTTATGAAAACTTATGCAGAAAATGTTCTTACAGCAGCTACAAGTCAATGGCATAGGGCCTAAGCCCCTCTCACCACTCCCGTCTCAGCCCCTCCCACGTGGAAAACCTCAACACTAGAATCCAGGACTCTCGCGCAGAGCCACAGTTTTATGTAAGAAGGAAACATTTATTTAGGGCTCCAAGGGTCACATACAGAGCTGGAAAGGAGGCTACAGCCACAGTGTTTTGTACAACATAATTTGTAAATGAAGTTCAAGCACAAGTTTACCAAGTACTAATCAATTCAACAAATATTTACTATAAAAGCGGACATCGGAGGCTAGAAATTGAGAGAGGCTTAGAGTCTGATTGAGCCCAAAACCCAAATCTCCACACAACCTTACCACCCATTCTGCACCTGTCCTGCTGCAAGGATGGGATTGGGAGCCACAGATACTGAACCTAGCACTCTACACAAAATATTATACACCATGGCCAAATGGGATTTGGGGCAGTGCTCTGGCTCGAAACATTTGCAAAAACACTGAGAGTGATGTCAGCAAAAAATGGTGGAGTAAGGACCTCCAGAAGTTCATCCCTCCACAAAAGCAATGAAAAAACTAGCAAAAATTATCGGAATCTACTCTTTCAGAACTCTGCAAATCCACCAAAGGCTTGCAGTAAGCCGAGGAACATTTGGTCAAGAAAAACAGATGAATCTTGGCAAAAACAGTGAGGTTTGTGTTGTTTCAACTTATCCTAGTCCCTTATTCCTGCTCCCTAACTCGATGGCTGCCTTGAAAAATAATAGCCCACATTCCTAGTGAGGAGTTAGCAGAATGGAATATTATGAACTGTATGCCAATCAATTAAATAACCTAGCTGAAAATGGAGAAATTCCTAGAAGGACACTACCAAAATGGACTCAAAAAGCAATAGAAAATCCATATGTATCAGTCTATGTTCATTCTGCTATTAAGAACTGCATGACCCTCAGTAATTTAGAAAGGAAAGAGGTTTAATTGACTCACCATTTAACAGGGCTGGGGAGGACTCAGGAAACTTATAGTCATGGCAGAAGGCAAAGGGGAATCAAGGCACCTTCTTCACAGGTGGCAGGAAGAAATGCAAAGAAGGGGGAAGAGTCCCTTATAAAACCAGCAGATCTTGTGAGAACTCACTATCATGAGAACAGCATGTGGGAAACACCCCCATTATTCAGTTACCTCCACCTGGTGTCTCCTTTGACACATGGGGATTATGGGGATTACAATTTAAGATGAGATTTGGGTGGGGACACAAAGCCTCACCATGTCACCAAATAAGGCCAGTAACATGTAAAGAGACTGAGCTAGTAACCAAAAAGCTTCCAGAAAATAAAGCCAGAGCCACCTGGCTTCACTGGTGAATTATATCAAAGGTTTAACTAGAATTAACACCAAACCTTCAAACAAACAAACAAAACACCAGTGTGGTGGCACATGCCCATAATCCCAGCTACTCAGGAGGCTGAGGCAGGAGAATCACTTGAACCCTGAAGGCAGAGTTTGCAGTGAGCTGAGATCATACCACTGCACTCCAGCCTGGGTGACAGAGTGAGATTTTATCTCAAAAGAGAAGAAAAAAATAAACCTTCACAAAACCTTTCAAAAAAATAAAAGAAAAGAAAGACTAGGCCGGGTGTGGTGGCTCACGCCTGTAATCCAAGCACTTTGGAGGCCAAGGCAGGTGGATCACCTGAGGTCAGGAGTTCAAGACCAGCCTGACCAACATGGTGAAACCCCGTCTTTATTTAAAAAAAAGAAAGAAAGAAAGAAAGAAAGACTAGGAGGGAACACTTCTCAACTCATTCTGTAAGTATTACCTTGATATCAAAATAAAACACAAAGGTCACATAGAGGCAAAAATCCTCAATAAAATACTATAAACTAAATCTAACACTCTATATAGAGTATTATACACCATGACCAAATGGGATTTATCCCAGGAATATAGGGTTGGTTTCACATCCAAAAATCAATGTAATATACAATATCAATAAAATAAAGGGAGAACACTCTATGACCATCTCAATAGATGCAGAAAACACATTTGGCAAAATCCAACATCCTTTCATGATAAAAAAAAAAAACACCCAACAAACTAAGAATGGAAGGGAACTTCTTCAATTTGAAAAGGGGCATCTGCCAAAAAACCCATAGCTAACATCACACTTAGTGGTGAGAAAATGAATAGTTCCTCCTAAGGTCAGGGGGATTTCCAATCTTGCCATTTGTTTTCAGCATTGCACTGGAGATTCTATCAAGGACAGTTAGACAAGAAAAAGAAATAAAAGATATCTAGTTTGAGAAGGAAAAGGAAAACTATTTTTATTTGCATATTACATACTCATATATAGAAAACTCTAAAGAATCCCCACTCAAAAAAAGAAACCCTACTTACAGCTAAGAAATGAGTTCAGTAAGTCTGTATGGTATAAGATCAATAGACAAGAATCACTAGCAATGAGAAATCTGAATATGAAACAAAACAACCCCATTTGGGACAGCATTAAAAAGAATAAAATACTTAGGAGTAAGTTTAACAAAATAAGTGCAAGACTTCTTATTCACTGAAAACTACAAAACACTATTCAAAGGAATTAAAGACCTAAATAATGATAAAGATAACCTGGGCCAGGCACGGTGGCTCACACCAGTAGTCCCAGCACTTTGGGAGGCCAAGGCAGGTGGACCACAAAGTCAGGAGATAGAGACCATGTTGGCTAACATGGTGAAGCCTCATCTCTGCTAAAAATACAATACAAACTTACCCGGGCATGGTGGCACATGCCTGTAGTCCCAGCTACTTGGGAACCTGAGGCAGGAGAATCGCTTAAACCCTAGAGGTGGAGGTTGCAGTGAGCTGAGATTGTGCCACTGCACTCCAGCCTGGGTGACAGAGCAAGACTCTGTCTCAAAAAAAAAAAAAGATATCCCATGTTCATGGATTGGAAAACTTAATATTGTTTTGTTAAGATGGCAATACAACACTACATCAAATTGACCTATAGACTGAATGCAATCTCCATTAAAATTCCTGCCTTTGAAGAAATAGACAAGCCATTCTTAAAATCTGCATGAAAATGCAAGTGACACAGAATAATCAAAACAACTTTAAAAAAAAAACAAAGAGGTCAGGTACAGTGACTTGTACCTGTAATCCTAGCACTTTGGGAGGCCAAGGCCAGTGGATCACTTGAGGTCAGGAGTTTGAGACCAGCCTGGCCAACATGCAAAAACCTCATCTCTGCTAAAAATACAACAATTAGCCAGGTGTGGTGCCACATGCCTGGCTAATTATTGAGGTCAGGAGTTCCAGACCAACCTAGCCAACATGGCGAAATCCTATCTCTACTAAAAATTCCAAAAAAAAATAGCCAGGCATGGTGGCACATGCCTGTAGTCCCAGCTACTCAGGAGGCTGAGGCAGGAGAACTGCTTTAACCCAGGAGGCATAGGTTTTGATGAGTTGAGATCACACTACTACACTCCAGCCTGGATGACAGAGTGAGACTCTGTCTCAAAAAAAAAGGAAAAAAAAGAGGACTCATGCTTTCCAATTTCAAAACTTACTTAAAAATTACAATTTACTTACTAAAAAATTACAAGTGTCACACTGGTGTAAGGATAAACATATACACCAATAGAACAGAAGCAAGAGTCCAGAAATAGACTGGGTGCAGTGGCTCATGTCTATAATTCCAGCGCTTTGGGAGGCTGAGGCAGGCAGATCCCAGGAGTTCAAGACCAGCCTGGGCAACAAAGAAAAATCTCATCTCTACAAAAAAAACCAAAAAGTAGCCAGGTATGGTGGTGCATAACTATGGTCCCAGCTACTTGGGAGGCTCAGGTAGGAGGATCACCTGAGCCCAGGGGGGTCAAGGCTGCCAAGATCTTGCCACTGCACTCCAGCCTGAGTGAAAGAGTGAAACCCTGTCTCAAAAAAGAGTCCAAAAATAATCCCATATATCTGTGGGCAACTGATTTTTGACAAAAGTACCAAGATCATTCAATGGGGGAAAGAGTAGTCTTTTCAACAAATGATGCTAGGACAACTGGATAGCCACATGCAAAAGATTGAGTTTAAACCCTTACTTCATGCCATATTAAAAAATTGACTCACAATAGATCAAAAACCTAAATGTTAGAGCTAAAAGTATAAAACTCCTAGAAGAAAACAGAAGTTTTCATCTCATGAGCTAGGATTAGGCAATGGTTTCCTAAATATGACAACAAAAACTCAAGGCAACTAAAGAATAAGGAAATAAACTGATTTCATTAAAAATTTTTCTGTGTCGAATGACACAATCAAGAAAGTGAAAAGACAATCCACAGAAAAGGAAAAATATTTGCAAATTGGCCAGGTGCAGTGTCTCACACTTATAATCCCAGCACTTTGGGAGGCTGAGGCGGGTGGATTACCTGAGGTCAGGAGTTCAAGATCAGCGTGGCCAACATGGTGAAACCCCATCTCTACTAAAAATACAAAAAAAAATAGCCAGGCGTGGTGGCGCACGCCTGTAATCCCAGCTACTGGGGAGGCTGAGACAGGAGAATTGCTTGAAACCAGGAGGCGGAGGATGCAGTGAGCTGAGATTGCACCACTGCATTCCAGCCTGGGCGACAGAGCAAGACTCGCCTTAAAAAAAATGTGCATATCATGTCTGAGAAGTATCTTGTATCCAAATAAATAAGGAACTCTTACAATTCAACAATAAAAAGACAACCCAATTTTAAAATGGGCAAAGGGTTGGAATGGACATTTCTCCAAAGAGGATTTACAAGTGGCCAGCAGACACGTGAAAACATGCTCAACATTATCAGTCATTAAGAAAATGGAAATCAAAACCACATATGACACCACTTCCCACCCACTAAACCAGACAACAATAACAAGCATTAGCAAGGATGTCGGGAAATTGGTACCTTCATACATCCCTGGTATAAAATTTAGTAAATGTAAAATTGTTCGATTACTTGGAAAACAGCTTGGCAATTCCTTAAAAAGTTTAACATAGAGTTACCATATGTTACCCCAAGGTAAGTAGAGTTAACCCAAGGCCTGGGGCATGTACCCTCAGCCCAGCGGGCAGAGGCAGAGATGCCACAAATAGGCTGTCTTCCAGAGCCAGCTCCCCCACCAGACTCCTCGATGGGAGGCTGAAGACAACTCCATGAGTTTCCTGGGTATTCCTCCAAGGACACAGGTGAGGACACAGTTGGTTTTATGTTCATACGTGCATTCAGTCATGTCATCTCAGCAAGACATATGCATTCACCCATGGAAGTATCTTACAAGGGTGGTCATCCTGCAAAGTCATCTAAGTAAATATGCACCTTCAGAAAGGTACAAGCTACACCTAAACAGAACAAGGAGGATAGTGACAGTGCCTTTCCTGTCCCCTTCCCTACCTGGAAATGAAGACCTAAGGGAGAACCCGCACGCAGCACAGCACAGATAGGGACAGAGAGAAAGATGACCCCCTGCATGTGGAAAGCCCGGGTCCTCTCCACAGTGGCCGCCTGAGCCATCCCTTGCCAGCCCACAAATGCTGATTGTTAACTATTCAGGAATTCTGTAAAGGGTTAACGGCATGTTGGTGGCTTGAAATGAGCCCAGGTGGAGGAATTCACACCGAGGGACTAGACACCCTGCAGATCAGTCCCTCCATCCCTATTACGCCACTGGCCGTAAGAAAAAGAAGGAGGTGAGGGGCCATGGCAGTGCCCACCTGGCCCAGTCTGGGGCTCAGGGCTCAGTGGTGCTATATCACAAGCCACATCCCTTGTTACCCACTTCACACTTTGCTTAAGCCCCTGACACCACTGCAGCCTCATGTGCTGTGCTGAGGGCTCTCGCTGCACTCAGCTGCCCCTTGGCCGACTCCTTCTGCCTAGGGGACCACTGGGCACATGCTTCACCCGGAGGAGGAGGGGGCAAGATTGGCAGATACGAGGGCAAGGATCTAGCAGCCTGCTCTACCCTGTACTAAGTGTGGGCTCAGCACACAATCAGGCATACGCAGCCTCACGCATGACTGCCACGTGGTGGGTGGGACTCCACTTTATCCAGCCAAGCCACTGAGCTCATGTGGCTGTGGGCATCATCCCAGGCTCCATTTCCAGGAGTGCCAGGGACAGCTGGGTCCCTAGGTAAGGTGGTTACCAAACCACCATCCCGCCTGTGCCTGAAGGAACCACCTCTCACCCACCTCCATCCACCTTAATATCCTCCCTGTAGAACAATGGTGATCCCAGAGTTCCCTTCAGCTGTGACAGCTGTGACAGTCAAAGATCTTGTGGTTGTAAGTTCCAAAGTCCCTGGGTGGCCACTGAGGCGGAGCCCCCTATCTTCCCAGGGCATGCTGCACCATGTTGCAGCTGCCTTCAACTCCCCCACCCAGCTTGGGCTTCAGCCCCTCATGCCAGCTGCCTCCCACAGCTCCCCCCTAAGACTTGCCACAGCTCTTCAAGCTCTCCACAACCACACCAAGCATGCCGTCCACCCCCACCCACCACCACAAGAGGGGTGTCCTCCCAAGCCCCGCCCTCTCAGACCCTAAGAAGCCTGAGTCAGCCTCCTCTCCTCCAGCCCCTCAGTCACCCAGGAGGGGCCTCCCTGGTGGCTGCCTCCTGTCTCCTTCCCCCATCTCCTTCCCAGCAGCCCCTTCTCCACACAGCACCCATGGGTTCATCTGCAGAGAGCATGGCCACGCATGCCACTCCAGGTCACTTTGGTGGCTCCCCCCACTGCCCTCCCTCTGCTCTTGCCTGGTGAGGTCCTGGGGACGGCTGGCAGGGAGAGCCCCTGAAGGTATGTGAGCAGAGGGGGTGTTTCCCAAAGGCACCCTGCCTCTAGGCAGCATGGGTGATGCCAAAAGAACCAGGATCCAGGCACGAGGAACTGTCTGGGATCACGTGGGGACAGTGGACGTGGAGGACACCAGCATGAAACAGTGGAGATGAAACTCCACAGCTTCTGGGACAGGAAAACTCTCCCCCCACTCTGAAGGCCGGGTCAGATGCCCGTTCCTCCCAGGCTGGCCTGCCCAATCCCTGCATGTGGAGGGCAGGAAGGCAATGGGGCAGCAGTGCCATGGGCGGCAGGGCCACCTTTGAAGGAGCCAGTGCATTACACTCACAGATCATGTCAAACAAACACTCCAGCAGAAAGGAACTGCGGGAGCCACCCAAATCACATCAAGTGGAACTGTGGCTGTTTCTTTCTCTTTATGTTTCCGTCTGTTATCTTTTATGCTTCCAGGTTTCTCCTTATTCTCTAAGACCAGCAGTATTACCTGCACAAGGGACACCCTACACAGTGTCCACCAAAGGCTGACTGTCATCCCTGTGTCATTTGAGGACAGGAGTTTCTCGGGCCCTTGGAGCTCACAGCAGTGAGGGCAGGCTGGCCCCTGCTCGCCACCACCTGCCTTCCCAGCGGCTCCTGCCGGGCTCACCTGACTGCCTCGGTCTCCAGGGAAGCCCCAAGGGACTCAGGGCAAGAGGACCCCTGCCAGGGGACAGTGATGCCTCGGGGCCTCCCATTCCAGCCCCACCCCCTTATGGCTCTGTCCTCCTCACCATCCCGCCTGTGCCTGAAGGAACCACCTCTCACCCACCTCCATCCACCTCAACACTGCTTCTGGGGCTGCTCCTGACCCTATCCCCTGTCTCTCCCCCATTTCTTTTCCTAGAAAACTGAGGTTGAGAACCAGGCAGCTGGCAGGGAAGCTCTGAGGAAAATGGGAGGCAGCCCTCGCTCCCAGAACTCTGTGGGGTGAACACAGGCAGTCAGCGGGCCAGCAGATGCTACTCTCTAGGGGATGAGTTCCTCCATCTCACTGCAGAGGGACCTGGGCCAAGGCTTAGGGGTAACTCCAAGTCAGGGGGAGCTGACTGGGAAGGGAGGCTTGGGGGAGAAAGAAAAGGAAGTATGTTTGAAGGCAGGGTTTACAAAGTGACAAGTTACAGGCTATTTTTTGTTCCTGGGGCTGCCTTGAGACCCCAGGCCATAGTCTTAATGGTGATCAGAGACAGCTCCCCCTGTGGGCCTGGGGTCACTTTGCACATAGTGGGATTTGGGGCCGCAACTTTGGACACTGCCCTGCCTCTCCAAGCCCCTTTTCCCAGCAAAGCCACAGGTCACTCTCCGGGCTGCAGCCTCCCAGAGCCCCAGGTCATGGGATGCTGAAGAAGAGCATCCCCCCCTCCAGGAGTTGGCTGGGGGCCCCCAGGGCCTCAGGGACTGCCCCCTCCCACCCAGCCCTGAGTCATTCACTTGTACCCAGCTAGGTTCCAGAAAGGGCTGCAGGGACAGACACTGGCCAACACTGGTGGACCTGTGACTGGCCTCCTGAGTGGCTCAGCCTCTGTGGCCTCTGCTGACCTCATCTGTGAAATGGCAACGAGGGGCCTGAGAGCAGAGGGTGGGCCAGGCCCAGGGGGAGCACCCTGCCCCCCCAGCCCACCCCTGCACAGCTGGTGCTTGGGCGCAGCTCTGGACAAGTCCCCAGTACCCTTCATCATTGTAAACATTTTTATCACCCTAGGTTTACAGAGGGGGAAACGGAAGGCTCCAGAGATGACACTCACCGGGGTTGGGGATGGCACAGGGGGGCTCGGGGAAGCTGAGGGAGGCCACAGCCGTGGAACCCTTTGCCCGTGGTTGGTGTTCGACCTTAGGCAAGGACCCCCTCCCGCAGCCCTGGGCGTGGGTTGTGAGCAGATGGCTGTCCCATCTTGCGGGGGTGGCGGGCGGGTGGGCCAGAGGAAGAGGCGCGGGCGCTGGGGGACCCCTCCCCCGACGGGCGCTGCTGCCCCGGGAGCTGCGAGAATCCGACGCTCCCGGGCGGAGCGGGGACGGCGGTGCCGCGGGGCTGCGGGAGGGCGAGCCGCGCCTCGGCCAGGGGTCCCGCAGTCCCACCTGCCCGGCCCGGGGACGCGGGTGGGGGCCGTTACCTTCCCGTCATGGTGGCAGCGACGCCGAGCCCGGGGTCGCCGCGGGTCTCCCTCTACCGCCGCAGCCGCCAGCCGAGCGCCCGCCCGCCAGCCCGGGCCGCGGAGCAGGGAGACGCCCAAAAAAGGCCAAGAGCCGCTCCGCCCGCGAGAGGGGTGGGCGGGGGTGGCGGGGTGGGGCCCGCGGGGCGGGTGGAGTGGAAGGTCAAGGCTCAGGGAGGTGGGAGTGTTGGAGAGGTGGGGGGTGGGAGATTGGGGGCGCAGAGGTGGCGGTGGGGGTGGCAGGTGGGGGTGGGGGTGGGGGTGGCAGTGGGTGGGGTCGGAGGGGGTGGGGCTAGAGGTGGGGGTGGCGGTGGGGTTGGAGGGGGTGAGAGTGAGGTGGGGGTGGGATTCGGGGTAAAAGACGGGGTAAAGTCGGGGCCCAGCCACCCACACAGCCCCCAACTCCGAGGACACCGAGCGCGGCCAGCGGCGGGCGCGGGTCAAGTCCTTCTCACCCGGGCTCCACTCGCCACCTCCCGGATTCCGGGCATAGTTTTCCTTTTAAAGGGAGTGAAGTTATAATAAAAGCGAACAGGCACCCCCACCCCCCACAGCCCCGCCGGGACGCCCCGCCCTGCGCCCCCTCTGCCACCCGGACTGCGGGAGAGGGTCGGCGTCGTGGGGGATGCTGAGACCACCTCCCCTGCCGGGCTTTCCAAGCCCCGAGTTCCCACCGCGGACCTGGGCACTGACTCCTTTCCGAGGCACCCGGGACCCCCAAGTACACGCAGTCCCGCCCCCAGGGAGGCCAAAGTCTAGGGCGTCCCTCTTCAGTGGGAAGGCTCCTCCGCCGGGAAATTCCCATTTCATCCCCCCTATGGGGGCCATCGCCCTAACTCGGCGAAAGATACTTCTTAAACGACAAAACCAAATGCCCAGCTCCCATGTTTCCAGGGAAACCAGGCACGCCTCTGTATAATAAAGCGCTACTGACGAGCTACCATTACAGGCATTAAGATGAAGGGGTGATATAAACTATTTAGGAAATCTTCGGAGGAAATTTTTAAACAGACAAAACAAAACAAAAAACCCTCGCCCTGCCTAAAGACAGATGTTTCTAGCTGGGCAGTGGCGTGCAGCTCATCTTTGGAAGCAGCCCAGATGTCACACTGAGGGTTGGAAGCTGGGCGGCCTGAGGTGTAAACGTGGTGCTACTCCAGTCTTGGCAGCAGAGAAAGATGATCTACAAACGAGACTGCGAAGCAGCAACCCACAAATAAACTGAGGGTGCTGTTCAGAAAGATGAGTGGATAATACCTGCAGTTCCGGCTGCAGAAATAAGCTGGGAAAAGACACCTGTTCCTAAGTAGTTGGTATTGCGAGTGAGTTTGCAGTTGTTACTTTTTTGCTTTCTTTCTTTCTTTCTTTCTTTTTTTGAGACGGAGTTTCGCTCTTGTTGCCCAGGCTGGAGTGCAACCTCAGCTCACTGCAACCTCCACCTCCCAGGTTCAAGCAATTCTCCTGCCTCAGCCTCCCAAGTAGCTGGGATTACAGGCATGCACCACCATGCCCGGCTAATTTTGTATTTTTAACAGAGACTGATTTCACCATGTTGGTCAGGCTGGTCTCGAACTCCTAACCTCAGGTTATCTGCCTGCCTCCCGTTGTTACTTCTTGTTGCAAGTATGTCTCAGCTGATTCTGCTTAACTGTAATTTGATGGTTGATTAAGTATACGTATGGCTCATTTCTTGGCTCATGTGCCCATAAAGAAAGAAAGGCTTTCCACTATTACAGAGGCATAGGCATGCTGGGGCCGAGCACCAGAAATCCACTGCTGGACGGTTAATTGAATATTGGGGTCCTGTAGAAACCAAAGACGATGAAAAGTAGACAGCATTACACCAGAGGCCCCTGCTCTCCAAGAGGAGACTTCATTCCTGCCTCTTAGCCCAAAAGCCTCCCTGCATATGTTAGCTGAGCACACACGGATCTGTATGCCAAACCAGGACCCTGCCTTATCCCAGCGTGCCTCATCCCTGGGCCAGGGCAAGCTCAGTGACAGCTGGTAGGGGCTGTGGGCATGGCTCAGCCCTGCTGGAGATGCAGAAATGCAGTGCAGCCAGGAGGGCAGAGTCGAAGGAAAGAGCTGGCAATCATACGTTCACACACTCATCCACGTTTTCATTCAAGAGTATTTACGCTGCATGGGCACTGGAAGTACTGCGGGGAGCAGGAAGACATGGACCTGGCTCTCATGGAGTTTAGCTGGGGACGAAGGATGGGCAATGAACAAATAAATAAATACGTGCACTAGATTTTAGACACGGGTAAGTGCCGCAAAGGAAAGGACCGTGGTGGTGGCTGCTTTAGAGTGAAGAGTGAGGGAAAACTTCTAAGCAGGTGACGTTCCAGCTAAGCCGGAATGAGGGAAAGAACCTGAAACCATCTGCAGGAAAAGCCTTCCGGCAGAGAACAACAAGTACAACAGCCCTGAGGCGGCATGAGCTTCGGGTATGCAAGGTCAGAAAGAAGACCAGCGGGTCTGGAAAACAGGGAGGCGTCGGGTGGAGGGGCATGGGAATAAAGGAGAGGGCCCGGGGCGGAGCAGCAGGGCCACAGCAAAAGTGGGGTTTCACCCTTAGATAGAGAGTTCAAAGCAAAGACGGACACAACGCTCTAGCATCAGCATAGGTGAATCTCAGAAATACTGTCTGAATGAAAAAACAGCAGCTTCTCCATCTATATCAAGTTGTAGATTAGGCAACATTTGTCTGTGGTAGAAGAATAGAAGAATTCAGAATGGCGGCTGCTTCAGGCTGGTCTATTGCACCCCAGACTGCCGTGGGGCGGCAGGACAGGGCTTGACTAGGAAGGAACGTGAGGGAGCTTCTGGGGTAATGTGCAATGTTTCAGTAGGAGTTTGGATTACACAAGTGTACATGCCTTTGTTAAAACTCATGGAATAGGTCAGGTGCGGTGGCTCACACCTGTAATCCCAGCACTGTGGGAGGCTGAGGCGAGCAGATCAAGAGGTCAGGAGATTGAGACCATCCTAACACAGTGAAACCCCATCTCTACTCAAATACAAAAAATTAGCCAGGCATGGTGGCAGGTGCCTGTAGTCCCAGCTACTCGGGAGGCTAAGGCAGGGGAATCACTTGAACTAGAAGGCAGAGATTGCAGTGAGCCGAAGATTGCACCACTGCACTCCAGCCTGGGCGACAGAGCGAGACTCTATCCCAAAAAAATTTTAAAAATCATGGAATATATGGTCAGGATTTGCACACTTCATTGTATGTAAATTTTACCTCAAAAGAAAAATACTATAAACAGTACTGAACTCTAGTTAACGATGTACATGCTGAAGTATTTAGCTAGAAAGGTACTGATGTCTACAGCTTACTTTGAAAACATTATTTAATTCAAGACAAGCCTGTGGTGGATCCCTGAAGTCCCAGCTAGTCTCTAGCTGTGGGAAGGCTGAGGAGGGAGGATCACTTGAGACCAGGAATTCAAGACCAGCCTGGGCAACACTGCAAGACTCTGCCTCTAAAAACTAAACTCAGGATGGGGAGATGGGTAAAGGGATGGATAGAGAGGTGGTAAAGTGAGTACCACAATATCAACGGGAGAATCAAAGTGGTGGGCATCTGGGTTTTCAACTTCGATGAGTGCTTGAACTTTATCATAGCAAAAAGGGAAAGTGTCCCCCGGCTGCTGTGTGGCCGCTGTGTGAGGGACAGAGTGGTCGCAGGGACAGTCTGATTAGAGACTGTGGTGAGCATCAAGGAGGGACTGATGCCTCAGGCCATGTGACAGTAGGGACGATGAGAAGGCGTCAAGTACAGGGTCTGTTTCGCAACCAACAGGATTTGCCGGGGTTCTGGATGTGTGGGCGTGGCCAGCGTGGTGTGGGCGTGGCCGACGTGGTGTGGGCGTGGCCGGCGTGGGTGTGGTGCTTGTAGGGCAGGTGTGTGTGTAGCAGGTGTGAGTGTGCAGGCGTGGGAATCAAGAGGACTTTCAGGTGGCCTTGCTTTCCTGGATGTTGGTGGCAGTGGGACGGTCGGGGCAGGTCAGCGAGGGGTGACATTGCATTGGGCCCTCCCCAGGCATCCCAGGGGAGATGGTGGGTGGGGTGCTGTGAACCTGGAACAGGGAAGAGAGGTCCATTCTCTGGCGTAGATGCGGAAGGCTTGGGGCAAATGGAATTTCAACTCTAGGGCTCCATGGGGACCCGGAGGTGTCTGTGCCAGTCGGGAGCCCTACAAGAGGTGGGACTGGCAGGAAGTGAGGGGGAGAGCAGGAGGGTATGAGGTGCCACAGAAGCTCCGAGGGAAAGCACTCCAGGGAGGAGGCGCACCACTGCCCCGTGTGCACACAGCTGCGTGCAGAGGCCAAAGACGCACCTGGGTTTGGGTCAAGAGCCAGTCCACGGGAGTGAGGGGCCTGAGTCCAGCTGCAGAGGGCCAGGCAGGGCCCCTGAGATGCCTCCCCCAGGAGCACCCCCTCCCCTGGGGTCTGTGCAGACGGTGCTCTGCAGAGTGCTGCACACAGTGGCCCTGAGGGGAGGAAGCTCTGAAGGGGGCAGAGAAGGGGCAGCAGTTGGAAGTGGGGGAGGGGAAGGGAAGGGAAGGTGAGAACGCAGTGTCCATGCCCAGGTTTTATAGGATGGCGTCACTGAGGGACCCTCAGAAAGTGGCTTGAATCACACACTTAGTCTTCATTGGGGGACAGATGGACTCTGAGGCTGAGGCTGGGCCACAGAGTGACACAAGAGCTGTCCTAGAAGGTGAAGGAGGTGCAGCGTCTCCCCCAGGCATGAGCTCTCTGCCCTCTGGGGCTCTGCCCTCTGGGGTGGGTACCCCCTTTGCACGGCAGGTCCCCAAGTTTCTCCACCCCTCTTCTCCCTCCCCCTACTCCAGGGGGCAGCTGCCTGAGCCAGCCCAGGGCCCAGAGCTTGCAAGAGCTGGGAGCCAGGGCAGAGAGAGGGGCTGGTCTTGGGCAGCATGACTAATCAGCAGGAGAAGGCTGATGAGAGAACCCTGGGTCTCAAAGTGCCTCAAGGGGCCTCTTCCAATATCCAGAGCCACAGCTCTGTCCCATGTGGCCACAGGGAATGGAGAAGGCCTTGCAGCTCTGAAGAAGTCTCAGGGTCTCCCCCTCACAGCCCAGGTCCTGGGGCAGGAGTGCGAGTGCTTCCCGGCTTTGTGAAACCTGCCAGTTTCAGGATGGCCCGGTGTGATGTGAGGCCACCCAGACGGCCACTCTACAAGGCCCCTGACCCAAATCTGGTTAAGGCCTGTCCCTTTCAGGGAAGTGGAAATGGGCAAAACACGAGGCCTGCTGAGTAGCAACACAAAGCTCAAAGCAGTCCTCTTTCAAGGCCAAAGCTGACTCGGGAAGTGGCTGTGAGAACCACCCCCGGCCCCCTCCCCGGCGGGATCGGGGAAGCACCTGCATGCCTGGAGCCCATCCCAGGTGGCCTCCTGGGCCAGAGGAAGAATAGCGAGCAGCACACAACCCTGGCCCCCCACAGGCTTCACAACACACTGAAAAATAAAAATCACAAGCATTCCTATACACCAATAACAGACCTAAAGACAGCCAAATCAAGAACGAACTACCATTCACAATTGCTACAAAGAGAATAAAATACCTAGGAATACAACTAACAAGGAACGTAAAGGACCTCTTCAAGGAGAACTACAAACCACTGCTCAATGAAATAAGAGAGGACACAAACAGATGGAGAAACATTCCATGTTCATGGTTAGGAAGAATCAATATTGTGAAAATGGCCATACTGCCCAAAGTAATTTACAGATTCAAGGCTATCCCCATCAAGCTGCCAATGACCTTCTTCACAGAACTGGAAAAAACTACCTTAAACTTCATATGGAACCAAAGAGAGCCCGCATAGCCAAGTCAATTCTAAGCAAAAAGAACAAAGCGGGAGGCATCACACTACCAGACTTCAAACTATGCTACAAGGCTACAGTAATCAAAACAGCATGGTACTGATACCAAAACAGAAATATAGACCAATGGAACAGAACAGAGGCCTCGGAGGCAACACCACACATCTACAACCATCCGATCTTTGACAAACCGGACAAAAACAAGCAATGGGGAAAGGATTCCCTGTTTAATAAATGGTGTTGAGAAAACTGGCTTGCCATGTGCAGAAAGCAGAAACTGGACCCCTTCCTGACACCTTACACTAAACTTAACTCCAGATGGATTAAAGACTTAAACATAAGACCTAACACCATAAAAACCCTAGAAGAAAACCTAGGCAAAACCATTCAGGACATAAGTGTAGGCAAGGACTTCATGACCAAAACACCAAAAGCATTGGCAACAAAAGCCAAAATAGACAAATGGGACCTAATCAAACTCCACAGCCTCTGCACAGCAAAAGAAACAGTCATTAGAGTGAATCGGTAATCAACAGAATGGGAAAAAATTTTTGCAGTCTCCCCATCTGACAAAGGGCTAATATCCAGAATCTACAAAGAACTAAAACAGATTTACAAGAAAAAAACAAACAAGCCCATTCAAAAGTGGGCAAAGGATATGAACAGACACTTTACAAAAGAAGACATACATGAGGCCAACAAACATATGAAAAAATGCTCATCATCACTGGTCATTAGAGAAATGCAAATCAAAACCACATTGAGATACCATCTCATGCCAGTTAGAATGGCAATCATTAAAAAATCTGGAGACAACAGATGCTGGAGAGGATGTGGAGAAATAGGAACACTTTTACACTGTTGGTGGGAGTGTAAATTAGTTCAACCATTGTGGAAGACAGTGTGCGATTCCTCAAGGACCTAGAAATAGAAATTCCATTTGACCCAGTATATATCCAAAGGATTATAAATCGTTCTACTATAAAGACACATGCACACGAATGTTCATTGCGGCACTGTTTACAATAGCAAAGACCTGGAACCAACCCAAATGCCCATCGATGATAGACTGGACAGGGAAAATGTGGCACATATACACCATGGAATACTATGCAGCCATCAAAAACGATGAGTTCGTGTCCTTTGTAGGGACATGGATGAACCTGGAAACCATCGTTCTCAGCAAACTGACACAAGAACAGAAAATCAAACACCGCATGTTCTCATTCATAGGCGGGTGTTGAACAATGAGAACACATGAACACAGGGAGGGGAGCATCACACACTGGGGTCTGTCAGGGGGGAAATAGTGGAGGGACAGTGGGGGGGTGGGGAGTTGGGGAGAGATATCATGGGGAGAAATGCCAGATATAGGTGATGGGGGAGGAAGGCAGCACATCACACTGCCATGTGTGTACCTATGCAACAATCTTGCATGTTCTTCACATGTACCCCAAAACCTAAAATGCAATAAAAATAAATAAATAAAAATAATGTCTCTTTCAAAAATACAAGCATAAAAGTCACTGGGTGTGGTGGTGCAGGCCTGTGGGCCTAGCTCTTCAGGAGGCTGAGGTGGGAAGATCACTTGAGCCCAGGATTTCGAGGTGAGCTATGATTGTGTCACTGCACTCCAGCCTAGGCGGCAGAGCAACCTCCTGTCTCTAAAAATAATCATAAGAAATAAAAATAAAAGCATGAGCCTGCCCTCAGCACCGTCAATAGACACACCCTCCGAGCAGCACGAAATGGCCTTGCTTCTCCCCCGTGCCACGCAGCAGCTCAGTGAGAGAAGCTGGCGGGTATTGACCACAATTCTCTCAACACTTGCAGAACAAAAAGAGACCCAGGGTTTCTTTTTGGTCTGAGGAGAACACAGAGCCCTTCTTGGAAGTCCGATTTGCTCAGGCGTGGAGACGGACCTCCGAGCTTCACAGCCCTCCAAGGATGACCTGGCCTTGGAGTTTAGGAGGAAAAGGCCATCTCACTCTCGCCTTTGCTCAGGGACAGACTCGATTCAATTCACGGGTTTGGCCACCACATATTCAGGAACATCACATGTTTACACCTCATCACCCTTGGGTATCCAGCGAGAAGCTTCCTGCGCCCAGTGACCTCAGAGTTTCTCCCTTGCGGGGGTCCCACCTCTCCCTGCCTCTCAGGGGATATTTGCCACATACTGAGATTCATTTTGCTGCTCTTTCCCTCTGTGACCTTCCCACTGGAGCTTGTCCCACTCTGTCCAGGGGAAAGAGCCGCTGCCCACTCCCAAGCCCAGCCTGTCCAGACGTGGCGTCACCTGCAGAAGGCCCAGAGTGCGCCACACTGTCCCCACTGTCCCCACACTGCCTGACTGAGGGGAGCTGCTCCACAGCTGTTCCCTGACCTCGAATTCGCAACATTAACATGACCACTCAGGTACAGGGAATGGCAGGGGCGGCCCGGCGCAGCGATCGGCAGGTGGAAAGGACCTCCCGGGGCCCCGTGCCCATGGCAGGGTCTCTACCTTCTCAGCTGAGATGCCGCTCCGCCTCCTCGGGTGCTTCCTTCCCTGAGTGCTGCCAGCAACTTCTCTGAGGGAAATAGCACCTGCCTGGCCCGCTCGGCACAGACACGTGCAAGACTAGGCAGCCGCCAGGAGTGTCCGGCCACCACGGCACCCAGGCACTCCAGCTTCACCTCTCCCCTGGGCAGGAGGCTTGGCCAGAGGTCCTTAGCTGGAGGCAGAGGCCGGAGTCACCTTGGGGTCAGGAGGGGGGCGGAAGAAGCTGCGGAAGGAAAGGCGGTCTCCCCCAGGGAGGTGCTGCTCAGGGGCGCAGAGCCAGGCCCACAGAACAAAAGGAGCAGTGGCTGCACTCTGAATCCACAGCAGCCGGCAGAGGGCAGCCCCCAAAATGAGCATTTCCCGAAGCCCTGAGCGCAGAGTCCCGCCTGGGCAGTCTGCTGTTCACAGCATCCACGGACAAAGGGCAAATCAAGCCC
This sequence comes from Ateles fusciceps, assembly GCA_036589455.1. NCBI lineage: Eukaryota > Metazoa > Chordata > Mammalia > Primates > Atelidae > Ateles > Ateles fusciceps. The sequence continues at coordinate 221,574 of JAZHEH010001297.1, forward strand.
CACAGTAAAAAGAATCCATGCGACTAACTACGTGAATAACCCAAGAACAGCTACTAGGATGCTGTCTTGCCAAGTACCATTTTCCCTGAAAAGAGAAAAATCTCAGGATTATTTATATTGAAATAACATAAATGAATTATTTTATAATTTTCTGCTATAAAACTTTCATTGTATTAGAAATGCCTAGAAGTGGAAAGAAGAAAACTCACCTCCAAAAGGCAGATGCTGCCACGCTTTGTTCACTGTTAACCAAGTACGTTTATTTTTTGTCTGATTGTGATCATTTGTGGTTTGCAATTTCTTTTTCTTTCTTTCCTTCTTTCTTTCTTCTCTTTCTTTTCTTTTCTTTCTCCTTTCTTCCTTCCTTCCCTCTTTCTCTCTTCTTCTTTCCTTCCTTCCTTTCTCTCTCTCTTTCCTTCTCTCTTTCCTTCTTTTCTTTCTTCTCTCTCTTTCTCTTTCTTTCTCCTTTCCTTTCTTCCCTCTTTCTCTTCTTCCCTCCTTTCTCTCTCCTTCTTTCTTTCTTTTTCTTTCTCTTTCTCACTTTCTTTTTTCTTTCTCTCTCCTTCCTTCCTTTTCTCTCTTCCTTCTTTCTTTCTTCTCTTTCTTTTCTTTCTCCTTTCTTCCTTCCCTCTTTCTCTCTTTTCTTTCTCTTTCTTCTTTCCTTCCTTCCTTTCTCTCTCTCTTCCTTTCTCTCTCTTCTTTCTTTCTCTCTCTCTTACTTTCCTCCTTTCTTTTCTTTTTCTCTTTCTTTCTCCTTTCTTCCTTCCTTCTGTCTTTTTCTCTCTTTTCTTCTTTCCTTCCTTCCTTTCTCTTTTTCTTTTTCTTTCTCCCTTTCTTTCATTCTCTCTCTCTTCCTTTCTTTCTTTCTTTCTCTCTTCTCTCTCTCTTTCTTTCTTTCAACAGAGTCTTGCTGTGTCACCCAGGCTGGAGTGCAGTGGAGGATTAAAGCTCACTGCAGGCTTGGCCTCCCAGGCTCAAGCCATCTTCCTACCCTGGCCCCCCAGAGTGCTGGGGTGACAGGTGAGAGCCACTGGGCGACGCCTGGCCTGTGTTTGCAATTTCATATCACTTTCTTCAGAAATAAATGGCAGCTGTCTGCCCCTGCATCTGTATCAGTACGCATCAGGGCTGCCCTGGGTCTTGTAGCTGAGAGGCGCCATTCACAATGTGCTGCACCCCAGGATCTCCCCGGTCTTGCGCTATTTGGAAGAAGTGGTGCTGGGATTTATGTACACTGCATACATGATTTCTGTGTTCAACTTTTATGAGCACAACTGGTTTGCATTTTCAATCAAATTTTACACCCCTCCAGGGTGGGACTGTTTGCTTTTACATAACACAGAGCCCAAGAGAGAGCCAGCTAGAGGTAAAGCAGGCACCTGAAGATGTGTTGAAACCAGTGATAGCCACTTTGCCTTTTTTTAGAGAGAGGATCTCACTCTGTTGCCCATGCTGGAGTGCAGTGGTGTGATTATAGCTCACTGCAGCCTCAAACTCCCGGGCTCAAGCAATCCTCCTGCCTCAGCCCCCTGAGTAGTTGGGACCACAGGCATGAGCCACTATGCCCAGCCCCATGTACTGCCACATTTAAAAAAATAATCTACCCACATGTTCTAAATATGCTATATACCAGGGTGTAAACTGCTCAGTAAATATTTAAGGGCATGTTGTTTTAAACATTCTTGGTAAGTTTTACACTCATATGAGGAGCTGCCTAAATGTAGAGTGAATATCATCCTGTTTTGATCAAAGAATTTCAAGTATCACTTTACTCAACATATCTACTCCTGAACTGGGTTTGTATAAATAAAAAGTCGTTTAGTTGGGCACAGAGGTTCACGCCTATAGCTCTAGCTACCTGGCAGGCCCAGGCAGAAGGACGGCTTTAGCCCAGGAGATTGAGGTTGCAGTGAGCTATGATCGCACCACTGCATTCCAGCCTGAGTGACAGAGCGATGCCCTCTTCTCACACAAATCGTTTTTTAAAAAGAAAGAAAAATCATCACAGACTCTGTTTGAAAACCAATTCACTCTCAAACTCGTTTTTCATATTCCAGAGTTTATGGCTGCACACTAGCCTGAACTCTGCCCCAGGAGAGGCATCCTGGGAAGCCCACGGCACAGCAACTTGGACCGGCACCAGCGCTGTTCTGCCGAATGTGCACAGGGCTCACCAGCGACGGGCAGGCCCAGCACCTCTGCCAAGCGCCCCCAAGAGAAGCTACAATCCCACTGCACTTCTGCCCCTGCGGATCCAGCCCCTTGGTTCGAGGTCCAAGGGTGAGGGCGAAGTGGAGATCAACCACACACCCTCGGCCGGATGTGGACAATGCAAAGACACTTGGAGCCCGTGGCCTCTGCTAGACAAGAAGTGGGTGCAGGTGCCCAGGGAGAACAAGCCCAGGCCTGCATCTGATGTTTACTCTGTGAAGCTTGAAAGTGTAGCAGACTGAAAGCACATGCTGTTGGAGGCAGTGTGGCCCGGTGGATCCTAGAACATAGAGAGTCGGGCTACCTGGGTTCAGATACTGTCTCACACTTACTCCCTGTATGATCTTCGACAACTCCTTCACTTCTCTCGGCTTCAGTCTCCTCATCTGTAAAATAAGGTTGATAACAACAGTGCCTTCCTCACAAGGATGTTGTAAGGGGTAAGGCAACTTATGTGAAAGTGGTTCTCAAACTTTTTGGTCTCAAGTCCCCTGTCTTATACTCTTAGGAGTGTTGAGTATATCAAAGAGCATTTATTTACATGGGCTACGTTTATCAATATTTACCATATTAGAAATTTAAATGATACATTTTAAGAATATTTCATTATTAGTTTATGACCGGGCTCAGTGGCTCACGTCTGTAATTCCAGCACTTTGGGAGGCCAGGGCGGGTAGTCGAGTTCAAAACCAGCATGGCCTATATGGTGAAACCTCATCTCTACTAAAAATACAAAAATTGGCCGGGCGCGGTGGCTCAACCCTGTAATCCCAGCACTTTGGGAGGCCGAGGCAGGCAGATCACAAGGTCAAGAGATCGAGACCATCCTGGCCAACATGGTGAAACCCCATCTCTACAAAAAGTACAAAAATTAGCTGGGTGTGGTGGCATGCGCCTGTAGTCCCAGCTACTCAGGAGGCTGAGGCAGGAGAATTGCTTGAATCCAGGAAGCGGAGGTTGCAGTGAGCCAAGATCGTGCCACTGCACTCCAGCCTGGCGCCTGGCAACAGAGTGAGACTCTGTCTCAAAAAAAAAAAAAAAAATACAAAAATTAGTTGGGTGTAGTAGTGGGTACCTGTAGTCCCACTACTCAGAAGGCTGAAGCAGGAGAATCACTTGAACCTGGAAGGTGGAGTTTGCAGTGAGCCAAGATGGCACCCCTGCACTCCAGGCCTGGGTGACAGAGCAAGACTCTATCTCAAAAAAAAAAAAAAGAATATTTCATCATTAGGTTACAAATCAATAAAAAAACTATTACACATGAATACAATATGAATACAATGTCATATCTTTATTTTTTTAAAAAATTGTAGTTTCCAAAACAAGAAAAATTACTAAGACTTCTGTACCCAGCCAAGACGGAGTAGCAGGAGCTAAACAAAATACACGAGAGAGTTGTTTCCAAGACACTGACTATCAGGCAACATGGGACAGTGATCCCTAAGAGACGGGAAACAAAGGAAGCTGTGATTGCCCCAGCGTTCTGCTGTGAGCGTGCTTCCAAGGCCTCGCCCAGGGAGGGGAAGGCCAGGTGGGGCTGAGAAGACTCCTTGAGTTGTAGAGCTGAGAGTACAAGGAGACCAAGGCAGCTAGACATCACAGGACTGGATCCCAGACAGCAGGAGGCTGCACAGACGACAGAGCTCTCTAGAGGGATCCCCCCAAATATTCCACTGAATGCTGACAAGCACATGTGTGTGATGAAACTGTCATTGCCAAGGAAGAAATATTTAAGAGGATTATAAATGGGGGAGAGAAAGGGTTTCACTGTGCTGGTTAATTTTCTGTGACAACTTGACTGGTCACAGTCTGCCCAGGTTAAACATTGTTTCTGGTGTGTCTGCTGCTATGTTTCTGGGTAAGGTTGGCATTTGAATCTGTGGCCTCACTCAGCAAAGTACACTGCCCTCTCCAGTGTGGGTGGGCACCATTCAATCCACTGAGGACCTGTAGAGAACAAAAGGCAGAGGAAGGAGAAATTCACCCTTTTTCCTTCCTGCCTGCTTGAGCTGGGATGTCTCATCTCATCTTTTCCTGCTCTTACATTGGGGTTTATACCATCAGCTCCCCTGGTTCTCAGCCCTTCTGATTGAGCCTGAGTGATACCATCTTTCTTGGGTTTTCCCCTTGCAGGTGGTAGATCATGGGACATCTTGGTCTCCATAGTCATGCAAGCCAATTCGTCCTAATAAATCTCCTTTTATATTTATATATATGCATATCTTACTGGTTCCATTTCCCTGGAGACTTCTGACTAATACAGGGAATGAAAGAGAGGTAAGTTTTCTACACTTTACTTGAACTGGTAAAATGTTGCCACCAGCAGAGTGTGCATAAGTTACGTACGTACGGCTTTTTAGACAACCATTAAAAAATCTATACAAAGAGGTATACCCAAAAAAAAGTATAGATAAGTAAAAACAGAATTCTAAAAAATGTTCAAGGCTTATATAACAAGGCAGGGTAAGATATACACAACAACGTGGATATATCTCAAGAGCATTATACTGAGTGAAAGGCAACCTCCAAAGATCACATGCTGTATGATTCTGTTCATATAATATCCTTCAAATGACAAAATTATAGAGATGACAAATAGATTAGTGGTTGCCAGAGACTGGGAATGGTTGCAGTAGGGGAGTGAGTGTGACTATAAAGGAGCATTCCTATCCATTAACATAGGCTATCTTTCCATTTATTTAGACTTCCCAAGCCTAAACTCTTGCATTCTGGGACCTGTGGGCTTAACACAACATGAAAGCCATAGGGTCCAGCCCTACAGGGCTCTGTGAGCCGCTTCCAGCTGGTGCAGAGACAAGAAACTGTAGAAATAAAAGGCACAAGACATAGAGAAGAGAGAGTTTGGGCCCAGGGGTCCACTGCTACCCAAATCGCAGAGACCAGCAGTGGCCCCGAATGCTAGGACCTTCTCACTTTTATTGAGTGGCAAATCTGGGGGCAGGGTAGATAGGGCGTGGCAGTGATAGGGTCAAGCACATCACGTGTCATTCAGTTAGGAGCTCAGGAATTTCTGGCACCCCGAATTGAGGTAAGGAGCATAATGCATCAGCACTTTTTCCATACTTATCAAGAAAGAACGAAAACATTAAGATTTATATTACTATTACTGATCATTGTTTCTAAGGCAAAAGGAACCAGGTGCAGAAGCAGGACATAAGAGTAGACATGGAACGTGACCACTGAGGCACAGCATCACATAGAGATAGTTAAGCCCCTGGATGTCTGTGGGCCTACCTGACAGCCGTCAGTCCTTACCACAAGAGCTTGGAGAAGTGGAGTTTTCTCCAAACTTCCCCAGGAAGGCAATGTCTCGGCCATTTTGGACATCTCCTTCCCTAGCTGGCTAAACAGCAGGAGCTTTCACAGCATTGGCACTGCCGCACAGCTGAGGCGCCCTCCAGCAGCCCTTATGTGGGTGTGACAGAGGGCTTAAAGCATCTTGCCTTAGTGTCATCCATTTCACAATGTCACCCCAGGTTCACACTTCCAAACTGAGAAGCATTAGTAAAAGAATTAAGATCACCTATGAATAACTAAGATCACAAATGAATAACTAATAATTACTATGGTTATATTTGTAATTACTTTCTTCTTCATTATTTATATGGAAATAGGCTGAGGCCTTTTGCTCCTGCCTCGGCACTTAGGGGATCTCCCCCTCTACAGAAAGCCACCAAGTTTAATGGCTTGCACTCTCTGAAACAGTGGCCAAGTCCCCTTTCAGCCACAGCTGGAGCTGCAGCAGCTGGGATGCAGGGAGCAGAGTCTCAAGGCTGTGCAGGGCAGCAAGGCCCTGGCCCTGGCCCAGAAAACCATTCAGTCCTCTTAGGCCTCCAGGCTTGTGCTAAGAGGGTCTGCCATGAAGTTCTCTGAAGTGCCTTCTAGACCTTTTCCCCCATTGTCTTGAATATTAGTGTAACAAGGTGTCCCAGGTTCTTGGCCTCCCCCTGCCCCAGGAATGGGGGAAAAGGCCCTAGAGGTGCAGTGGGCTTATCATTTGTATAAATATTATGGACCCAAAGAGTTTTGCAGAAAAGTGATTTATTTGGCAGAGAGAGAGAGAGAAAGAAAAGAGAGAGAGAGCTTCCACACTGTTGTGGGAGGGGATTCAGAGATGGAGTCTGCACAGGTAAGGGGCAGGGAGACTCTTACTCTGGCAGTTACTTCTGCCCCATTTCAGTTTTTGTCCCATGAGAGGAGTTCCTTCAAACTTCTGCTGGAGTGATTGATCTTTGACTTTGATATCGGATTGGCTGCCCAGCCCACAATAGAGCCCCTCCTTCCAAGGCTTTTGGCAGGCTTTGTAAACAAAGGAAGCTCAGGTGGGCAGTCTACCTTTCCTGCAGGCACGGAAGTTAGACAAAGAACTCTAGTTCCTGGATGGGGATTTGAATCGAGCCAGGTTGGGTATGTCGCTGGGAAACTTCTGCCTTTGAAACCACGCCCCTTGTGGACTTGGGAAGAGGAGTTAACACAGTCTCTCATTAGCACTTTGCTCCTCTTATGCAAATTTCGGCAGCCTGCTGGGGTTCCTCCCCCCGAAAATAGGCTTTTCTTTTCTACCACATAGCCAGGCTACACATTTTTCAAACTTTCACACTCTCCTTCCTTTTAAATGTAAGTTCCAGGTTCAGATCATTTCTTTGTTCACACATATGAGCATAGGTTGTTAGAAGCAGCCAGGCTAATTCTTGAACACTTTGCAGCTTACAAATTTCTTCCACCAGATATCCCAAATCATCACTCTTAAGTTCAAAGTTCCAAAGATCCCTAGGGCAGAGGCACAATGCTACCAGGTTCTTTGCTAATACATAACAAAAGTGACCTCTGCTCCAGTTCCCAATAAGTTCCTCGTTTCCATCTGAGGACTCCTCACTCTGGCCTTCACTATCCATATTACTATCAGCATTTTGGTCACAACCATTTAACCAGTCTCTAGAGAGTTCCAAATTTCCCCCCATCTTCCTGTCTTCTCCTGAGCCCTCCAAATTCTTCCAACCTCTGTCCATTACCCAGTTCCAAAGTCACTTCCACATTTTCAGGTATCTTTATAGCAATGCCCCACTCCTCAGTACCAGTTTTCTATATTAGTCCATTCTTGCATGGCTAAAAAAAATGCCAGAGACTGGGTAATTTACAAAGAAAAGAGGTTTAGGCCGGGCGAAGTGGCTCACGCCTGTAATCCCAGCACTTTGGGAGGCTGAGGTGGCTGGATCACGAGGTCAGGAGTTCAAGACCAGCCTGGCCAACACAGTGAAACCCCATCTGTAATAAAAATACAAAAATTAGCTGGGTGTGGTGGCAGGCGCCTGTAATCCCAGCTACTCAGGAGGCTGAGGCAGGAGAATCACTTGAACCCAGGAGGTGAAGGTTGCAGTGAGCCGAGATCGCGCCACTGCACTCAGCCTGGGCGACAGAGCCAGACTCTGTCTCAAAAAAAAAAAAACAAAAACAAAAAAAAGAGATTTAATTGGCTCATGGTCCTACAGGCTGTACAGGAAGCACGGCAGCATCTGCTCAGCTTCTAGGGAGGCCTCAGAAAATGTACAGGCATGGCAGAGGGCAAAAGGGGAACAGGCATGTCCTACATGGCCAGAGCAGGAGGAAGAAAGAGGGAGGGGGAGAGGTGCTACACACTTTTAAATGACCAGATCTCACAAGAACTCATTCACTAGTGGGACCAAGGGGGATGGTGCTAAACCATTAGAACCCACCCCGAGGATCCATTCACTTCCCACCAGGCCCCACTTCTAACACTGGGGATTACAATTTGACATAATATTTGGGTAGGGACACAGAGTTAAACCATATCAATATGTAGGTGCACTTAGTGGTGTCCCATATTGCTCTGATGCTCTGCTCATTTTTCTTCATATTTTTCTCTGTTTTTCAGATTGCATTATTTCTACTGATGTGTCTTCAAGTTCACTGATTCTTTTTTCTGCCAACTCAAATCTACTCTGTATCCCATCCAGTGAATTTTTCATTTTGTTTTTGTTTTGTTTTGTTTTTTAGAGGTAAGATCTCACTATGTTACCCAGGCTGGTCTCAAACTTCTGGGCTCAAGCAATCCTCCTGCCTTGGCTTCCCAGAGTGCCAGGATTACAGATGCGAGCCTCCACTCCTGGTCTTTTCTCTTTTCTTTTGAGATGCAGTCTTGCTTTGTCATCAGGCGGGAGTGCAGTGGCCGATCTCAGCTCACTGCCACCTCCGACTCCCTGGTTCAAGCAATTCTCCTGCCTCAGCCCCCCAAGTAGCTGGGACTACAGGCATGCACCACCACAGCCAGCTAAGTTTTTGTATTTTTAGTAGAGACAAGGTTTCACCATGTTGGCCAGGATGGTCTCGATCTCCTGACCTCATGATCTGCCCACCTCAACCTCCCAAAGTACTGGGATTACAGGCGTGAGCCACCGCGCCTGGCCTATTTGGTTTATTTTTATAATTTCTACTCCTTTATTGATATTCTCCGATGAGACATTGTCATTTAACCTTCCTTCAGTTCGTTTTTTTAAGAGACAGGGTTTCACTCTATTGTTCAGGCTACAGTGCAGTGACGGAAGCATAGATCACCGAAGTCTTAAATTCCTGGACTCAAGCAATCCTTCCACCTCAGCCTACCAAGTAGCTAGGACTACAGGTGTGTAGCACCATACCTGGCTAATTCTATTTTTTTTGTAAAGACAGGGTCTTACTATGTCTCCTAGGCTGTTCTCAAACTACAGGCCTCAAGCGATCCTCTCACCGCGGCCTCCCAAAGTGCTGAGATTACAGGGATGAGCCACCACACTCAGCCATAACCAGATATTAATGGAAACAGGAAGAATTTAAAATTTGGTAAGGATTGACAGTATGGGCAAAGTAGCAGGATCCAGTCCAATTAGCAGCTAGGTGTCAAAATCTCTTCTGCTATATTGAGGAAGAATCTCTACCAGACAAGAAAGAGTTTACATATCTATCAGTTACTTGCAGTTTACAAGGAGGTAAAGCAGATCAAATACAATGAAAAAGGCTAGCACCTGGTAACCTAGAAAAATGTGCTATGAAGTGTGCAGTGTTCCATTGAAACACAAGTGTTTTTCTTCAATCTCCCCCATTTTGATAAAAATAACCTCAAAGAAAGCTTATTCTTGACCGCCCCCCCCCCCCGTCCCCCTCCACCATACACACACCACATCAGACAAAGTTGGTCTGATTAGATTCAGCCTCGTTATTTTTATAGGTACAAGCAAGAATGCCCTTTACTATGGGCCTTCTGAGTTTGCTTTATTGGGAGTTTGCATAGGAATGAACTTTTAAAAACCACGTGAGGCCAAGAAGCCAAACTAAGAACTCACCACCAGATCTCACTGGCAGTATCTACAGACTTGGGCAAATTCCTCTCCCCCTGTAAGCCAGATACCGGGCTGGTTTTTCCAAGAGGGCTTTGGAAGTGTTGACTCCATAAAGTCAATCTTAGCTCCTTAAAAGTGTCTGGTCATCGTCCTGGCTAACATGGTGAAAGCTCATCTCTGCTAAAAATACAAAAAATTATCCAGGCATGGTGGCACACACCTGTAGTCCCAGCAACTCGGGAGGCTGAGGGAGGAGAATTGCTTGAACCCGGGAGGTGGAGGTTGCGGTGAGCCAAGATCGTGCCATTGCTCTCCAGCCTGGGCAATAGAGCGAGACTTTGTCTCAAAAAAAAAAAAAAAAAGTCTGGTCATATCTGATTAAATGAGCATCATACTCAAATATGACATTCCAGACAAGTCCTTGGTTGTCACCAATGTTTCCAACTATTTCCCATTAACAAGAAGGACATATTCTTACTGAATTTATGACAATAACTTACATTTCCATGAACCTAAGAATACTCAGTAAGCGTTTTGAATAATAGAGGGGTCAGGCAGAAAGAAATCATATTACAAACAGTTCATTTCTGTTTAAAAAAAGTATAGTTGACTAAATTGTTATTAATTATAGATGACTTACGAGAAAAATAGAAAAGGGGAATTCCTTATCGAGCCAGATAATTTTCGAATACAGAAGACTAGACGACAGTTCCTTACAACAATAGTGCAACTGACAGGGAAATACGGTTGTTTCTGCATCCTGCAAAATGAGATAATAAAGTCAAAATATTTTTGACAAAATAATTATAAACATGATTAACCTCATTTTCAAAGAGTAAACAAGTGTTTTCAGGGGCCCTCTGGGAAATTCAAAGAGTTTAGACATCAAAGCTATCCCAAATGAATGCCGTTCTCAAAAATGGCATTCCAGATAAAACCTGGGGAATTTTATCTTATTTTACTTTACATTGGGACTCAATATTGGGAAGGCAAAAAGCAAAGTTATCAAGAGATTTAACCACTTAAGATAGAAGTCAAATTATGAGAAACTATTTGGCTATTCATTTCAAACTGACAATAAAATATGTAAATGTTGTTTAAAATCAACAGAGAAGGAAAATAATCGTAAAGAAATTAGCCCTTTCTACATGGGTTTTCTTTCCTTTTTTTGGGGGCGGGGGTTAGGGTCTCACTCTGTCACCCAGGCTGGAGTGCAGTGGTTCGGTCTAGTCTCACTGCAGCCTTCGCCTCCCCTGCTCAAGCAATCCTCCCACTTCAGTCTCTCCAGTAGCTGGGACCACAGGCATAGGCCACGGTGCCCGGCTAATTTCTTGTATTTTTGTAGAGATGGGGTTTCATCATATTGGCCAGGCTGGTCTCGAACTCCTGAGTTCATGATCCGCTGGCCTCAGCCTCCCAAATGCTGGGATTACAGGCATGAGTCACTGTTCCTGGCCCATAGCTGTTTATGTTAAACCAAAAATATTAAGCCAGTCACATTTGTCTAAATAACAAGATTTTGAATTCTTAAAACATTTCTGAGTTAGTTTTTTTGTTTTTGTTTTTTGAGGCAGAGTTTCTATCTCCCAGGGTGGGGTGCAGTGGGGCAGTCTCGGCTCACTGCAACTTCCGCCTTCTGGGTTCAAGCAATTCTCCTGCCTCAGCCTCCGGAGTAGCTGGGATTACAGGCGCCCGCCAGTACCGGAGGCTAATTTTTGTGTTTTTAGTGGAGACAGGGTTTCACCATGTTGGCCGGGTTGGTCTCGAACTCCTGACCTCAAGTGATCCTTGCGCCTCAGCCTCCCAAAGTGCTGGGATTACAGGTGTGAGCCACCGCGCCCAGCCTCTGAGTTAGTTTTTATAAAAATAATTCTCTTTTCCTTGTTGACCATTGACAGCATTAGAAGTTACATTTCTCTAACTTCTGAAAAGGGATTATTCCATTTATATAAGGTGCTTATTTATCTCTAAGGCAATCAGAACAGGATCCCTTTAGCGATTTTCTAATCTAATCTGGCCGGGGAGGGCTGCAGTCAAAAGCGCCTGCGAGCTGCCCGCGGCCACCGGGGTCCCGGGACAGGCCCGCGCGGGGCGGAGGAGCCAGGGCTCCCGGAGAGCGGGACGGGCGGTGCCAGCCGGGCAAGCCGACGCTGCGAAGCCCTGGTGGAAGCGAGGCATCCTGGGAGGCGCCCTGCGTCAGACGCTCCTGTGGGAGGGCGTGTGAATCCTCAGTTTCCCCAGGACGCGCAAGGAGACAACCCGGGGAGGGCTCGCCCGCCGCCGCCGCCGCCGCCGCCCCCCGCGTCCCGGAGCCCAGCCGCCCGCCAGCGCCCCTAGCGGAGCCAGCGCATCCCCAGCCGCAAACGCGCGCGCCGCCTGCGCTCCAGCAGGAGCTTCCTCGCCCTCAGCACCGAGTGCCTGCAGCGTGGTGACAACGCCAACCGCGCCCTCTATCTCCAGCACACTCCAGAGGGGCACTGGGAATACAGTAGCTACAAGTGGCTATGATAAATATATATTAATAGTATATTGTGTTCGTTACATATAATGTGGGAGCATTATGTGTTTTAAATATAATTCAATATAAATAATAAATTAAAGTTAATTAAAATTTAAAATTCAGTTCTTCAGCTGCCCCCGCAGGTGCAGAAGCTACATGTGGCTGCTGGTCACGGCCATGGCCTTGGCCGGAGCATCTCCCTCGGTGCAGAAGCTCTATGGGCCCGTGGCCACCGAGAGGCTCTGCTGCCCCCGAGGTGGTGGGGCAGAAGGCATCATTTTGTGGCGAGTGCTTTGGCACGCTGCCTGAGGAAGATCACCAGGGCCAGGCCGCCAGCCCAGACAGTGACTGCGCCGTGGTGAATCACCCCGGTGAGCCAACACTTGCCACAAAGCCTGAGCCACACAACTCACGGTCACCCGGAAAAGCCAAGGCAATGATGGCAGTGACCGGGCTGGGATGTAGAACGCAAAGAAGTGAGACTTGAGAAGACCATCTCCACGCAAGCACTTAGGTATTCTTTAAAAAATGAATAAATAAAAGAAGAAACTGTAACTGTGAGACCAGCTCATACTGGGCCTACCTTGTTGATGACAGAATGTCGCGTTGCTTTGAAGGTACAACAGAGCCAAAACTGCAAGCCATGCAGCCCAGGCATGCGCAGTGGAATATGCTTTGGCCCCCTAACCACACCCGGAACCAATAACTCCTCCTCTCGGAATCAAGAAGACCAGGACGGGACCGGAACCTGAACACGGACATCTTTCAGAAGCAGGGGTCCATTGGTCTGGGGAGACTAGGGCTCAAATCTGCCTTGACAAATCTTTCCATAAATGGGCAAATTTGAAGCCCCCCCCCCCCCACCCAATCGGACCCTTCCAGGCCAACATTCCAAAATCATTTCCCTTGCCCTCTGATCCCTTAAAGCTTGCCCCAGACCTCCAATTGGGGAGACAGATTTGAGCCCAGCTCCTGCCTCCTTGCTGGTCAGTTTTGCAACAAATCCTTTCTTTTCTCAAAAGCTGGTACCATTGTCACTGGCTTTGCTGTGCATTGAGCAGTGAACCCATTTGCTTGATTACAAAACTCCTCAAGGCATTGGCAATGTCGCCAGTCAGTGACAGGGCTGTGTGGGCCCTGAGGGGTGACCTGGAGGACAGGGAAGCACGGGAAAGGGAGGGGGAAGAAGCGGTAGACAGCCTTCCACCCAACAGAGAGCCCAGGCTCAGCAAGGCCACAGAAGAAGGGAGTCTCCAAACTGCTAGACCCAGAGGGACTCCACAGAGCCTCAGGGAGAGCCACAGGGGCCTAAGGCAGGGCCTACAAGGCTGGGTGGCAGGCAGGGAATTAGAATTTATTCTGTAAGAGACAAGGGGCTGCTAAAGAATATTAGGCAAAGAGGACATGACTAGATTTCAGTTTTGAAAAGGGGCACTGGTGGGCCAGGCATGGTGGCTCATGCCTATAATCCCAGCACTCTGGGAGGCTGAGGCGGGCGGATCACTTGAGCTCTGAAAGTTGAGACCACCTGGGCCACCTGTGGAAACCCTGTCTTTACAAAAAATGGTGGCATGTGCCTGTAGTCCCAGCTACTTGGGAGGCTGAGGTGGGATAATTGCTTGAACGCAGGAGGCGGAGGTTGCAGTGAGCCGAGATCATGCAATTGCACTCCAGCCTGGGCGACAGAGCAAGATCTTTTCTCAAAAATGAAGGGCTGGTTGGCGCTGGCTGACCCACCACACTGAAGGAAGGGAGAATGTAGTTCAGGTGGAGGCCGGGCAGGGAACAAGTAAACCCAGCTGAACAGAGAGGGCCACGGCAGACAGGGGAGGGAAAGAGACGCCACTCTGGAAACTTCTCAAAAGAATTGTGGATAACACTTGCTGGGCTCTGGGGGAAAACACTGTTTCCTGCAGGTGGGCAATAAGAGTGAAACTCCATCTCAAAAGAAAACCCCCCCCAAAAAAGCAGGCACCGTGGTGGGATGAAGGTGGGTGCCCAGATGTGGGGTTAGTGGTGGAGGAGAGAATGGGCTAGTACTGGATCTGTTTCCAAGGTAGAGCTGGTGGGACTTGCTGATGGGATTCGATTTATCGAGGTGGGGAAGGAGGCGGTAGCTACAGGTTTTGGGGGATGAGGAGGGGGAAGTCAGGAGTGAAGTGTGTAGTTCCACATATCACCTCCAGGGCGCCTATTAGATGCCTGGTGGAGAAGTTGGGGGAGGCTCTGCACACAGATGGTTTTAACAACATGGGCTGGGGAGAGAATGCCGAGAGAAAAAAGAGGAGATACCCCAGGCATGGCCACGCTGAGGACTCAGGAGGAGGGACAGCCAAGCTGGGACTAAGGACTGAAACTTACCAGACTTGGCAACAGCGTCTGGCAATTTTGTGATCAACAATTTTCCGGCAAGGTGGAGTGAAGACCTGGCTGAAGGGCTTCAAGGGAGACAGGGAAGCAAGTTCAGATGGTTGTTAGGGTGAGTTTTGCTGCAGTGCTGGGGGAGGGAGGTTTTGTTATGATCTTCCCTCTCCGCAACCAAACCAGAGCAGAAAGAGCATCCAGGGCTCACACAGAGGGACTCCCAGCGAAGGCCTCTTTCTGCAACGGGAAACCCACAAGGTTAGAAACCAGAAATCGCAACCTAACCCTGCCCTATCGTCAATTTTGTAGGTGACCTTGGGTAGGTCACTTTACTTCTTGGTATTTCTGTTTCCCTCACCTATAAAATCAGCAGCACAGTCCTGCCTTTTCTATATGGTAGCTGCACAAATGATTAGGTAACATCACCGATGGGCATTCATGTCCCCAGTCTACTTTCTAGCTCTGTGTATTTGACTGTTAGTACCTCATAGAAGTGGAGCCATGCAGTATTGGTTCTTTTTTGTGGCTGGCTTATTTCACTGAGCATAGTGTCCTCAAGGTTCTCCCATGTTACAGCATGTGTTAGAATTTCCTTCCTTTTTAAGGCTGAATGATAGTCCATAGTATGCACATATCACGTTTTATTTATCTGCTGACGGACACTTGGGTTGCTTCCACCTCTTGACTAACGTCAATAGCGTTGCTGTGAAGAGTTGTACAAATCTCTGAGACCCTGCTTTCAATTCTTTGGGGTATATACCCAGAGTGGAATTGCTGGATCAGATTGTAATTATATATACACATACACACATATATGTATGTGTGTATGTATCTGTCTGAGTGTGTATTTATTTATTTCAGGAACTTCCATCCTGTTTTCCACAGTGGCTGTAGCATTTTACATTCCCACCAACAGTGCACAAGGCTTCCAAATGCTCCACATTCTTGACAGCACTTGTAACTTTCTGGTGTGTTTTTTTGTTTTGATCGTAGCCATCCTAATGGTTTAGCCAATGCTAAGTGATCAGGACGGTCACTGTTATTATCAAGTGAGGTAACAAATCAGAATGTATTTTGAAAACGAATTGTATCTGTCAGGATCCAACCAAGAAAGGGAGAGCATTAAAAGGAATTTAGTAGGGGAAATTAGTTATACAGGGGATGGAAAGGCTGAGAAGCCAAACCACAGGAAGCCATTAACATTACATCCACCTAGGGCAGAGGACAAAGGACACAGGGCCACCCAGAGGAAGCCAAGGTGGTGAGGGGGAGCTGTGAAGACAGCTGGCGGGAGAAGCCCAGGGAAGCCTGGAGGAATGTAACCTGTGAAAGGAATCTCAAGCAGACACCCGCTAGGAGGCTCTGAGAAGAGCAGGGCACACAGGTGTGGCCTGAGAATAGATCAGGATTGACCTGCGCGGGGGCGCGGGTAGCTGGTCTGAGTGACCTGACGATGAGTCAGGAAACCTGGGCGTGGCGCTGTCCAGAGCACAAGAGTGACACCCAACACAGGACAGCAGCACCGAGTCTTGGACACGGGGCGCAAAGGAGTCAAGGATGTTGCCAGGCCTGTGGCCGAAACTGAGAACCGAATAGAGAAGCAGACTGAGCATGGTGGGGGTGAATCTTTCCTTTATCAACCCCATGGTAAGTGATCAGGATGGTCAATATTACTACAAGTGAAGTAACAAATCAGGACGCGACGTTCCCCCCCCCCCCCCCAAAATACCCACCTGAGTCACACAGGTGTGAACTTTTCTAAAAATTAAATTTTTATTTTGAGATCACTGTAAGTTTGTGTTCAGTTGTAAGAAACAAGAGAGATCCTGTGTACCCTGTACCCATTTCTCCATGTTGCAAAACTAGCACTACATCACCGCCACGGTAGACGCGGTCAGGGGCACTTCCATCAGCAGAAGGGACCTTTTGTGCCCCCTTAGAGCCACACCCACTCTGGCCTTCCAACTAACTTAATGCTGGCAGGACTATCCAGACCGTAAGGACTCCTACTCGGGACAAAGAAGACGGTCAGGCAATGGGAGAGTGACTGAAGGCGAACTGGCAGCACCTCCGCCCGCGGTACTCGGGGACACCGCAAAGGTCCGCCGAGGAGGTACCCACTTCCGCGAGCGCTCCAGGCCCTGCCCCTTTCGCCGCGGCCGACCAATTGCCGCCAGAAGGCCGAGCCGCTTCCGTCCGCGGCAGGGGAGGGCCGGAAATGAGCGGCAGCTTTTTCCTCCAGCCACCGCCTTGTCCAAGATGGCGGACCTCCACCGCCAGCTGCAGGAGTACCTGGCGCAGGGGAAAGCTGGCGGCCAGGCGGCCACGGAGCCGCTGCTCGCCGCAGGGAAGACGGAGGAGTCCGGAGACGGGCCGGCGGGGGCGTGGCTGAGCCGCGCGGGCCTGCGCTGGACGTGGTCGCGGAGCTCGGCGGAGTCGGCGGCTGCGGAC
Source organism: Ateles fusciceps (assembly GCA_036589455.1). Classification (NCBI taxonomy): domain Eukaryota; kingdom Metazoa; phylum Chordata; class Mammalia; order Primates; family Atelidae; genus Ateles; species Ateles fusciceps. The sequence goes on from JAZHEH010001297.1 coordinate 238,455, forward strand.
CCGGCGTGCCTGCCGAGCGTGACACGCGGGCAGCGGCTGGCGGCGGGCGGCGGGTGCCTGCTGCTGGCGGCACTCTGCTTCGTCCTGGCCGCGCTCTACGCGCCGGTGCTGCTGCTGCGCGCGCGCAAGTTCGCGCTGCTCTGGTCGCTGGGCTCGGCGCTGGCGCTGGCGGGAGGCGCGCTGCTGCGGGGCGGCGCGGCGTGCGGGCGCCTGCTGCGCTGCGAAGAGGCGCCGTCGCGGCCTGCTCTGCTCTACGGGGTCGCGCTGGGCGGCACGCTATTTGCCGCGCTGAGCCTGCGGAGCACGCTGCTCACGGTGCTGGGCGCGGGCGCGCAGGTGGCGGCGCTGGTGGCCGCGCTGGTCGGGCTGCTGCCCTGGGGCGGCGGCACCGCGTTGCGTCTCGCGCTGGGTCGCCTGGGACGCGGCGCCGGCCTTTCCAAGGCTCTACCCGTGTGAGGACCTCGCGCCCGAGCCACCTGGGAAGGACGCGGAGCCAGGCGGAGCCGAGGAGTGCACGCGGCTGCCGGGACCCCGCGGCGAAGGCCCTTCCGCGACCGCCTGCGAGTCTAAGCTGGGAGCGGCTGTTGCCACCGGAGGCGACAGCAGCATCGGGAAGCTTTTGAATGTCAGCGTTTTGTGCTGGACTCGGAACGTGCTCTGGAGATTTTGTCATTGAACTGGTGACAGGATGTGAGACGGTTAAGTTGCTCTCGATATAACTGTGGTCTTAGGTTCGGCTGAGTAAAGAAAAATGGCTTTTTTTCGAATTAACTGTTCTTGTCTTTTTCTCAGGCTGTTCTGTCATTTAAAAATCCAGTGGTAGATGTAGGTTGGTGACGGTCTTTTGTTTTGACTGTACCAAGACTTGGAAATTAGTCTCTCCTGCTTCAGTGTCAGCAAATCCAGAAGGGTATCAGATTAAACACCGAATTAAGCCACTGGACTTTTAAAAGTACTTATTTAAGATGGTTTATCTTGGGCTTTTTCTTCAGTTAACGAAATCATAAATATAGTGCCTTATAACATGAAGGGAAAATTAGTTCTGTATTTCACGACGAAAGCGATGGACCAAAAGAAATTTCCTACTCCAAGAAGCATGGGATCCAGGAAGGGGCACGCACGTGCTTAGCGGTCTCGGCAGAAATCCTGCAAATAGGAAGATAATTCTACGTCCGGAATGCCTGTATCTGGTGGAAACCGTGGATTTCTACAAGCTCGAATTACTCCTCACTTTATGGTCTGCTTTGTAAACTAGTTTACAATTTGCAGGCTGATCTTAAGATGCTTTTCGTATCTAATTGCTGTTTCCTTCATTTTAGGTTCAGCACTTACTTTTTTACCTACCTTAATTTATTGCCAGTAAGTATGAGCCTAACACTCTGAGTCCAGAAAACTACGTCTTGTCAGTAGCAGTACACTAGGAAGTAAAATGTATTTGGAATATGAACATTCTGTGCCAGTGGTTCTCACGCCTGACTGCACATCAGTTCCTTGAGAGCCGCACCTCGGATCAATGCAGTCAGAACGTGGGAACTAGGTGCCAGGCATCAGAACCTTTTTAAAGCTCCACAGGTGATTGATTGTGTTCCCCGAGGTTGAGGACCACTACTTTTTCTGTGCACTGGCTTGCACAGTTTGAAAATAATGCTTTTACTGAGCTGGATCCCAGTGTTGCCTTCACAGGGTGTCTGTCGTGCAGCAGTACAGCGCTGCTGGTCCCTCCAACCCCAAAATGTGTGTTCCTAAGTCAGGTCCCTAAGCCCTGACCCAAGAAGTGACACAGGTGGCCAGCATCCACACTGTAGGCTTGCAGGCTACCCACCCTGAGTTCTGGTAAGAACACTGCCTTGTTCTCCGTCAGTAAACAAGGTTACCTACCTCAAGAGGCTGCTCTGAGACAGCAAACGCAGTATTTTCAGAATGATTTATGTTTTTCAGTTGTAAAGACTTACGCCATTGGCTGCTCTTTTCTAGTCCCCTAAATTTCTGTTCTAGTTTTAAATTTCTCTAGAATTTGCAATCGTTGGGGGTTTTATAATTTTTACAATGTTTATTTTGTAAGCACCTAAAAATGTCACATTTCTCAGCTGTTGGCTCACACCTGTAATGCCAGCATTTTGGGAGGCCAAGGCAGGAGGTCACTTGAAGCCAGGAATTCAAGACCAGCCTGGGCAACATAGTTAAACCCCATCTCCACAAAAAATGTTTGAAAACTTTGCCAGCCGTGGTGGCGCACAACTGTGATCCCAGCTACTCAGGTCGGGGCTGAAGTGGGAAGATCGCTTGAGCCCAGAAGGTCGGGGCTGCAGTGAGCGGCAGTGGCACCACTGCACCCCCGCCTGGGCAACAGAATGGGACTCTGTCTCAAAACTTTTTTCTCAAGTCAAACATTGAAAATCTAGTTTTTATAAGCTCCAAATCACAACATCTAGTATATATTCTGACAATGATGTTTTTAAAGGCATATATATATATGTGTGTGTATATATATATAATTATATATATTTAATAAAAATAATAGAGGTTTCTGTTTTCTTCTCAAAATGTGATGTGTCAAGTCCAGTACAGCTAAATGGTAAAATGAAAATTTTTTTTTAATGTGATCTGCTTATCTGCTTACTGAGATACTATATTTTTAAAGTTAAAGCCCAAAATAATGAAATTTCTTTACACTAGAATCTCAGAAAAAAAAAAGTCTAATCTTGGTATGTGTTTGTTCTCTGGATCCAGTTTTAGTTTCATGAAATTTGATTGCAGTTTCTCTCTAAGCTATACCAGTTAGGGGTGAGTGAAGAAATCCATAACCTAAAGCAATCTTGAGACTCCTAATATGTTTATGGTGGGGTGCTGATAAATAAGCTGTAATTTCAAAGTAAAAAAATAATACTACTCAGTCTCTAGATTGTAACACTGAAAAGCAGCGTGTACGGCTGACATTTTCTCCACAGAAATCAATTAGCTTTTGCTGTTTTTTACATCCATAGAGAACCGGTTAGATTTTTATATCCTGTTCAACTATGTCAGTATGCCTTTTCTAAGCAACCATTGAAACTTCCAGCACCAGTGGCCAGTTGCTGTGGCTCTCGTCTGCAATCCCAGCACTTTGGGAGGCCACAGTGGGTGGACTGTTTGAGACCAGCATGGGCAACATGGTGAAACCCCACGAAAAAAATTAGCTGGGCATGGTGGTGCGCGCCTGTGGTCCCAGCTACGGGGAAGCTGAGGCAGGGTTGAGGCCGCAGTGAGGCATGACTGCACCACTGCACTCCAGGCTGGGTGATGGAACGAGCTGTCTCAAGAAAAAAAAGAAACTTTAAGCACTACTAAATCTGCCAAATAAATTTGACTCTGATGCCAAAGTGAAGCTGTCAGTGTAATGAAATGTTAAGGTGGCCATAGGACAGTCCTTTTAATAATAAAAGCTTCCATGTAAAACCAAAATTAAGGTCAGTATAGAAAGTATCATGGGGTATGTATAATAAACTGAATTTTGGCTTCCAATCCAAACTGGACCAAACGGTATGTTTATTTCAAACAATGAATTTGCCATGGACAAGATCTGTCTGGCTTACTATGAGTTAGAAGTATGCCCTGCCGTATTGCCACATAGGTATTATGGAAGAGGAAGATTAAGTGTTGCAAAATTGTTGTAGGAGCTATTCTGGTCCATTCCTTCTCAACTCCATGTGTGATTTCAAGTTATCTAAAGGGCATGTGACTGGATTTCTGACTAACATCAAGTTCCTCTCATCATAACAAGCCGATTCAAATCTGAACAGTGATTACTAGGAGATACATCCAAGGGGGAGCTCCCTCACTGAACAGCCAGAAGATTGTATTTTCTCTTCAGAGTATAATTTTCCATCTGTCAGGGCAAGTCTGAGTAAAAATTTTAACCTACTACAAACTACATTTGAGTAGTTTTCAAGTATTTCTCACTCGATCACCAAAATGGTGTAACAGAATTTGCTGAAAACCACAAAGTTCACAGCTGGCATTAATTTAAATGACCCAGCGGTTAATATGCTCAATCGTGTACTCCTCGGCAGATGGGATGCGATGGAAACCAAAGATTTCCTTAAGGCAAGCACTCCACAACTAGTTTTCCGTTAATTCTTGCGTAAATCACATTCTGTATTCATACAAAAACTTTATGTTTTTCTCGACAAACTGTACACATAGAAACAAATTTCCAAATGGACAGGAACTTAAATTTGTGGAGGTGCCCCATGTCTTGTGACACGTAAAAAAAAAAAAAAAAAAAGATCCCAGCTTTTATCTTCACAAAACAACATGGGAGTTGGGGCAATGAGGGTGGACAAGACAAGGCCAGCCACGCTGGTGGCCGGCAGCAGTCTCTTCATCTTGAAGACCTCATTAAGGGTTCCTGGGATTCAGGTGCCCAGAAAAGAGTTCAGGGCTACAATGATGCAGGCTTCCTTTTGTTTCTCTTGGTAAGTCCACAAGTTCTTAAATACTGTCCAGAGAGGCCTCAGGTTACTCAGTTCCAACTTCTACCGACCCCTTCCACCACCCCGAGAAGCTCCTCGCCTCGGTGGGCCAGAGTTCATGTTACTCCCTCTACCCCAGTTACTGCCACTCCGGCCGCCTCGAGAAGGGGTGCCACTGCCTGGAGGGCCCCCGAAAGGTTCATCTCTATGGTATCCATCGTGGTGCTCTCCATCTAAGGAGCTGGAACGCCCGGATTTGGGCACTCTCTGGGCAGGTCCTGGGCCCCCTCGGCCTGAAACAAAGAAAATTTCACATGGGACTTCTTGTATTAGCAACTGTTTGTTAGTAACTCCCAGTACAAACTTCTACTCTGTGATGACAGTGGACCACTTCTGGTGGGTGTCGGGGGAGACTGGCAGTGGTATTCAGAGCACTGACAGGTGTGCCTCTACCCTTTCCTGATCCTGCCTCTCCGTTCCTGGCTCATGGCCATGGGCTGAACATCAGCTAGATCCGTGTCCCCAGGGCTGTGTGACAGATGACGGGAAGCCAGGAGATGAGCATGGAGCACCTTCAGGGAGACCAGCACCACGCTCCTGGGCCACGTCCCAGGCCATCATGAGCGTCTACCCGCTCCTAGCCACCAGAGTATGGTGAGGGAAGGTTTGAATACACTGACTTAACTTTGGGAGTACGTGCTGTTGATGTTAGTAAAACGTACTCCAACTAGGATAAGTGTTCTCTGTGACTGTCCCGTGACATGCGGCACTTTTGGCTTCCTTTTCGTAATTAGTAAAATAAAATATTTCTTGAAAAAAACAACAGAAAACACAAAAAACCCACAAAACATTGGCTTTCAGGTTATATCACCCAGGGATAGCTTAACTTGCTTCAGACTTGTACACACAAATGTTGAGGTACTATTAAAATTCCTTCTGCTGGAGCTTGAGAATATTTTTTTTAAAACAAAAGAAAAAAAAATTCTACCCTATAAGATTGTTTTCTTCAGGAAATGATAGGATTTGGTCACATCTCCCATAATGCACTCAGACTATTGCCAACTGTCCTCTCTCATACTTTGTAATAGAAGATGAATCTAGCGGAGATGAAGCTAGGAGAGACAGCCAAAGCAACAATCTTGGCTTCTTTTCTTACAAAGTGCAGCTTCAACCCACCTGAGGGCAGCTGGGCAGAGCGTCAGCTACTGCGTCATTCCCATGCTAAGCATCCTTGAAGGGACCTAACTACAGTGTGTCAAGAGCCCTCAGCCAAGGTCATGGCACACGGGCTAGTAGTACAATGTGTTTATGCAGGGAGATCTATTGATGATACATGAAGTAATTTCTCAGGGTTTTGTTGAGAAAAACAACTATCTAGACCAAATGGCAGGCCAGGCATGGTAGCTCATGCCTGCAATGCCAGCACTTTGAGAGGCCAAGGTGGGTGGATCGCTTGAGGCCAGGAGTGTGAAGCCAGCCTGGTCAACATGGCAAAACCCCACCTCTCTAAAAACACAAAAATTCGCCAGGTGCAGTGGCACACACCTGTAGTCCCAGCTACTCTGGCAGCTGAGGTACACGAATCACTTGAACCCGGGAGTCGGAGGTTGCTTGCAGTGAGCCGAGATCGCACCACTGCACTCTGGCCTGGGTGACAGAGTAAGATTATGTCTCCAAAAACAACCAAAAGACCAAATGGCAGAACTCTGTGCTGGAAGGACCATCCATACAGACAGGCCAACTCCAGGAGCAGAGCACAAGCTGGGGCACGCGGGGGAGCAGCCTTCCCAGAAGCCTCCGAACCACACCGCCTATGCACCTGCCCCCGCTGCCCTGCGAACAGAGTTGTAGTCAGCCTTCACAGGCTACTCCTTCTGAAGTTAGTGCTGCCTATAAAATAAAGCTCCAGACTTTCCAGCTGGGGAGATCATCTACTGTGTCCCTGGAAATACTGCCCATAGACCATGTTTCCCAAAGTCTTTGTGACTTTGGGCATGAACAGTGTTCCTCTAGACCCAGGCTGAAAAAACCAACAGAGCACCCAGAAGAGGACAACTCTTCCCCTCCCACTGAGAGCCCTTGAGGGTTCGAAGCAGCCTTCACAGAGGGCAGACTGCCAATGAGAGCAGGGCTCCCAGAGAGCAAGCCCAGCAGAGAGTACTGGGGCATCTTGGCAGAGGGTTGAAGTGAAACCTCGGTGAACAGGGATTCCTGGAGGCAACTGGAGTCGTGTGTGGGGCCGAGTTGCAGTCCACCGGATGACAGCTCATGTGGCACTGGCACATTTGGGAGCACATGCCTCTGCATAGCCCAGGCTGTGAGGGTACGTGCAGCAGATGCAGGCAAGGCCTCCATCGGCCCCTGCAGCTCCTGGAACCGTAACCACTGGCCTACTCTTACCTTTGCCTCCTCGGTCCTCAGAAGGGCCCCCTGGGGCCTCCATCTCTCTGTGCTCAGAAGTGCCTGGGCCATCATGCCAGGGGCGCTTTCGGGGAGGTAGGGATGCCATGTCCATGCCCTGGAGAGAAGAGGAGCGTTCTCTGCTGGCTGGGGAATGACCATCGTGAGGTGGATGATCAGGGCGGGGAGCATCACGAAAATGTTCATGACCCGGTCCTGAAAAAGGAAACACATCTCCTTACAGGAAAGCACAGTGCGACCAAAAGCAGATGGGAATGACACCGTTGAGAGTGGGGAGCGACTCAACAGCCACCGTTCACTCATGCCGATGCCCGCCACAGGCTAGGGGCTAAGCCACTTGGACACCAGGGTGCCTCCTCACGTAAGGGGGGCAGGTAAGACTCAGAGAAATGCTTCTCAGGCGTCGTATCAAGACGTCTTTACAGTCTCAAGTTACTGAGGACCCCTAAGAGATTTTGTTAATGAGAGTTACAACTACGGATATTTACCATATTAGCAATTGAGACTGAGAAAATTTTAATTCATTTAACTTTATTCTCCAAAAACAATGTAGTAGAAAGAGCAGTCCTGTTTTAGACTCAGACAGATCCCTGTAATGTCAGGCGGATTCTTCTGCTCTGCATTCTACCTGCTGAGATCAAACGCTGTGGCTACGGGACAGGAGACAGCCCAGCCCCCCCGGGAGACATGAGCTGGAAAGAGGGACCCAGTGCACCCCCTGTGAGGGCCCTCAGAACTCACTTTGTGAACTGCTCATCTAGAGTTACCCAACAAGTGTTTCCTCTCCTTACCCTGGCTCTCTGTTTCCATCCCAGGAATCTGGCTTCCGCCCTCCTTCAAAGCGAAGGGAACTCATCAGGAGTGGGAAGTAAACCCCTCCTTCCTCCTGCGCAACAGAGCAAACAGTGCTGCACTCAGACTGGCCCCGGTGTGTGCACACCCACCACACTCTGCACCCTCTCCTTCCAGACCAGGTGTCCTCAGTGACGTGCTCACCTCGTGGGGTACCCCGACCTCGGCCTCTGAGATCTCGTCCTCGGGCCGCTTCCTCAGAAGCATCAAAATTCTCCTCAGGACCAAAGTCTTCAGGACCAGGAAAACCATCCCTTCCTCTGGGGGAGCACGGCCCTCATGTCTTGGGGGGGCTCCTCTTCTGAAACTGTAGAGAAAATAGCAGAATGTCCATCTTGGGGAACACCCTGTCCCTCTAAGTTCATGTTTCAAAGAAGCATAGGATATGAGAAAGCATGATCCAATGCTAATTAGGAGGAAAACAAAATAAAACTATATATTTTTAAAAGGATACATTGTATAATCCTATTAATACTACCAGAGGCAAAAACAAACAGGGAAGAATCATACCAACGTGTGGGGTTACTTTAAGCTTCTTTTAGGCTTTTAGGAATAATAACAACATCAACATGTTTAAAGTGCTTATACCATGCCAAGTACTTTACTACTTCATTTCATTCTCACAGCCACCATATGAAGCTGGTTTTATTAGCAGCTCCATTGATGAGAACACTGAGGCCCAGACTGCTGAAGTTATTTATTCAAGGACACACAGTAAGTCCTGTGATCTGAACTCAGCCAGTCTTGACCCTCGGCCCAGGCTCTGTATCACTGCCTCACAAATAACTGTCATTATCATCTACATTTGTATGATAAACATGTTATGACTTACATAATCAGAAAAATGGGGGCACAGATCGTGTCTGCCAACTATACTGGACCTGTTTGTAGGTACGGGCTTTGCCATCTGCCCCAGCCCACAGCCTCCACTCAGAGGCAGGCCTCCATGGCCACGAGCTGCACTGATGGCCCTGCTCCACAGCTGATGGGCACACAGGTTACCATCTGGCTAGCCATCCACTGACTAGCTGGCAGCCTGGAGCCCTGCTTAGTCAACAGCTTCCCCTTCTGTCTCAGGAATTTTGGAGCTGGGAGACTACGCTGACTGGGAGTATTGCTGAGGCAGAGAGGGTATCAGGACTGTGTGGAAGACGACAAAGTGGCCTTCTGACAGTGCACACTGAGAGACGGTGGTGCTGCCCTGCAGGGACCCTCTGCAGGAGCTGCGTGGCCTCCTCCCAGGCTAGGCCTCTACTCTTCCTCCAGTTTCCATTCCATTGTCTTTTACCCTAACCTTCTACTTGAAAGATTAGATTTTCAAACTTACAGTAAAGCTGAAAGAACAGTACAATGAAGAGCCCAGATCCTCCACCCAGATCAGTCCCTTCTTAATATTTTGCCACACGTGCTTTATTTTCTCTATCCAGCTACTCACAAACATGTTTTCTAAACCATTTGAAAATCAGCTGCTGACACGATGCCTCACCCCTAAATGCTTCAGTACATTTCTTCTAAGAACAAGAACTTTCTCCTATATAACCACAATACCTTCACACTCTCAGTAATACGTGATTTTATTTAACAATGGCCCGATTCAAATTGCCCCAACTGTCCTCAAAATGTCCTTTGCAGTCGGCTGTTTTAAATACAGGATTCAGTTATGACCATGGGCTGTTACTGAGTGGCCACGTCCCTTTGGTCTCCTTTCATCTAGAGTAGTTCCCTCCTATATTTCTGTTTTCCTGAGCTTGGCATTTTTGAGGGGTCTATCCAGGAGTTTTATGGTATCTCACACTCTAAATTTATCTGATTGTTTCCTCACGATTAGATTCAGGTTGAACATCTTTGGCAAAACCAGCTTAGACCTTCTGTGAGCCCATCGGTCTCCATGTTTATGACGCAAGGGTGGTGTGACAACCACAGTTTGCTGTCACAAAGGTGCATTTTCCCCTTTGCAATTATGAAGCACTCTGTGGGGTGACACTGAGAAAACACCTGGCTTCCCCCTCAATATTTTACCCAATAGGTTTAGCACCCACTGATGACCCTTGCCAGCATCAGCTATGACACAGATTGCTTATTACAGAGATGATTTTCTCATTCTGCCACTCCTCCTACAATTGTCACGTGGCATTCTGCTAAGAAAGAGATCTCTCTTTCTACTCCCCCACTCCAGCTGCCTTTTTTTTTGAGGCGGTGTTTCGCTCTTGTCCACACTGGAGTGCAATGGCGTGATCTCAGCTCACTGCCACCTCCGACTCCCGGGTTCAAGCGATTCTCTTGCCTCAGCCTCCCGAGTTCCAGCTACCTTTTTAATACCCTTCTTGGTCCCGAGGAAACTTGACCAAATCATGCTTCCTACAAGTCAAGAGGGTGTGCTGAAGACACTGGCCAAAATAACAAACTATAGCAAGGATGGAGCCGGCCAAGAAGAGGAAGAGACAGGGGAGCCAGGAGGTCTCAGCAGGGTGCATGTCTTCCCTAAACTCACTATTATGACTGCTGTAGTTACAAAGGGATAAAGACAATCCAATTTGCCCTAATAAGAAAATGCCCCCTTTATGGACTCAATGATTTTGTCCCCCCACCGCTCCTATTCATGTGCTGAAACCCTAAACAGCAGTGTGATGTACTAGGAGGTAGGGCCTTTTGGAGTTAATTAGGGCTGGAGTCATAATTATGAACTGGACCCCTGATTATTGGATTATAGTTCCTATAAAGAGACACCAGAGAGACCTCATGTCCCGGCCCCACCATGTGAGGACACAGTAGAAAGGCAGTTGTCTGCCAGCCAGGAAGAGGGCCCTCACCAGAAACCAGCCCTCTGGCCTCGATCAGGAATATCTAGCCTCCAGGAGTGTGAGAAAATAAATTCCTGTTGTTTAAGCCACCCAGTCTGTGGTACTTTGTTACAGGAGCCCAAGTAATACACTTGCTAATGGACTGACTGACCCCTCTCATCTCTCCTTCCCATTTAACAGATCCATTAATTCAACAGTCAAGAAACACCTGCAGTGCTGCACTGCTGCTCAGATCCTGAGGGTTTACAGTGGTGAGGAAACGAAGCCCCCGTCCGCCAGAAGGCAATATGCTTGCAGAAGCTACAGGCAATAATGATTTCCAAGCATTATTACTTTAGGTCAAGCAGTGCTCAGTGCCATGAGGAAATATAAAGCAGAGCAAAGGAACTGGAGGTAGCAGGGGGAGGCATCTAACTGGCACGAGCCTCAAAAAGTTGGGAGCATGTGTTCCGGGCAGAGAGAAGAGCAAACACAGTGTCCCAGGTGCAGGAGCAGGGGTAGCATATCTGAAGAACAGCACAAAGCTGTGACCGCACACCAGCCTAGGCTGTGGGTCTGCACTGACAGATGAAATACAATACAAATCAAGACAGAACGGCCAGGGACAGTAATCCCAGCACTTTGGGAGGCCGAGGCAGGCAGATCACTTGAGGTCAGGAGTTCAAGACCAGCCTGGCCAACAAGGCAAAACCCCGTCTTTACTAAAAATACAAAAATTACCCAGGCGTGGTGGTACTGCCTATAATCCCAGCTACTAGGGAGGCTGAAACACAAGAATCGCTTGAACCCAGGAGGCAGAGGTTGCAGTGAGCAGAGATCGTGCCACTGCACCCCAGCCTGGGTGACAGAGCAAGATTCCCTCTCAATAAAAAAAAAAAAGACAAGAAAACAAGACAAGGTAAAATGTAACATTTTGCACAAGATGCAGAGATTCAATAAACCAGTGAACATTATGTAGATGTAAAGCTCTAGCAGTCATAAAAAGCCATGTCAAAGGTAATGCTTGGATATCATTGAGAAAGGGTCTTAGGAACACCGGGAGCCCTTACATCTTTATTAAAACTTCCCTATCTCCTCTCCCCCAAAACAATTGCTTCCTGAGCCTCCACTATGTCATGGTCATCAGCCATGCTTTTCTCACCACCCCTGAGGGTGGGATGGCCAACCCTAACCCAACCACCCATGACAAGAGGAGTAAGAAATGGGATGAAAGGGCTGAGCACGGTGGCTCATGCTATAAACCTAGCACTTTGGGAGGCTGAGGGGGGTGAATCACTTGAGGTCAGGAATTCAAGACCAGCCTTGCCAACACGGTGAAACCCCATCTCTTCTAAAAATGCAAAAATTAGCCAGGCAAAGTGGCATGTGCCACCTGTATCCCAGCTCCTCAGGAGGCTGAGGCAGGAGAACCACTTGAACACGGATGGTGGAGGCTGCAGTGAACCGAGATCGCTCCACTGCACTCCAACCTGGCAACAGAGCAAGACTCCATCTCAAGGAAAAAAAAAACACAGGATGAAAGGACACAGATGGATGGCTAAGGAGCAGTCAGTGACTACAGTAAAAGCTGAAGTGCTGAACATCATGGGACTGAAGCCCAGCTCCAACACCTACCACCTGCCAGACCTCAGAAAGTCAAGACTCTGCTCTTATTCTGTCTGAACTTGTATCTGTAACTGACGCTGACAGTTGCACCTATCTCATAAATTCTTTAAATCAAATGAGGTCATTAATTTCCTGTATTAAAACAAATTCCTTGAATTAAATAAGGTAACAATATCTGACACAAAGTAAACACTCAATTATCATCATCTTTAATTATTCTTAGTCTTACTTGAGATTTTACTAATTCCTGGGTGGTTTTTTTTTTTTTTCCTTTTTAACAGACAGGATCTTGCTCTGTAGCCCAGGCTGAAGTGCAATGGTATAATCATAACTCACTGCAGCCTCCTGGCTTCAGGTGATCCTCCCACCTGATTCCTGAGTAGCTAGGACTATAGGCATGCACCACCAAACCCAGCTAATTTTTACATTTTTTTGTAGAGATGGAGTTTCACTACATTACTCAGGCTGATCTTGAATTCCTGGCCTCAAGCGATCCTCCCGCCTCGGCCACCCAAAGTGCTGGGATTACAGGCATGAGCCACTGGTCATGGGCTACTTCCTGTTTCTTTCTCCATATTTCTTCTTAAATGTTCCTTAAACTCCCCAGGCAGACTGAGATGAGAGTTCAAGCCTGATCTAAGTTTAACAGGAAGATTATTTTTCAGTTTAAGTTTGTTAAGATTATTGGGCAATTACACAAAAATTGCATCTATTTCATGACCCCTTTATTTCCAATCTAGGTAGCTACCTCACATTTCATCATTCTAATCAAGAAGAACCTGCAAATTTTAACTCAGATCCCAGCAAATCTCATAGTATGCTGATCCTCCCATCTCTTTAAAAGGACCAAAAAATTAAAAAAATAATAAACAAAAAGACTTCTAAACAGCAAAGATTAAAACTAGACTAAAGTTAAAAAGCACACTTTTTTTAAAAGTCCAAATGCAAACTCTAGAGAGTTTAGGGCTAGTAATTGATATAATTCTCTTTCCTCAAGAGAAAGAAGAAAGAGACCTTTGTGGAGACCGCAGATAAAAAGCTCCACTGAAGACAGAATGGGCCCACAAAGTATCCGTCCCCACCTTTCTTCTCTGCGCCCCTCGGAACCGTGGGTCCTCAGGATCCCGGGGGAAACGTTCGTCTCCGGGTCTGCGGCCTTCCCATGCCCCCGGAGGGCCTCGGGCTGCACCCCGGCCATCCCCCCTCGCTGAATTCCCTGTGATCAGGGGGAAACGGAGGCCCAGGGCCCCCTCGCCTCCACTTCTCTTCTTGCGGTAAAGGTCCTCCTCGCCCCTCAAATTCACGTAACCGATGGCCAAAGCGCTTGTCAGGGTGGAAGTCATCTGGTCTGCTGAAGTCATCGGGGAAGTCTGGGTGAGGGCCACGTCTATGAGGGGGGACCCCTGCAGTCTTGGCCACCCCGGAAAGGCCCCCTCTCGGGCCCATGCTCAGGCCCGCCGCTCTGCTCATGCCGCCTCTCTGACATCGGGCCCATGTGATGGTTTGGAGGGCCGCGGGAGTCACCTAAAGGAAACAAAGCTGACTTTACCACGTCTTCTAGGAAACCTGCTAACATAGGTCTGATCTGCAGCATCTTCACATTTCAGAATGCATTCTTTATTGAGAATGTTTTCCCTCCTTGGTTCTCAGCTTAGTTACATGACAAATGTCCCTGAGGCACTGTACAATAGAAAGAGCAGGAGCTTTGGGGTGCAGACTTCAGTGTCATCACCCACTAGCAAGGGCAAATTACTAATCTCAAATGAGATCAGCAGCGTCTGTCCATGTCTTACTATACACTGGAAAATGAGAGAGCTTCCTGGGCTTCAGAAGGAGCTTCCTTTGTCTGCCCCTGTTCTTTCAGGCATTTCATTAGGGCTACCTGCTCCACATCCAAGGAGGACACAGCAGAGGAAATTAATACTGCAGGCCAGGAAGCACGCCAAGAATTCACCTCTGTACCCATCAACAGGGCGCCACTGCTACCACCCATGACATCCCTCCTCTAGCCCCGGCTTGTTGCACTTGATGCCTTGTTGCATGGTATCACTGGCCTCTCGAATACCTGCCTGATGACCACACAGCCCTGCTGGGCTTCAGTTTCAGGGTCTTCTGCACCTATCTATGAATGTTGTTCCTTATCTACAATATTCTCACCATTCTCTGAGGACAGTGTTTGGAATCCCACAAAAGGTTTCTAAAATATTTGAAACTATGTAACATAGCGAAAGTACTGAACAAAATGGAAAGATGCCAGTTAAATGTGTGACGGTTAACTTAGTTCACCTCCTAACTTTGAAGGGACTGTTTTCCCAGCTACTGAACTACTGCAGATTTTATAAATGTTTACCTATTTTTGTCAACATACAATTTAAATCAAGCACTCTTGATATCAAGCAAAAGGATACTCTTGATTCTAAAAACAAAAACTGTGTTTTTTAAGTGAAATTCCTCCATTGAGTAAAGCTCATGCCTTTTACTGCTTTTCCCTGGCAATAAAGATGAGCCCCTCCTGTACCCCAGCCAGCCACAATTCTCAGCCTCTCAGCATCCTTCTTCCTTTTTTCTTTTATCTTTTTTAGAGACACAGTCCTACTCTGTCACCCAGGCTGGAGTGAAGTGGCGTGATCTCAGTTCACTGCAACCTCCACCTTCCAGATTCAAGCGATTCTCCTGCCTCAGCCTCCCAAGTAGCAGGAATTACAGGGACCACACCTGGCTAATTTTTTATTTTTAGTAGAGATGGGGTTTCACCATGTTGGTCAGGCTGGTCTTGAACTCCTGACCTCAAGTGATCCGCCCTCTCGGCCTCCCAAAGTGCTGGGATTACAGGCATGCACCACTGCACCCGGCCCCTCCCCTTTCATTTTCGTTCATTTCTATTGGCGGTTTCAATTCCTGCTTACCATACAACATATACAAAACACTTGGAAATCTCAGGATAAAACTGTGCCATTAAAGGAGTCTCTCTCCTCCAGCTCTTTCTGTCCCATCTGTCTCTTTTACCAGTCCTCTCCTCTCTATTCAGCAGTTTGCGAAGATCCTAGCTCCATTTCCTTCTGGCAGCCAGGCTCCCTCACTTTCTCAGTGTGTTCCTGCAGCTAATGGCTTCTTCCCTGACATGATGTTGCTTGAGCTTAGCGTAACCTCAGACACAGCAGACCTTTGGTGTAAGGAAGGTAAACATATTCCATTTGGACTTATTAGTCCTATGAATATTATGAATATGAATCCTCCCATTACCTCTATCTGTTTAAAAGTACCCTGCTCTTCAAGGAAAGAAACCCACCACTACAAATTAGAAGGGATGTGGCCACCAGTGATGGGGTGGCAGCAGCGGTTAATCCAGTAGGGGATGGCAGGGCCACTTTCTCGGCTCTCCCTTCTCCCTTTGGTCCCTGGGAGGAGAAAGGAGGAAGAGAGAGAAAGAGGGTGGGGGATAAAGAGAAAAGGGGAAGAGCAAGGATGAGAGGGAAGGAGGTGGAGACAGACACAGGGCAGGGAGAGGAAGAGAGGCAGCTCTCAGTTTGCTGATGGCAATAACTTGGGGGGGTAAAAGACTCTCCTTTTGCTTCTCTAGTTCCCTGTGACCACCTTCCTTCTGTATAGCCTCTGCTACCACTTCTACACAACGGGACGGAAAGAAACGCTCTCTAGTTCCCTTATCTCTTTCTTACCTCTAGTATCACACATAAATTCAAGACGGAGCTTAAATTCACAAAGTCCTAGGACTGTAACGCTGACAAGGACTTTCTTTACTGGATAAAATGGGGGCAAGAATCTTAACATGTACCACACAGTGCTGTGGGCTTAGCCAATTAAAACTAAGAGACTACAGTTCTGTGAAGGGCAACCTCTGCGGTCCTCCTGATTCTTAGAGTTGTGAAAGTGTGTGTTGAACACAACTGTTTCCTCATTCCCCTCCATCCACACTCCCAGAGTCACACCCTTCAACTCCTCCCAACAGCGTGCTGCCCACCACACTCCTGCTCCAACTCTGCAAGGCAGGGGGTGTCCCACTGATCTCAGGGACCATGGTGTCCTGCGCACTCTCCTTCAACCCTAGGATTAACTCTAAACTTCCAAATAGCCCACATCTACATTCTAATCATTCTCATCTCATTGCTTTTCATATCAACAACCTGAGGAACCGCATATGGGTAGAGTGCTTTCTTCTTTTCAAATGGTACACAACTATGTAACCAGGTAAAGAATTCAATATACGACAGGATTTGGGAGGACAAGGGTGTGATAATAAAAACACTGTCAAAAACTTGAAGCAGAAACAATTCATCTCTTCAGGATGACAGAATCACACTTGCGCTCAATGAGCACAGGAACCACCTGCATTGCCAACAGATGGGCAAGGCCAGCCTGTCACAGGCACGATTGCCGGAGCCTGTCCAGGTGCCTTCACTGTCAGCTTCTGGGGTGAGGGGCTTACTTCCTCTGGCCAGTGTTGTTGCCTAACTAAATAGATCTAAGAAAACAACCAAAGACAAAGCTCTTACCTGAATGACCATGCCCTTATTTTGCCCAGAGGTTCAAATGACCAGTCTATCAATGACTGACCAACAAAACCATTTGCTGTAAAATGTGCACACAGGTGGTAGAATAGAATCTTTTATTCAGCCGAGCAGTTATTTACCTTTGTTGGGGCCAGGTCCTTGTCCGGGGTTCAGAGGAGGAATGCGACCTTGTGCTCCCTGCTGCCCTAGGCCTGGTATCAGGGGTGGGGGGCCTGCACTCTGTCCTTCCTGAAAACAGGTTTTTAAAGTAAGGGTATGAAATCACAGGCTTGTGCTTCATAAATAGCAATTGTATTATGACAAGATAAAAATACCCAGTAAATATTTAGCTAGTGAGATGATAGCAACATTGTCCTTAAATCAGGAGAAAGGTGATGATAACTTCTCTTACTAGAATTTTTTAAAAAGCATTTGTATTTTAAAACTGTTGACAACTTTTATTTAAAATTAGATCTTTACTTGTAATGCCAAAAAAAAAAAAACATCAATGGAAAGTCAGAAATCCTAACACAGTAACACTAAATTAAACCAATTAAAACAACTGGTTTAACTGGTCTGATTAAAGTGAAACAAGTTAGATTTCAGCATAAAAGAATTAAGAGCACAGATTTTCATCAGGCAACTTCTGAAATCTGAAATGCCCTACAAAGTATCAGATCTTCAGACTCATCCTACCAATATTTCTATAGGTCAATTAAAATTTCAGAATCATGCTTTTCATGTATAAAATATTTTACTACATGGCACAATAAAAAATCCCATTGAATTGTCCCAGAAACTCAGGCCGGTCCTTGTGACTCTGACATGTTTATAAATATTTCAGTTATAACACAGTGGCTAAAGTTCATTATTTTCTTAATCCTTCCAAATGAAAACTGTTCATTTACTACCAGAAAGTTAGGAAAATAACTTATAATAAATAATATATATACATACGACTGAGCAATAAATTAATAAAATATACAAAACTTCAAGTTTTAGGGCAATTTAGAATGGCAATCCTATATTTAATTCAATTCATCCTAACCTCTGAGAAGTGCCTAATAAAAATCTGGAAATAACTCAGATGCCATCACATTCTCCATTGGTATGACACTTTTAAGTTCTGGAAGATCTGCTGAAGAAGAGCATGTCATTTATTTGTCTTAGCTGGTTAGCTGAGTTCAGGAAATCCAATGGTTACCTTTACATTAGGGACTCCTGGTGGTACTTGAAAAACCAAAACAAGACTGTGCTTTCTACATCTGTAGCATTCCCTTTCTCCAAGTATCTCAGGGAATCAACGTTAGCTCGCTCACTCACTTTTGGTCCACAACTGGACCAAAAGTGAGTTTTCGGGAACAAAACTCAATTCTTCAGACCCAAATAATGCCTCCACACTAAGAACTTTAGAAAAACATAAAAACCACAGAGCCGAACCATATTAAATTTCTGCTCATGCAATTCTTTTTGTAATTCACTCCCCCAAGCAACCTGAACCCTCCTCACACCATCTCTCAAGCACAAGCTCAGCGAATGAGTAATAATAATTGGCTAACAACAGAGAGTCCTCACAAAGGAGAATTTCTACAGAAATACTCCTTCCTGCCGACACTTTTATATGGGAGCCGAAAACAACTTGAGCAGAGCTTCATCCAAAGGGTCACAATTTCCAGAATGCTCAATTCTGGAATCACAGGTCTCTTGATTTCTATTCATTGTAATAAACAGTGAGGTACAGAGTCTATAGTACACTCATGAGTTAAATATCCCATCCTATCTTTCAAAAGTAGAGTTGGCAGACAGGAGGTGACTCGGTGGCTAGCTGGCCCATGGAACACCAGGCTGCAATGTGAAGGGCCCGGGAAAGGGAGCATGACGGCCTCAGAGCTGACCAGCATGTAAAACATGCCTCCTTCTCAGGGTCACAGCTCTCCTGGAGCCCTGGGACAATGATCAACCGTACTCAAATGAGAGTGGATCTTTTCTGGAAGAAGCTCTATTACAAAAAGAGAAAAAAGGTGAAAAGTAAAAACGAATACTGAGATGTACTTAATGGGGGTATAACCTAATTCATCATTCTTATGATTTCCTTCTTCAGCCAGGATGCTAGTGTCTTAAGCTACTGCCACTACTTGATAAATATTTATATCCAGCTGTGACCGTTTTCCACAATACTCAGCAGTATCGCTTCTGTGAAGAGTATATCTTCCCAATGCATTAATGCTTGTAAGTTGGAAATGAATAATACCTGGTTGAAGGGGGCCCGGGGCCCATCACCTAGCAGAGGTGTTTTCTGTTGCTGGAATGGTATTGGCCCTTGAGATGGATGTGGCCCTCTTGCTGGGTTCTGCTGTCCCTGAGGTCCGGGGGGTCCTTGCATGCCACCCTGGGGTGGAGGTCCTAAAGAGCCCTGGGGTGGCCCCTGCTGACTTTGTGAGCCTGGAGGCCCTCGCAATTCCTGGGGAGGTCCCAGCATTGATCCTTGGGGTGGAGGCCCCTGCATGCCTCGGATCTCTTGAGGACCTCTCATTTCCTGAGGGCCATGTCCCAGTAGTCCACTTGGAGGGTGAGGTCCTCTCATCTCTTGAGGCGGGTGGCCCATCATCATCCCTTGGGGGAGCAGGACCCTGGTTCTCCCGGGGGCCTGGAGGCCCCTGCATTCCTCTTGGATTCAATCCCATCAGAGGTCCCTGAGACACAGGACCTTGGATCCCTTGAGACCCTGGCCCGCCTTGGATCCCATGAGGATGAGGAGGTCCCTGCATTCCTCTGGGACCAGGTGGTCCCTGCATACCTTGAGTACCAGGAGGCCCCTGTGGGCCCAAGTGACCCTGGGGACCAGGCGGACCTTGGGGGCCTATGTGACTCTGTGGGCCAGGCGGACCCTGAGGACCCATATGACCTTGAGGACCAGAACTACCTTGTGGTCCAGGTGGCCCTTGAGGTCCCAAAGGGCCATGAGGTCCAGGATGCCTCTGCATTCCTTGGGGCCCATGCATGTCCTGAGGCCGTGGCAACCCCTGGGGTGGGCCCTGGGGTCCCTGTGGTCCCATGAATCCTTGTGGCCCCCCCACCTCCCTGATGCAGTGGAGGACCTTGTGGTCCCATTTGTCCCTGAGGTCCAGGAGGCCTAAACTGTCCCTGTGGACCTGGAGGCCCCATTTGAGCCATGTTCATTGGCATCTGCTGAGATGGGTGGGGCTGCTGAAAACCTTGAGGAATCTGAGACATTGGACCTTGTCCTTGAAAAGGCTGGGGTCCGAGGAGAGGGGTGCCAGATGAGGGAGGAGGCTGAATTTGCTCGACCTGTTTCTGTGCAAGTCTTTCAATTTTAAGTTGCTGGAAAGAAAGAAAGAAAAAAGCATGTTGAATAAATAAGCCAGAGTCCTTGAAGATGCCAATATTGCTATCATGTATTCCATTAGAGGACCCTCAAAATAAACATAAAAATTTCTCCAAGTCTTCATGCTCCAGTGGTAATTAGAGTCCATGAAACACTCAGGTACTGTGAGGAGTTTTAGGTCCTTTCTTATTAAGTGCTGGAACACAGCAGTAAGGTTTTGTTGTTTTGTTTTATGTTTTTTTGTTTTTCTGTTCACCAGGCTGGAGTGCAGTGGTGTGATCATGGTTCCGTACAGCCTCACCCTCCTGGGCTCAAGTGAGTCTCCCACCTCGGCCTCCAGAGTAGCTGAGACTACAGGTACGTGCCACCACACCCAGCTAATTATTATTATTTGTAGAGATAGGGTCTTGCGATATTGTCCAGGCTGATCTCAAACTCCGTCCAGGCTGATCTCAAACTCCTGAGCACAACTGATCCTCTTGCCTCAGCCTCCCAAAGTGCTGGGATTACAGGCGTAAGCCACCACGCCTGGCCTAGTCAGGATTATTTATATCCATCTTGATCAGGGAAAGCCCAATAATTTACCACTATTTCATCATTCTTGGTAGCTAACATAGATAGGAAAAATAAGAACAAGCTACCTGCTATATGAGCTGACAAGAAAAATTCTTTCACAAATAAGTGATTTCAAATTAAAACTGTGTTGCCTTTATCTTTTCTATTAAAAATGTATATTTAACTTAGATCTACTCACTGCCCCACTAATTTGGTTTTATGTTGTTGTTGTTTTTGAGACGGAGTGTCACTTTTTAGCGCAGGCTGGAGCGCAGTGGTGCAATCTCAGCTCACTGCAACCTCTGCCTCTGGAGTTCAAGCAATTCTCCTGCCTGAGCCTCCCAAGTAGCTGGGACTACAGACGCGCACCACCACGCCTAATTTTTGTATTTTTAGTAGAGGTAGAGTTTCACCATGTTGGCCAGGCTGGTCTCGAACTTCTAAGCTCAGGTGATCTGCCTGCCTCGGCCTCCCAAAGTACTGAGATTACAGGTGTAAGCCACCACGCCTGACCGTAATTTGGCTTTAGAACTCCAATATATGACTCAAGGAAGTCACTTTAAAAAAAAAAAATTAGTCACGCGTGGTGGCGCGTGCCTGCAGTCCCTGCCACTCAAGAGGCTTACATGGGAGGATCACTTGAGCCCAGGAGGAGGAGCTTGTAGTGAGCCATGATCATACCACTGCATTCCAGTCTGGGTGACAGGGCAAGACTCCGTCTCAAAAATAAAATAAAAATAAACCCATACGATATTTTTTAAAATTTTAAAAAACAGGATTCTTTTGGAAACTAGGATTCTAGCATAGCAACAGGAAATGGTGTATGTGTCAGACCCATCGGAGAGTCACTTCCCTTTTCCTTAGGAGCATTATCAGTGAAAATGTCACCACTACCCTCTTAGAGCATCTTGAATTCCCCCCCTAAAGAGCTTCACACACCTCCAGAAGTTGTGGGTTAGTATACTGTAATGTAGCCATTTCTTGCTCAATTTCTGCTTGTGTTTTTTTCTTCTCTTCCAATTTAATATCTTCTTTTCTGTCATTCAGCACCTCATTTGGAGCAGGAATTGGAACTTTATTTTGCATCCAAGCCTTGGGAAATAAGAGAATATTAAAGTATACCCTAAGTATGAAAATCACAAAGATAGAATGAGAAAACCACTCTGCAATGTCATCTGTTCAAACTAACCTCTGAAGTGTCTTTACTTATTTTTACTTTCTCCATGACTCAAGTACATGACTCATGCTAATTCTTAATGACATGGGAATAAATTTAGGCAAACATACTACTAGGTAGAAATTACAATGGTGGGCCGGGCGCGGTGGCTCACACCTGTAATCCCAGCACTTTGGGAGGCCGAGGTGAGTGGATCACCTGAGGTCAGGAGTTCAAGACCAGCCTGGCCAACATGGTGAAACCTCATCTCTATTTAAAAAAAAAAAAAAAAAAGAAAGAAATTACTATGGTGATAAAAGCTGCAAGATACTGCATGTTATTAAGAATGCAAAGCTTGCCAGCCTCTTCACAGGGCACATGCACTTTGTGTTGAGGGGACAACTAAAGCAGAATGTAGATAAACAACGGAGAAGAGAATCAACATACTCCCTCTGCTCCATGCCTCTTTCTTCTATTTCCTCTCATGGTGTGGATGATAATAAGCAGGTGAGGACAGAACAGAGAAGATTCATAACAACTCAAGACGACTGCAAAGCAGGAGATGAGGACCATGTCTAAGAGTGAGTGAATATGGGAAAAATACTCCAGTACAGAAACACCTTCAACAGCGAGATAATCCAAGAGAAACGTCAAACTAACCAACCAAAACCTCTCTGCATGGATGGGGTGGAGTCGCTTTTACTTACCTGCTGGAACTGAGCAGGAATGGGTTTTGCATAAGGAACTTTCTTCTGAGGTACTTTTTTCTGGTCCTTTTGCATCACTTCCTCCATTCCCCAATCTAAACCTGGAATTGTCATTTCAATTTCATTTGATTCATCTTTCCCTGTAACCATAAAGAAAAGTAGTTTGCCTCTTAAATAAAAGAAATTGGCCACTTGATCAATGAACACATTACTGTAAGAATACATTTTAAGTATTATGCAGTTTATATCATTTTTCTCAACATTTGTCAACATAAATCATTTTGGTTTCAATATATTTACCAGGAAGATAAGAAACAGGTCAAGAAAAAAATTATACAAATAAAATATATCTGTGTAACTTCTCTTACCCATCTGTTCTTGTTCCATTGCTAGTTTTAGTTGTTCTGGTATTCCCATTCCTGGAATTACTGCCAGGCTATTAGGTTCAAGGTCATCTATAAATAGTAATATACCATCGTCAATAGAAAATTTACAAAAGTAGAGACAATAAAATTAATGCTTTATAAAAATGAATGTCACTGATGATTTATAAATAAATCTATAAAATTAAAATTCATTTTGGATAATCTTCCCAGTATCAAACACTTCTATAACACAATGTCAGATTTCAAAGAAGGACAGATGTGCAAGAGTCTCACCATATTCTACTCCATCTTCAGACATTCCAGGTAAAAGGTTTAGATTATATCGATCTCGCATTTTATCACCTGGTCGATTTCGAGTCCAGAATTTGCTGTAAAAGTAATGAGAAGAGAAGAGAAGCATGGTTTCAGTATTTTTCTGGGCACTTAACAGTACTAGGCAGACCTTTGGTAAACACAACAAATTTTTACAATTCGTTTCTTCTACAAATTAAAAATGTGAGGTTGTGGCAGGAGGACTGAGTCCAGGAGTCGAGCCCAGCCTGGGCAACATAGTGAAACCTTGTCTCTACAAAATAAAAATTTTAAAGTTAGCTGAGTGTGGTGGCACATGCCTGTAGTCTCAGCCACTCAAGTGGCTAACGTGGAAAGATGGCTTGAGCCTAGGAGTTTGAGGCTGCAGTGAGCTGTGATCTCACCATAGCACTCCAGTCTAGGTGACAGAGTGAGACTCGGTCTCTAAAAAAATAATAAAAATAAAAATAAAATGTGGGGCTGGGCGAGGTGACTCACGCCTGTAATCCCAGCACCTTGGGAGGCTGAGGCAGGAGGATCGCTTGAGCCCAGGAGTTCGACACCAGCCTGGGCAACATGGTGAAACCCCATCTCTACAAAAAATGCAAAAATGAGCCAGGTGTGGTAATCGGTGTGGACTATTGCTGTGTACCTATAGTCCCAGCTACTCAGGAGGCTGAGATAGGAGGATCACCTGAGCCCATGGAGGTTGAGGCTACAGTCAGCCAAAACTGTGCCACTGCACACCAGGCTGGGCAGAGACCCTGTCTCAAAAAAAAAAAAAAAAAAAAAAAAAAAAAAAAAAAAAAAAAAAAACCGTAGAAAAATTTTGTTTTAAAAAAGAGGGCAAAACAAAATTTGAATAACCAAAGCCATATTCAATACTCAATCTTTATTGAAATATAAGTATTTGTAAACCATTACAAAAATGTTGCCAAGAATAAGTTAGAATATAAATTAATGTATCAATCAACCAATAAAAATAAACATGTGCAGTATTTATTTCTTGTTGCTCCATATAAAGCTTTGCTATTTCAATATAAAGCTTACCTAGTATGGTCATTGGAGCCTGAGCAGAGAATATGCCCAAGAGGATGCCAAGCCAGACTCCAGATCATCCCTTCGTGGGCCATCTCCATCCCACCCACTTCCTTCTCTACCCTGCAACAGCATCAAGAGAGAAGACTTTTTCACAAAAGTTACCCAGCTCCTCCCTCTGCCTCAAAAAAGACATTTTCTGTTAGCCTTAAAACGAAGCTATCAAAGCCTGGACTTGGACTCTGGTGAATTCCACATGTCACAGGGGTATTGGCTTACCATTGCCAAAGGACATTTACTCTTTCATCCAAAGAGCACTTCACAAGAGAAAAGGCTGCAAGCATTATTTCACTAACAGAAACTAGGAAACCAATTTAATCCTCCTTAATGACTTCCATATCCACAGACAGAGGTACATTTTTTATTCCAAGCTGGATTTACAGAATTGAAAACTGCAAGCAGTCTCTAATATAGGACATATGAACACAAAAAAATTACAAAACTATCTTGTCTGCACACATTCAGGTGCTCTCTTCAAAAAATACACGGCTTTTTCACATCATAAATCTTACATACCCAACATGCCAGAATAACAAAGAACCATCAGACCCTCCACTGGCAAAAAGTCCTTCATGAACAGGATGCCAGGCCACAGCTGCAAAACGAAAACATAGGAAAAGACACAATTATCAGGATCTGAGAATCTACAGGTAACAGTTGTCAATGAGAATCGTATCACAACTGCTAACCTGTGGCTTCTTTCTTATGACCTCGGAAGACTTGAAGCTCTTCTTTTAGGTTTCTGATATCAAAAAGTTTACAGAGATGGTCACGTGATGCTGTGAGCAGCCAATTGCCATTGAGATTTAATTTCACTTCCATTACTGTGTTTTTATGGGCATGACTAGAAACAAAGAAAAAAAGGTCAGAATTCAAAACAAGTGTAAATATAATGGCCATTTTTGTTGAAAAGCGAATGGATCAACATGGCAAGAGGTAGGGCCTAGAATGATAAAGCATGTAACATTACAGAATCACAGTTAAAAACACACTTGAAAGTAACAGGGCAATGACACAAATAATATGCACTGCCCAGAGACACAGACAGCTCTCATTAACCAGTTAAAACAGCAGCAGAGGCCGGGTGTGGTGGCTCACGCCTGCAATCCTAGCACTTTGAGAGACCAAGGCAGGTAGATCACCTGAGGTCAGGATTTCGAGACCAGCCTGGCCAACATACTGAAACATCTCTACTAAAAATACAAACATTAGCCAGGCATAATGTCGTGCCACTGTAATCCCAGCTACTTATGAGGCTGAGGCAGGAGAATTACTTGAACCTGGGAGGTGAAGGTTGCAGTGAGCCAAGACCGCACCAATGCACTCCAGCCTGGCTAACAGAGCGAGACTGTGTCTCAAAATAATAATAATAATAATAAATAAATAAAACAGCAGCAGAGCTTCCACTGAACAGTAAAGTTTATCTGTGAAGCAGGAAAGCACATGAACACAGAAATTAATATTCAGTAAAGCTCATTACTTTTCAAAAAATTCAATGAACTTTCTCTAATTCAGACAAAGCATAAAAATAGACATTGGAAAGTCTGAAGGTTAATTTAAACTAAAAACAATGCAACAGCCCCCGGCCTGTACATCTCCAAGGAACCATTCACAAGGCATTCCAGGTTGACATGGCCATTGGGGTTGTACAACAAAGCAGCCTTGCTCCACCCAATTCACTTTGAATATGGTTCTCTTCCCCAATCACAAAGACCAGGATACAGCTACTTTGTCAAAAAAAGTTAACAGATTCATGTAGCTGTGGATGTTCACAAATAACTGAAAGAGAAAACCGGATTACATAGCTGCATCATAGGTAAGCACGTCAGACAAAACACGAGAACTGGTTCGAAAACAGAGGAAAACCTCTCAAAATCGATGCTGTAACACGGAGAAGGCTGGAATGTGTCTAGTAAGGGGCACACACCAACTCCTCACCGTGCCACAGGTATTCTGAAGAGAGACAATAGGCTAGAATAGTAACCACCTCTTTCCCTATCCTTCTGCCACCTCCTCATATGGCAACCAAATTAAAGTTAGGTCTGTGTGGCAGGACAGAAACAAGCCTTACTTCATTAAGAGTTCAGAGATGAATCATCATTAATAAGAAGTCTATAGATCCAAGTCCATCTGTTGCCTAAATGACTTTTTCAGAAATACATAAGAGAAAATAAAGCTAACGGTTAAAGGATACACTGCTTTGCTCCCCTTTGTTCAGGGGCTAAGGTGAGGTTTCTATCACTTACAGTGTTGCAAGACTCTGCCCAGTCTTGGGATCCCAGAACTTGATTGGCTGTTGACTATCTTTACTTCCTGAAACAACTAACCCTTTGGTTGGATGCCAGTCTACACATTTCACATCAGCACCATGCCCTGTTGGAAACAAGTTAGGATTAAAATCTAATTAGCCATATGCATTTAAAGCAATTTAAACCTAAGTAGAGAAATATTAAATGTTTTGCTCTCAGTACTCAGTCAACTTGAAATGTTTTTTGTGAAGACTCTTTGGCCTCTGTGTCTGGAAATTTCTCAGACACAGTATCCTCTCCTCCTACATCAAGACACGCAAAAGCCAGTCGTCTTCTCCTGGAACTAAGTGCATCTTCTCACCTACTTGCCGGGAGGTCAGCTGAGGCTTTTGGAAGCTGCACCTCTCAAGACCCGTATGTAAAGCTTTTGAAATTTCTCATGTTGTTCCAGATTACTCTGGTTACGAGGCACAATCCCTGTACTCACTTCAGTTGTCCCACTTTGTGACAGTCCTTACAGATGAACTTGATTCAACCTGAATTTAGGACTCTGGGACCACCATTTAGGAATTTAGGACACCACTTTCTAGATGGAAAGACAGGAAGAGAATTCCAGCTTTCAGCTCCTGTTTACTGAAATGCAGGAGAAATACACTCTTCTCTTGATTCACACATGTTGTGGCAGTCAGATGAGGTAATAATAACGTTATCCTACTGCAGGCTTACTATATTTAGGCAGTGTATTGAGCACTTATAAGCATCACCTTTTTAAATCCCCATAAAATCCTGAGGAAAATATTAGCATTATCTCCATTTCACAAGTGAAGAAACAGAAGGGCTGTAGGGGTTAAATAACACATCCTAGATCCCAAAGCCAGTCAGCAAGAACAGGAGCGAGGACCTGACCCTGGTCTGTGGGATTCCAGAGATGGTTACTTCAGTAACCACCATGCTAAAGCATGAGCTGACTTCACCAGTGTGACAGATGAGCTTACTAAAAGTCACAAATGTGAAAAATGAAAACTGAAAAAAATGGGTACGATTTTTTAAAAATCCGGATGTTGTACAAAGCCCCTAGAATATTTTCCATAACAAATGAACTAAGCAGGAGGTGAGGAGTGAGGAAGAGCATTCAAAAGAGCTTCCTCTCTACCCTGGATTAAATCCAGCTTCTGTGAAGTTCTGAGGTGGAAACAAGGAAGGATACAGAAGAACAAAGACAAAGGGAAGTGAAGTGGGAAAGACCAGATGGGGTAGAGGCACTGAAAGTGATTTGCACCAGTTCGTAAGGGGAGACATTTGGGTCTCAAATGCGCATAGGTTTATCCCAACAAAATATCCCTTACGGGAGGTAACAACTATCTGGAGAACAGTTTGACTGTATGTATCAAACGTATGAGAAAGTGCATCTCCTACAACCCAATAATCTCGTCTCAGATTTTAACATTAGGAAATAACGGATATGCAAAAAGATTTGTCTAGAACATTTACTGATGCAATTTAGTTTTAACAGAACACAAGTATGTTACAAAATAAATTGCAGTGTGCCATATGTACTCAAAGGAATGTGATGCACCTATTATACATGATCCTATAGACGATTTAATGGCATGATTGAAATGTTCATGATAGTTTTTTTTTAATACAACCAGTCAGTGTATACCATCACTGTAAAAGGCAGTCAATAACATGAATGACTGTGTGAGCTTATCTAAATAAAAGAAAAAAGCCAAGAAGTCTAGACACCAAACTATTAACAGAAATAATATTATGCCGGAATGTGGTACTAAGGTGATTCTCTTTCCCCGTGTTTACTCTATATTTTTATATTTTCTACATATTTTGTAACTGGAATCTGAGGGTGGGAAGGGGAAAGAGAGGTCTTTTAAAAAGAAAAATAACTGAAGATGGAATAATTGAAACATTAATACACTTGAGTCCCCCTTGCCCCTTGTTTGACTTAAGAAACTTTAATTAATGATTTGGTCCTAAAAAGGTATGGCCAGGGAATTTTAAAACTCTATGGGCCACTGTCACCTAAAAATAAATATTATGTACAGCTATGTATGCATTAATCAATCAAATTTGAGATTAAGAGAAATGCATGAGGAAGCAGTATCAAATTACAATGCACTACACAACAAGTTCATATTCTTAACAGCCATCTCCATCTACCCTCATCTTCTCTAGGACACGTTTATTACACAAAGAATGTATGTCTGTTTAGTTTTAATATATATTTAAAGAAGTATATGTAAAAACAAAAAAACTATGAACCCCAAAAGGAACCACAAAATAAATATTATTTTCTAATGTTCTCTAAAATGTACTTAAGTAAAATTCAAGTAAGTGAGGAATCCCATGAATTTACCCATATCCATACACATCACAAATATAAATCAAACTGATTGGTAGTGATTCTTGGGTATAATTTTATTCATCACTGTTCTTAATAAAACTAGTAATACTAGCAAAACACATATACTTATGTATAGTACTATTCTAAGTGAAGTATATGTAGCGACTCATTTTACATGTGAAGACTGTAAAGCACAGACAGATTAAAACATTTGCTTGGGACCACAGTGATGATACGGGGCAGAGCAGAGATCTGAATGCAGGGAGCTGGCCCCAGAACCTCTGCTCTTAAGGACTATGTGATACTGCTTTCTTAGATATGAAAAGGTTAGTGTAAGAGTTACAAGAGCAGAAAAAACCAAAACTGTGTCACTTCCTATTTGCTTCTCTATACATAAAGACTAAGCGTAGGATGGTACCTGCAGACAGTGAACTGGAACAGGGGGAGAGACTATTCATTTTTTAGCCTTTACATCATTTTATGTTTGAATCATGTGCATGTAGTATCTAATTTTTCAAAATTAAATACAAATAAATGAAATAGTTACTTAAGAAAATATATGAAAAAAGTATTTGTAGCCTAACATTTATGACTTTAAAACGGAGGACATACACCAACACACCTTTGCTCAAAAATGCATACCATGTATGTCTAAAAGAATACAAAAGAATCTGATATCATCTGGCTCCAAGAACTAGGTAGCTTGGGACACAAGGGAAAGAAAAAGACTTTTCACTGCACACTGTTTTGTAATTTTTCAGCTTTGAAACACATTAATGACCTATTGAGAAAATTCCATTTTAAAAAATTTTACTAAACTTACTACATAACAGTGGATTACCTCTGGAAAGTGAGTGTGAAATCCTTATAAACAGCATACATTAAAAGATTTATTTTATTTTATTTTTTAAGACAGAGTCTTACTCTCTCGCCAGCCTGGAGTGCAGTGGTGCAATCTTGGCTCACTGCAACCTCTGCCTCCTGGGTTGGAGCAATTCTCCTGCCTCAGCCTCCCAAGTAGCTGGGATTACACGTGTGTGCCACCACGCCCAGCTAATTTTTGTATTTTTAGTAGAGATGGGGTTTTGCCATGTTGGCCAGGCTGGTCTTGAACTCCTGACCTCAGGTAATCCACCCCCCCTCGGCCTCCCAGGGTACTGGTATTACAGGCGTGAGCCACCGCATCCAGCCTAGAATGTTTTAATGTAAGGAGAAAAATAAATAGATTAATTCGGAATAGAAGAAAATTGACATGCAACTGCTTCCTTCTTCAGGGGGGAGAAGTGACTGAATTTCCAGTGAAGTGAAAAAAAAAATTCAAATGATAAAATTCTACCCTCACATGTCAATGTTAATATATTTAGATTCAGAGGAATAAGACCAGTAGAGATTTATCCTAATAATTTAAGTGGATTAAAAAAAAACTTTTGATATGTAAAAGATGGCATTTGAAGTATTATTAATAATAGCAAAAATATTGGAAACAAATTTTAGAGTGGAATTATTAAACAAAGTTCGCCACAGCCAAAAACTATTAAAATGAAGATTTCCAAAACAAAAAAAGTTCATGAAATAATGTGAACTAAAAAGCAAGCAAAACAACACACAAATTATACATGCACATACATATTTTTATAATCATCTTAACATAACCTATGTATGTAAATTCTGTACATGTATATTTTGTTCAGGAACATTTTGGTGTGGTTACCAAAATGCAGGTATAGATAAGCAGAATATGAAAATCATGTTGAGAATAATGGAAACAAAGATGAATTTTTTCTATTCCCATTTCCTCTAGTATAATATGGTGGTTTTAAGAAGAAACAACATGGATTATATTTTGTGTGTGTGTGAACTCTGATATGTTTTTGTTTGTTGTTTAGGTATGTTTTTAATATGAAGAAAAGAAACACCACTGAATGCAAGTTACTTTGCTAGGTAATATTTTCCCATCAAATTAACAAAAATCGATCAGGCATGGTGGCACATGCCTGTAATTCCAGCACTTTGGGAGGCCAAGACAGGTGGATTGGTTGAATCCAGGAGTTTGAGACCAGCCTGGGAAACATAGTAAGACCCCATCTTTAAAAAAACACAAAAATTAGCTGGGCATGGTGGTACACACCTGTAGTCCCAGTTGTTCAGGAAGCAAAGGTGGGAGGATCGCCTGAGCCCAGGGAGGCAGAGGTTGCAGTAAGCCAAGATCGTAACACTGCACTCCAGCCTGGGCAACAGAAGAAGACCCTGCCTCAAAAAAAAAAGAAAAGCGAAAATTAAATTTGTTGGCACTCAATATTAACAAGAGAGAGAATAATAGGCATTCTCATCTGTAACTGGTTGGGAAACAAATTAGGACAATTTTTGGGCAAGGCCATATGGCCATCTCCATCACAATCTTAAAGGTACTTAACCATTGATTCTATCAATCCTCTGCTAGGAATTTACTCTATGACTGCAAAAGCACACCAAAATTTATGTACAAAGATATTTACTACACCTTGTTTGAATTGCCAAAACCGGAAATAACCTAAACATGAATCAAGGAGAGGTTATTTAGGAAAATTAAGGTAAAGACATATAACTGAATACAAACCAGCTCTTAAAACTGAGGCAAAAATAAGAACCTTTTGGAGGTGTTGGAAATGTTCTGTATCTAGATTACAGTGTATTTATTTGTCAAATTTTACAGGATTGTACACCTAAAAAGGGTAATGTTACCTTATGTAAATTATACCTCAGGGCCAGGCACGGTGCTCACACCTATAATCCCAGTACTTTGGGATGCCGAGGCTGGAGAATTGCTTGAGCCCAGTAGGTACAGACCAGCCTGGATAACACAGTGAGACCCTGTCTCTACAAGAAAAACTTAAAAATTAGCCGAATATGGTGGTGCAAACCTGTGCTCCCAGCTTCTCAGGAGGCTGATGTGGGAGGACTGCTTGAGCCTGGGAGGTCAGAGCTGCAGTGAGTTGTGATTGTGCCACTGCATTCCAGCCTGGGTGACACAGGGAGATCTTGTCTCAAAAATAAAATAAGATAAAATAAAATAAATAAAATACATATACACAACACACACACACACCCCTCAGTAAGCCTGCCTTTTTAAAAATATAAGCGCAAAAGCAAAGTGTAATATGGTTCGATTTGTATAAAATAAAACAAGCTAGGAACAGTTTTTTAGGAAGAAGAAATGGTATGGGAATAAGAAAGTGGCATTTACTGTTCTATACTCCTGAACCTTTTTATTTGAGACAGGGTCTCACTCAATTGCCTGGGCTAGAGTGCAGTGGGAATTTGAGCACAGGAGGTGGAGGCTGTAGTGAACTGTGATTGTTTGAGCCAGGCTCCCAAGTAGCTGGGACTACAGGCATGCACTACCATGTCTGGCTAATTTTTTATTTTTTGTAGAAATGGAGTCTCCCTGTGTTGTCCAGGCTGGTCAAATACTTAACATGTGCTTTTATTATTTCATTTAATGGCAACTACTTTTGGTGTCCCTGTATTCAAAACTCAAGGGAATGATTGATATCAATTAATGCCTTCATTTGCCAATAGAACAAACCAGTGCCTGCGGTCCCAGAAGATGTATCTCAGATACTCAGCAGGGAGGTCTTCACTGATAGCTCTCACACATGGTATGGGATGCATTAAGTTTCAGGATATTGTGGGTTCTGTGAAGTGGCAAACCATACATAAAAACTTAATCTTATCTAAATTATTATTTCATAGAAAAATGATTAAGTACCAAACACGTGGTTTATTAATTCCAAATATTAACTGTAAAGAATGCCTCTACACTAAATTTGATTTCATTTCATTTCTGAGGTACAGAATACAATCATTCCAGGCTCTTTGTGATTCCCCAAATGTGAAAATTCCAAGAATGTAGTATATGTAATACTGAAAGAATATGGACTTAATGGAAAATTCACCCAGGTAACAAGAGTTTTTGTAGCCCAGTCACTAGACGTTATAGTACAAAAAACATCTCCCTAAAGGCTCAAGATTTTAGAACTAAAAATTTCTTGCTGATGAAAGACTAAGCATTTTTTCAAATAATTAAACTTCTCAGAATCAAGCACCTTTAAAAAAAAAAAAAAAAAGAAGAAGAAAGAAATGGGGGGGGGGAAAAAGGAAGATAAAATTCTGAACAGCACCAAATCTGCTCAAGGCACTACAAAGTCCACCACAGGCACAGTGTGGCCTTGCAGGGGACTGACAGGAGTCTACAGGTAGACTGTGGTGGGTGTGCACAATCCTCACTAGGATGGCAGAGCTTAAAGAAGCCAGTGACATGGGCACATGAAAGATTCAGCAGTAAGACTTGGAGGTACAATTGCAAAATTCTATAATTAAGAGATTCCAGTTGTAGATCACTATATAAAGAAAAGACTATTATAAATCTGTGTGGAATTCCCTCTGAACACAAATACCTAAGAATTTAACCTGTATTGTCCCATACAGCACCTATTAGCCATATGTGGCTGTTTAAATTTGTTTTAGAGTTGAAATTTTAGTTTCTCAGTCGTATCAGTGACATTTCAAGTGCTCAACAGTCACATGTGACTAGCAGCTAGAATATCAGACAGGAGAGATAGAGAATACTTCCGTCATCACATACACACAAAAAACCCTATTGGACAATAACTGGCCCTAAAGAAAGTGTCCCTTTAAATTTCCACAATCTTATCTCAGTTGTACAGTGAACAGCAACAACAAAAAATTATCTTTAAATGATATTGGAGTTTGGGAAGACCTGCAAAACTATCCAGACCTCTAACTCTGCAGATGAAAACACTGAAGTTGGAAAGGGTTAAGGCAGTGGTGGGAGGGGGCCCAGACTTTCTTCCTCCTCATCCAATCCTATCTTCACCTCACTAAATATAACGTACAGATGAAGTGGATAGTCCCTTTTGTTCCAATCACAAATCAACTTTCACTTTCTCAACTGTAACTGAAGAGCTTGTACATGACAACTTCTGTACTCCTTTCCACCTCTCAGAACTATACAAGAAAATAATTATGGATAAATACATAATGATTTTGACTATTTAATAAGTAAACACTGATTCTGAAGACCAGAGTCTTGCTCAGAATAAAGGAAAGTGGGTAACCATAACCTAACTCCACCAAAAGATATTCCAAATATTGAGTTATTTTAGATATCAAGCATTGAGAACAATGAGTTTGTGTCATTTCTTAGCTAGCTATCTAGCGAAGCATTCCCTCAGGGTCCTAGCTAAATGACCAATGACAGAATTAGCATCTCCTGGAGACAGGTGACCTGTGTCTAATATGCCAGAAATGTTCAACTTAACTACTTTATAATAATTATTTGCAGAAAGCGACCATTAATAGTGCATTAAAATGTACAGAAAACCTGAAGTAAACTATTTCACGGATTCTACTTGTTCATTCTTTCACATATTCGTTTTTGTACTCTTCCACTCATTCATTAACTCAAATTAAATGTGCATGATGCCAACATTTATTGAGCTCCTATTATAGGTGCTCAACCTCTCAAACATGTGGTCACCAAACGAAACGAGGCCTGAATATTGGGGGAGTATTTGTAGGGTTACACAGTGCTAGAACAATAGCTTTTTAATAAATACTTAGAATAAAAGTCTTTCAATCATGATTGAAATTAAGCTTTGAAAAAACACTAATGCATCTTTAAAGACCTTTCTCCACAAAATAAAAACAAAAAACTCTCCCTTTTAAAATATGCTATGTAACCACACTTGAAATAGCAAGGTGTAGAATGCAAACAAGATAATTTTCCTAATGAAAAAATGCTTAATGTGTTAAAAAGAAAATTCTAGAAATAAAATGCAAAGACCCCTTAATAAACCTTAAAATTCTAACATGATAAATGGTTTAGGCATTAGATATTTCGTGAACACACATTCTAGACTTGCTTTGCAGACAGTGAGGCCTTGTTGTTCATTATTTCCTATCCCAGAACCATACAGTGTAGTGCAGTGAAGGCTAGGACCGGTAAGGACAAAAGGTCTGTTTTTTTTACTATTCCCTTAGAGGAGGAGGTTCCCTGGCTTCTGTGAAACTGGATGTAAACGTTGTGCCCTGTGCATTTTTCTCAGGCCCTCACCCCCTCCTCCACCTCACGGATGCTAAGGAACCTGTCACCCCAAAATAGCTAAATAACCCTGTCTTGAGATAGTCCACAGGATCCCCAAAGCTCGGTGAACAGTCTGAAAACCAATACATAATAAGTTTTATTTGAAGGTCAGAAATGGTGTTCATGTTCCCATTTTATTTTTCCTGGATCAGGCCATTTATGAACAGATCTTAAGAAAAATTTCTTTTATACAAAACTTACAAAAAGCACCGATTTTCTAATACAGGAAGAAAAAAGGCAAACAAAGAATTCAAGTACCATCTTGTACAACATTAACAGTAGAACTGTTACTCAAGAAAATGTGTTAAACAATAACAGCAAACTCAGGCTACTTCTAGTCACAAGAACATAAAATGTAACAGATCAGTTTAAGACAAAGGGTATATGAGTACCCATGGTCCATAGCCAGACACTCCAGTTGGACAGAGGATTTAAGATTTTAAAAAAGCATAAGTAATCTGTGTACTGGTCAAGGAATAAGCAATTTATTAGCATTTTACCTTCCTTTAATGCAAAATGATTTTCACCACAACCCAATCAACTTGGAGTGATTACTATTAGTGATCTTTGTTGTCCAAATCTAGAAAGTTACATCAGTGAAAAACTATAGAATTAAATGGAAAGTTAATTCTGGAAAGGGGGTATGTCTAAGCAGGGCAGTGTTTTCACAATGTATGTTCCAAGCAACAGTGCATAGAATCACAGGTGAAGGGGTTCGGCAGTCAAAGAAGCTGAGCAATGCTGAATTTTAAGATAAGTTTCTTTCCCAGTCTGAGAGCCTTCAGTCCCTTCAATATGTCCATTATTACAAATCTGGGAGAATTTGGTCACAAGTCTTCTTTTCTCAGAGTTCTTTGAAGTCCGCCAGAAGGCTGATTTTGGAAATGTGAAACACTAGTTTACTACGTTTGTCTGGCAATGATAAACCTACATTCAGGAGAGTGGACACCTCTAGGGGAGGAGGAGGAGACTGGGGAAGGGCATGTAAAGGGGCCTTTAACCTTTAGTCTGTAATGTGTGTTTCTTTATTGAGAATTCAGAAATGAGTGTGGCAAAATATAAGGATTGGATGAGAACAAAGTGTAGCACATAAGTGTTTTTCAAGTTATAAAAAATTGTGAAATGTACAGTGTCAGGAGCAACCGATACACAAACATAAAGCAGCAAACTCAAATGGATAAAGTGGCAGATGCACCATCCATCTGCCAGTCTCTACTTAAGTCACACGTTTACCTTGCATATGCAAGTAAAACGGTTTCTATTGATTCGTACCAACTTGTATTTACATGGAAGACCAACAAAGACTGACCTAAAAGAAACTGTCAAGTTGGTTAGAAATTGAAATTAGGTAGAAGATTAGTGCCACGTAACTACTTAAGTACTTCTAGCATCAAAGTGAGCAAATTCTTACGACTCTATGGTAAAATACATAACTGTTGGGTCAAATAAAAAGATACACAGGTGTAAGTTTTGCTGAAACTTACATATCAGGCTGCTGTTAAACTCTTACAATAATGTGAGGAAGGGTATCAGGGGAAGCGCACAATTTCCATTTGAGTCAAGTTTAAAGGCTGTATTTAGAAAAATCTTGAGGATTAGGAAATGGAGAAAAGCAGGTAATTGATAACAATTTGAAAAGGTACAGTATATTTCCAAAATACTGCCTGAGGATGTATAAAATGTGTGTCAATCTTCTATATTCTTCAGTTATAATAACCAGATAGAAGTAATTTTGCAGTGTGTTTTGTGCTAACCAGCAAATTCTCCTTTGTAGACTTTTTTTTTTAATTTGTATTTTTTAAAGGCTACTTTGCAGAGTATTCATCAAAGATGCTTAAAGGAATGTAGCAACCAAATATTTTTAACCTCATTTCTGCTGTATTCGTTCAATTCCTTGATGTTAGCACCAATATCATAGAGAACTTCAGCCATTTGTCTGAGACGGGAGATACCAGTGTTCCGTAAGTGCAGAAACCAGCAGCAAAGTCCATTGTAAGAAAAAGTACTCTGAGGCATGTGTGTATACGTATGTGTGTATGTTCTGGCACACGTAATTCAACAGTCACAGGTTCTCTAGTAAATATTTCTGCAGATATTCATAATTCAGTAGCAATATATACAGTCAAGAAAAGCAGCATGTAGTCATCACTTGAAAAACTAGAAAAATGCAAAAAGAAAAGACATTCAAAAGATTGATGGGAGTCTGGCAATACCAAGACTATCAGAAAGGCCAGTACGTATGCTACATTAATAATAAAGGTATTAGTGCCAGCAGACAACCCAGGCCAAGAATAAAGAGAAGCCGAGACTCGACGGCCCTAGTACAGAAGAAAACGCAGAAACAAGAAGGGAAACAAAAGATGTTTTAAATGATACTTATGGAGCACTTCCACAGTAGGCAGTCCTTCTGAAAGCAAGGTAAAGAGGTGAACAAGTTCACTTTCAGTTGGCCGGATTAAGGATACAGTTCTTTTTAACTCAGAGTTTAGAAACATAAAAGCAACAAATAATTCTTGTCAAAGCGGAAGAGTAGTGATCCCACAGCCATCCACAGCATCAACTGTACTCTGAATCTGTGTTTTGCCAGAATCTTCTTGGGCGTATTCACACAGTTGGTAAATGTGCCTCCCTAAACCTTGTCCACCTACCGCTACTCACCTCCTGGGAGAAAAGGAAGTAGCAATAGCAGTGATGAAAACATATCTCTATCAAAACAAGAAGAGTACATGAACTCCTAAATACTGTGGAGGCAGGTGTCTATCACATGAGCCCTGGCAGACTGCTTAATTTCCAGCTACGACTAAGATTTTTCTATTAATGAGTAATTGCAGATAACACATGCTCCAACTGGATCTTGACAAACACCTCCATTTCTGCTTCAAAGAAAAATGTAATCTGAGAAAACTTCCAACTGGGAGCTGGTTATATTAAAAAATTCCTACCATAATAAAAATTCCCACAAAATATCCATTTAGTCCATACTGATATAAGCAAGTAACAATAAACAAATAAGTGGGCCAGGCACAGTGGTTCATGCCTGTAATCCCAGTGCTTTGGGAGGCTGAGGCGGGTGGATCACCTGAGGTCAGGAGTTCGAGACCAGCCCGGCCAACATGGCGAAATCCTGTCTCTACTAAAAATACAAAAATCAGCTGAGTGTGGTGGCATGCACCTGTAATCCCAGCTACCCAGGAGGCGCAGGCAGGAGAATCGCTGGAACCTGGGGTGGGGCAGAGGCTGCAGTGAGCCGAGATTACACCACTGTATTCCAGCCTAGGTGACAGAGTAAGACTGCGTCAAAAAAAATAAATAAAATATAAATAAATGGAGAAGAGTCAAGTCCCCCATGCATAAGAATTCCATATAATTTACACAGTTACGCCACCTGAAAAGAGGGGGTTTAACACTCCACTCCTTAAGTGTGGGCTACATATTAATATTATGACTTTATTCCAGAGTACAGCATGAAAAGGGAGAAACAAGAGTAGCTGTCGTTGAAGAAATTTGACAAACTCTATTCTCAAGCGGATGATCAAGATCAACATCAAGTCATATTGATAGTATACACCCATGCCATGGTATGATGAAAATGGCGCTTTACCTGTGCGATCTTCCTCTCAAAACCGACAATCCCCAGACTACTCATGAGACAAATAGTAGATAAATCCCAACTGAGGGACATTCTGCAATATACTGTAACAGTTCTCATCAACACACTAGCTGCAAGAAGACAGTGGGGCTACTCAGGGCATACGGCCTATGGGTTGACTAGTCCTGCTCTGCAAGCAGTCACTCTGTAAATAATTTTCTTGATTAAAAAGAAGAGGAGAATGGAATAAAATCTTGAAAGTGCTGAAATGGGAGGAAAAGATTTGAATCTAGCATTAAAAATCCAACCAGTCCCATTATAAATGTAAACATGAGCCAGGCTCAGTGGCTCTCGCCTATAATCCCAACACTTTGGGAGGCCGAGGTGGGCAGATCACGAGGTCAGGAGTTTGAGACCAGCCTCCTGACCAACATGGTGAAACCCTATCTCTAACAATTAAAAAAAAAAAAAAAAAAAATGTAAACATGAAACAAAAGACACACAAGAACCTTAAAAATTTTTGCCCATAGATCTCAGAAGATCTTACCATTCCAGAGATGTGAAAATCAAGTAATACATATTAGGAAAATCCATACCAGTTCAAATTAAACAACATATCTTAACAATGCCAGTATCTCCTTGTGAAGGTGTTTAAAATCTGCCATGTTCTTGTTCTTTATTGAATGAACGAGGAAACGATGAGAGAGCAAAAAAAATAGACCTATATATACATCGTTTAAAATCCGAAACTATGTTCTTCAGGAAAACAGATTAATGGTTTATTCCACTTTCCTCTATGAGCCAGGACCAAGAGTAAATTGTAAAAATTCTCATTTCCACTTACAGTCTACTATAATTCCCCCCCGTAAGCAGAGAATAACCAAAGGATGAAAGTAGCTGTGTCCAATAAAAGCAGCAGTACAGTGTCAAGTCAGTTACATTTGGAATCAAGAAAAGAGTAGGTTAAATATAATTCAAATAGGTAATATGCTCAGTGCTCATATGCCACATAATGGCTAATAGTAAAAAATTTCTAATAAACTGGATGTGTTTAAATCTCAGATGTCACTTACTAGTTATGTCCTTATGTCATCTACTTAACTCTTGCTAAGCCTTAATATTTACATGTATAAAATGAAGATTATTACCAAAAATTATTGGGTTGTTTCAAGAATAAAATACATGAAGCACTTAGCATCATGCCTAGCATATATTTTGAACATTAAATGAATAAAAGCTTTCATTATGATCCAATCTCCGCCCTGAAAAAGTTCACCATGCGGACAGCTATTTCCATACAGACTTAGTTATCCAGCAAGAGCTGTTACTACTATGAACAGAGTACGGGAAAGCAGAAAATGGCTCGATGTGAGAGCGTGTTCCCAAAGTGAAACATTTGTAAGACTGCTAAATTTCAGTTTTCAAATGACTCCAGAAAAAATAACTCTGAATTCTGATTATGAACATCCACCCCCAAGTAATACACTTGATGTAAATGCCATTTACCTCTCAGAACTAGAAAACCTAAAATGAGACCACCATTACATTCACTGTGCTGACTATCCTTTTTTTAAAGAAAGACAATACTAAGAAAGACTTAGTATTTAAGTCAAAGTACTTAACGTAATACTCTAACGTAACTATTGATTCCACTAGGCTACAATGGCATCTCCAACACTGAGAAGATGATACCCCAGTCACTTCCTTTTTATGGTTCCCTCTACATTTTCTGTATTGTTAGAGATCATTAACTCATTTCTAAGGGGGCAAAAAACCTACAGGAAAAATGCTAGGCCAGCAGCGGTGGTACATGCCTATAATCCACGCACTTTCTCTACACACACACACAACACACACACACACACACACACACACACGAATTAGTAGCAGGGTGTCATGCTGCCCAAGGGTACATGGGCAGGGGCTGATGCAGGCTTGAGCCCAGAAGGTCAAGGCTGCAGTGAGCTGACGTCATGCCACCACACTCCAGCCTGTGTGACAGGGTAAGACCCTGTCTTGAAAAAATAAAAAGAGCTGGGTTCAACACAATCTTTCAATTACTTTAATTGATTACTTATCTCTAAATCCCCCAATGCCATAGATTACTTTAAGCTTCAAGTATACAATTAAAATTTCACTATGAAAGACTTATTAAGAAATGGAAAAATGATCAAAGTAGGGAGAATATCAGGAAAGGTAAGAAAAATTGTTTCAAGATCACTAATGTGAAAAGGGAATTGTGCTTTGGAATAAAATCATAATTTAATACTAAGTAAAATGAAATATGCAAGCCTCTTCCTAAATTACTTTCAAAGGTTTACAGAGGATGCACTTAGTTCTCAAAACTGACATACACTGGCCACAAATTTTAGGAAATTTCACTTCAACCAAAACGTGGCCATTCTCTAAAAACAGATGGGCCCTACCTATGAATAAACCAGAGTAGAGACAAATGAAACCCAAAATACACAGAAGACTGTAGCTGCCAGTGACAAAGGTTGTGGCAAAGGCTCAGTGACAAAGGCTGTGATGAAGTAATGAGGGTAATGACAGGGAGACTTGTCCAGGTTGTCCTCCTGACTTCCTGTTTCTGTAGAACAGCTGCTCTCAGCCAGCCAAAGCAAATTACACACAGCACATTTGTTACACAAAGCACATTTCAGTCTGTGAAGAAACCCTAGAGCAGAATTTGAGGCTGAAAAGTAAAGCAGCACAAAATTTGTGGAAAAGCCACAGGATGACCCTGAAAATGCAAAAAAGTTGGGTGGGGGGTGAAGAGAATGGGAGAGGAGGAGAAAAAGAGGAAAGGGGAGGGAGGGAGGAAGGAGAGTAAGACGGGAGTTCCACTTAAGAGTGGAATAAACTTAAGCACTCCACCTCAGAGTACAACCCATAACCCACTTACGTGACAAATGTGGCAGTGGCCTGTGCTTCTCCACTCACTTCATTAAACACACAAAAACATGTACATGTGTGTACACATGTACGAGCACACACAGACACACGAATTCACAGTGAGGTCTTCAATCCAGGAGAGGACCTTCGTAGGTAAGCGAACTTAACTGCAAAAGAATGCAAGACAGCTACTTATACTAACCAATACAAACAACATTCAAATATCTGGACAACCAAGGGTCACTGGGCATTTGAGAAAAAGCAAGTACCAGGAAAGACAAAGAAACAGATTACATGACTTCAGGGAAAACAAACAGGAACAACAGATCAAACCAAACATACAGGCACTATGTCAAAGGTTTTAAAGGGCATACTCCTTAAAAGCAAACCCACTACAAAACAGGCCTCTATGAAAAATGAAAAGACCAGAGAACCACTAGAAATTCTTGAAAATTAAACATGTAGTTGATAAAAATAAAAATTTCAGCCCAGGCATGGTGACTCATGCCTGTAATCCCAGCAGTTTGGGAGGCTGAGGCAGGTGGATTACCTGAGGAGGCGGGTGGATTACCTGAGGTCAGGAGTTTGAGACCAGCCTGGCCAACATGATGAAACCCTGTCTCTACTAAAAGTACAAAAAATTAGCTGGGCATGATGGCGGGCATCTGTAATTCCAGCTACTTGAGAGGCTGAGACACTTGAACCCGGGTTGAACCTGGGAGGCGGAGGTTGCCATGAGCCGAGATTGCACTGCACTCCAGCCTGGGCAACAAGAGTGATACTCCGTCCCAAAAAGTAAAAATAAATAAAAATAAAAATTTTGGCTGGCTAGTGGCTCAAGCCTCTAATCCCAGCACTTTGGGAGGCCGAGGTGGGTGAATCGCTTGAGTGTAGGTAGTTTGAGAACAGCCTAGGCAACAAAAAATTAAAAATAAATAAAAATAAAATTAGTTATGCATGGTGGCTCACACCTGTAGTTCCAGCTACTGAGGAAACTGAGGTGGGAGGATCGCTTGAGCCCAGGAGGTCATGGCTACAGTAGGCCATGATTGCACCACTGCACTCCAGCCCAGGAGACAGAGGGGAGACCCTGTCTCAAAGAAAGAAAAGAAAGGGAAAAAAGGAACAGAAAAGAGGAGAAAGAAAAGAAATCACCAGACGGGCTGAAAACCAGAGTGGGCATGAATGAAAACTAAATTAGTATTCTGGAAGACAAACAGAAATCTCCCA
The DNA here is from genome assembly GCA_036589455.1 of Ateles fusciceps. Taxonomy (NCBI): domain Eukaryota; kingdom Metazoa; phylum Chordata; class Mammalia; order Primates; family Atelidae; genus Ateles; species Ateles fusciceps. The sequence goes on from JAZHEH010001297.1 coordinate 281,099, forward strand.
ATACTTAGAGAAAGGGCAGAAACATAAAACATGTAAGAAAAAATAATGATAGATAAGACAGCTCCAAACAGCCCAAGAGTCATCTCCTAAGAATTCCGTAAGACAAGCAGAGACAACGGAAACAATCATCAAAGCAAGAAAAGTTCTCTGAATGGAAAAAGGACAACACTGCAGGTGACGGTATGCCAAGAAAGATAAAGTTTAAAATATCCGTACCTATCCCCCAGTTAAAAAAACAAAAACTCAGAGATCATTCGGAAAACATTCAGAGAGGAAAATCAAGATACACACAAAATAATGAGACTCAGGATTACACCTGACTTCTTACCAGTAAAACGGATAGAAGATAATGAAAGATGTAAAAATTCAGAGGGCAAAGGATCTCGAACCAAGAATTCAAACCCAAACTATGAGTCAAGTATGATGGTAATTAAATACCTTTCCAGACTCAATAATTTTTATTTACCTCCTACGTGCTGTTTCTAAGAAACCTATCTGAAGATTTTTCAACTGAACTGAAAGAAAAGAGGGAACTTAGAAGAATGCCTTTAAAAACAAAAACCATTTACTCAAATTGAAAAACTGAAAACCTAAAAATTTGCAATGATAAAGATTTTAGCGACATTAATTTTTTAAAAAAGGAAATGTAATTAGAAATTGCAAGACAAACTAAAGTGAATTAAACTATTGCATTATTTTCAACAGTTGACAGCATCACACACTTCGTAACAAAGCAGCTCACTTGATCTCGACACTTCCACGCAGAACAGCTCTCCTTTAATTGCCACAAGATTGTCATTCTTTCTGTAAGGCCCCATTATACTATTTGGTTCTGTTATCAATAGTATCATTCACAACAGAGATGCTACCTTCTTTGTTCTCATTGTTTAGAATTTTTAAATATGAAGAAAACAGAAAGTAACCGTAATTCAAGAACAGAATAAAAATGGCTTAAAATCCTTGACAAATCAAACAGCAGAAGTGGAAACACATTGAGAGATACAGATTTCCTTCTGTAACCTAATGGTGAGCCAAGCAATACTGGCTGAAGTTGGTGGTCCCCTTAAAAATAAAGGTTTAAGAACATTTAAGGCTATAAAGGAAACCACTGAAACTACAGTTCATTATGACAAAAACGAGGAGGTAGGTGGCATGGTTGGTGGTGTGAATAACACTAAATTCCTCACCTTTCATGACAGAAAGAGACACTGCGTCAGACAGACATACCAAAATATTATGTGAAATTCTGATAACCACAAGAAACAATTAGTTTTAAGAAATCACCTCTAGAGAGAGGTAAAAAGTTGGCAGATTTTTAAATTTCAAATTCCATCCCTCTGTGGTGCCGGAGGAAAGACTTTTTACCATGTGTGCATATCAGTAATTTTTTAAAATAAGGTTAAATATTTAGGTGGTGACCATTTCCTAAAATGTTAAACCTGTGTTATTTTCAGTTTAGCTAGACAACTTTCTTAAACTTCATCATTAATGACTTCTTGACAGTGAAGACAACTCATCTTCCAAAAGTTTAAATGTTCATACTCTTCACTCCATTGAGTTTATTCTTAGGAGTCTACCCAAAAGGAAAATTTACATAAGTGACACAAATACAAAGGTATGAGGACACTTAGTGCACAACTGTGTCTTGGTAAAAACTTACTGAAAATCCCAAAGGCCTATCAGTGAGGAATGGTTAAATAATTACAGTAGATACATGCCGTCAAAAAGGCTAGGGTAGTAATGATACAGAAAAATGACCTTAACATACAGTGTAGTGAGAAAAGCAAACAGCAAAAGAATATATGTAGCATAACCTCCTTTCATGCAGTGATTTTTAAAAGTATCTTTGTGTGTGTGTGTGTGTATGTGTGTGTGTGTGTGTGTGTATGTGTGTTATATATATATATATATATATGGTCTAAAAAGGTACACACCAAGCTATTAACAAAACAGTGCTTACCTCTGAAAGTAAAATTGGGAAATAAGAGGGGAAAGAAATTGACTTCTTGCTTCTAATTGAACCTTTTATGAACGTTTATTACGTTTGTAAAAAAAAGAAATTCTCAAGAAAAACAACCCTTAAGTTAATCCCACCCAATTATTTCCTTACCTTTCCACCCTTCCATTCCCCCAGTACTCTTACACCACAGATCTCAGCCTTCCATATGGCATATTGTGTAGGTGTAAATTCACCTTAAAACTGTCTCCAATTCTTAATTCCATGCAATTCATAGAATGTACCTTTCGCCATGCATGACTGATGAAAAAAATGCATCTCAGTGTTTCATTTGGTCTTCGGCTTGATTGGTTAGAGAATGGCACTGCTAATGAAGCCAGGTTGCAAGTGAGATCCCCACATACATCAGTTATGTTACGCAGTCAGCTTGCCTTTGTATTTATCATCTTCCTGATCACAGGATCAGATATAGAAAGATCAAAGTAAATCCATTTTTACTAGTGGAAACACTTCTTTAAAATACATACTAGAACATGCTTCAGGGGCGTAGTTGTTGCATTCTGAAGAACACATTTGTGTGTATGTACGACCCAGAGTTTATTTGTACAACCCAGTCAAGCACACAGAAATCACAAAACTGTTCTATTGTTCCTTCCCAGAGAGACTTCTGGTTAGCCAGATATCTGCAGCAGCATTGTCTCTGTGCTCTTTGGGACCAACGTGACGCTGGAATACGTGGGACCATGAAGTTCCCAGTGTCTGGTCCACACTTCTCATCTTCAACCAACACATTGAACACAAAATCAAAGCAATATGGCGGAGTGAAGGTTTCTCACCCTTAACTTGACTCAAAGAATGGTTTTTCTTTCATTATTCCTTTATAGAAACAACAACAAAGAAATTCAAAGACTGAAGAAAAGCAGATTAAATGAGGACTTGTAAAGCAACCAAAGTGCTGGTTATATAAGTATTTCTAACAATGAAGTATCTGATTTTGATCCAACTTAAAATGTCTATTAAAAATGTCCAAACAGCTCATACGACAGACATATCATTTTATGGTCTTCATATTTTTTCAAGATATTGTAAACCCAGCAAAAAGTACCAATGGAAAGAATACTCTGCTCCAAATCTACAGAGTAACCCAGTATGTTACTCTGTAACATCCAACATGAATTTACCTAACTAGAACTCAAAAAAACAGCACATGATTCTCAGGAAAGATTCAAATATATTATCTACTCAAAAAACAATCTGCAGCTGGGCATGGTGGCAAGCTCCTGAAGTCCCAGCTACTCGGGAGGCTGAGACAGGAGAATCACTTGAGCCCTGGAGTTCAAGGTTGTAGTGAACTATGATTATACCACTGCACTCCAGCCTGGGAGACAGAGTGAGACCCTGTCTCTAAAACATAAAATAGTCTTAAAAAAAAAAAAAAAAAAAAAGCAAGGCAAGGCAATGAAGAGAACTCTGGGAACAGTGCATGGGGAATGCAGAGTGTGAAGGATTGCCTTCTGGCACTCCTGTGGCTCTGAGATGATAGTGGAAATAAAATATGAAGACTTACATAAATAAAGCAGAAGTCCTAGTTCTATTTCAGTATAATGTTATCTATTTAAATGTGGCTTACATTTTATCAATGACACTTCTAAACCTAAAAATCACTACTGAAAATAAGATAATCATTTTCCAGTCCTAATTCTTGATCCAGTAATATCCTCCCATAAATGCCTTCCTTTAATACCTTTAATACCTCTCCTTTAAAGCCTCTTCTAATCAATTCCAATCTCCTCTTAAATTAAGTAAAACATGTTATTTTCTTTACTCCTACCCCTTTTTAGCATCTTTCCTTGACATTTTTTACTTAAGCAACAAACATTTGCTTCATCCTGGACTGTGGAGAGTATGTTTGTGGTCCTCACAACAGCCCTGTGAGGTAGGTATCATTAGCTCTGCTTTACAGACAAGGAGAGGCAAGCTGAGAAGACTGACTTGACCAGCGGCAAAGCAGGGATTCAAAGCCAAACCTACTGATTCTCAAGTGAGTGATGTTTAATGTTCCCCAGAGGACAAACAAAGACTGTGCCAAGCAGAAACTACGACTGTAGCTAGAAGTTTGAAGCAGCTGAAGAGGAGGTTTAACAACATTAATAATTTCTTGTCACTTGACCACTGTAAACAGTAATTGCACTATATTCTTCTATCATTACATTCTAAAGTTAACAATACACAGTAGTTATCCTTCCCTTTTTATAGAAAAAAATACTAATTACAAATAGACTTGCACTCATCACTGAGTATGAAAAGACACTGTAAACTGGTACTATTCAACATCAATCCTGGTAAACGGATGGTTATAAAAAAACATAAATGTAAATATATGATCATAGAAGATGACTAAAACCAGTGAATTTTGTGGAGATCACAAAAGTGGGTTTCTGTCCAAACAGATTTAGTTTCAAAATACAAAGCCTTATTATCAAGGCACTTTAACCAAGAGAATACACCACAAATCTGTGTCTAAACTATATGAAAAATAATTCTGGCATCTACACAATTTAGACATAGGCACAAATGGTTACATAATAATTTCTCTACCAATCCTGAAATCTGTGGTAACTCTGGAATATGCTGTTTTTTCCATACAAAATTATATACTGACTTAATAAATAAAATAAAAACATACAGTGTTTAAAACCTAAAATGAACAAATATTTCTGTGTGAAATAGTCTTTAGGAGAAAAATCTTGTTGTGAAAATATTTTATCCTCAGTTTGATCTAAATCAACAATATTTTAAGGCTACTGCTGCTCTACTGAAAAAAACAAGTAAAAGCTTTTACAATCTAAAACCTTTTTAAAGATTTTGAGGTTCCCATGAGCACTCGATGTTAGCAAAAAAGCAGCTATGAAGATTTCAATGATGATACATGATGAAATTCTTTATTTTATGGGAAAATTCTACACATCAGTGGCAAAATTAGCAGTACTATTTGAAGAGGCTGGTTTTGCCTATAATGTGTCCTGCTTGTCTAATGCAGCTAGACACGTTAAATTCTCTAACTCATGTGACACTCCAAATGAGCTCTAGAGTTTTAATAAGTACTCATAGTTCAGTGTTAACTACAAACCTATACTTAGCTTTTACCAAATGACGAAAGGATTCAGTATTAAGAAGAATACCCTCAATTAATATTATTCAAGGTGAATATCCAATAGGAGCAGCCTACCTTGGAGTTTGCTAGACGTTAAATTTTGTTCTTAAGTCCACTGTGTTTTAAAGATACTGCCACTCTTGCATAAACTCAATAATATCTAACTTTAAAAATAATTACCAGCCAGGCTCGGTGGCTCACACCTGTAATCCTAATACTATGGAGGCCAAGGTGGGAGGATTGCTTGAACCCAGGAGTTCAAGACTAGCCTGAGCAACATGGCAAAACTCCATCTCTGCAAAAAATACCAAAAATTAATCAGGCATGATGGCATGCGCCTGTAGTCCCAGCTACTCAGGTGGCTGAGGTGGGAGAACTGCTTGAGCCCCAGGAAGTCAAGGCTACAGTGAGCTGAGATCACACCCCTGCACTCTAACCCATTCGACAGTGAGACCCTGTCCCAAAAACAAAACAGTTACCATTTTTGAAGTCACAAAAACTGGCCAGGCATGGCGACTGACACCTGTAATATCATTTTGGGAGGTTGAGGAGGATGGATTGCTTGAGCCCCTGAGTTTGAGATCAGCTGTCTCTACCAAAAAGTACAAAAATTAGTTAGGCATGGTGGTAGATGCCTGTAGTCCCAGCTACACAGGAGGCTGAAATAGGAGGACTGCCTGAGTCCAGAAAATGGAGGTTACAGTGAGCCAAGATAGCGCCACTACACTCCGGCCTGGGCAACAGAGCGAGACTCTGCCTCAGAAAAAAAAAAAAAGTAAGAACAATCATCTCATTATTATTCTCTGTACTATAATGCAAGGAGGCAGTGCTTATTTTAGAATATGTTACATGAAATTAAGATACCATTCAGTGATGCTCCAAAACCACCAAGTTTCCCGCCATTGCTTGCACTGTCTATAAAGACAGGAATGCCCAGCCCCCTCCTCCATGCCCAGTGCCAGGAGCCTCATCTGGCTCACAGCACACAGGAATGATCTGAACAAATGCATAAACACAAAGAACTTCTCAGTGACCTTTGATGCCCATAACCAAGCTGGGGAGCAGAACTGTTTAAAAACATTTTTTTCTTTGCCTACAGTCAACCTCACAGTTCATAAGGAATTTTACAATTATTTATTATAATTTGTTTTTGTAAGGAAGGTAGCAGTTCATAAGTCTTTAAAATCTTTAAAATCTCTTTGATATTTACTGCTTTCTATTAGCACAGACCATATACAAAATGAGCAGTTGACTCTTCCCAGCTGTTAAGAAACTGAGGAACTAAAAACTAATTCCTGGACACTAAATTCAGTGAGGTTAAACCCCAGGATCCCCAGGAGAAAACTCATGTTACTTCTTAAAAAGAGTATGTTCCTACTTCACCCACTACTTACTATAGCCAGCTGAAAACTGGCACATGCTGGTTAACATGCCACCAAATTCTCCCCCAATTGCTCTGTTTTGAAAAACCATATTGCTGGGATCACTTCAGCTTGTTCCAACCTGTGCCTGCCTAGCATGTCATTGCTACTAAATCCTGACCTCAACTGTCTGGATTTGAATACTTCTGAGAAAGTAAAAAGCAGCAAACCCTGACCTCTGAGAACTAATGTGAGGTTCAAGCTAAGCCTTGGGGTTACCACAAACTGTTCTGACATCTACAGCTTAAACATTTCATGCTCCTGGTGGACAATCTCACTGAACATCGATAACAAAAGTAGCCACTCCAAGACCATGACAAAGTGAGACAAAACAAGGTCACTGTACAATCCACAAAATACAAAATTCTTTCTCGCCAAATGAGTGACAGCTATTTCTTCAACAATTACAGCTTTATCCTCAATCTAGTTGACCCTCTCTATAAGATCTGTTGATATCCAATCACAGAATTGTCTCTGTTTTCTGACAGCACCCTCTCCAGAGCAAGCCCTCACGTCCAAAAAACTACCCAAAGCCTAAATCCTGTAACACATTATAACACCCTCTTACTAGGGACACTCCATGGTTCCCTGTGGTCTGCGTTCTTTGCTGCAATGAGTAATAAATCCAACTTGCTCTACCACAGGTGTATTCTAGTGGTCTTTAGCTGAAGGGTATTCACACTTGTGGATACAAACAGTGAAATGAAAATAGACTAAATGTTCTAGGCTTAGAAAATGACTCTAAAACACAGCTTATTAATACATCATTCACAGGAGGGCAGCTTCGGATGATGCTGGTATAAGATTTCTTCAGTTTTAATGTCAAGACCATGGTAAAATGTTTTAAATGGCTCAGGTGAAGTAAAAAGCATTTAAAACTGTTAAGGCAGAGAAGAAGCTTTTATAGCCAAGTTGATCAGAAATAAGCTGGAGTTAATCAACGATATTTTAATTGGCGGCAGCATGTCCAAGTATCTGGGTTATGCCTAAGTTTAGAGGTACTTTAAAACAAGGGCTCCAGGAGAATGCTCAGCAATAACAAAGCTGAAGCTATAAGGAAAACATGAAAAAGGGTAATATCTTTTTTCCTGAGACAGGGTCTCATTCGGTCACCCAGGCCTGGGTGCAGTGGTGCATGGCTCACTGCTGTCTTGATCTCCTGGGCTCAAGTGATCCTTCTACCACAGCTTCCTAGGTAGCTGAAACTTAAACAAAACAAAAAAAAAAATAGAGCTCACCTTAACTACTGGAATTATCTGGATAGTACATAAGCTGTAAGAAAATAAAGCAAGATTTTCATATACACTCTTTTGATGAAGATTTTTACAGTTCTATAAGTATTAATCATATCTACAAGTACAAAACCAAAAATGTGGCCGGGTGTGGTGGCTCACGCCTGTAATCCCAACACTTTGGGAGGCCAAGACGAGAGAATCTCTTCAGCCCAGGAGTTCGAGACAAGCCTAGGCAACATAGTGACATCTTGTTTCGATTACAAATAAAATAAGATAAAATTAGACGGCCGGGCGTGGTGGCTCACGCCTGTAATCCTAGCACTTTGGGAGGCCGAGGTGGGTGGATCACCTGAGGTCAGGAGTTCAAGACCAGCCTGGCCAACATGGTGAAACCCCATCTTTAAAAAAAAAAAAAGAAAAAAATATATTAAAAAAAAAAAGATAAAATTAGACAGGCATAGTGGCATGCACCTGCAGTCCCAGCTACTCAGAAAGCTCAGGTGGATCACATAACCCCAAGCAGTTGAAGCTCCAGTGAGTTGTGATCGTGCCACTGCACTCCAACCTGAGTGACCAAGTGAACCGCTCTCAATAAAACAAAAGAAAATAAATAAAATGATGATGAGTAAACACCGTAAGTCCAGGCGTGGTGGCTCAACCCATCCCAACACTTTGGGAGGCCAAGGCCGGCAGATCACCTGAGGTCAGGGGTTCAAGACCAGCCTGGCCAACATGATGAAACCCTGTCTCTACTAAAAATACCAGAAATTAGTCTAGCATGGTAGCAAACGCCTATAATCCCAGCTATTCGGGAGGCTGAGTTAGGAGAACCGCATGAGCCTGGTAGGCGGAGGTTGCAGTGAGCTGAGATCACACCATGCACTCCAGCCTGGGCGACAGAGCAGGACTCTGTCTCAAAAAAAAAGAAAAAAGAAACACCATAGTGTTGACTACTTTCTCTTCAAGACGAGACCTCAGTAACTGTGCCAATCCTTAACCTTTACAATTATCACAGTCCTCAGTGTTTCTCCTCAGCAAGAACTGAAACTCTCCACAACACTCAGTCTTTAAAATACCTTTCATTTCACAGGCTGAAATTTCTAATATCTGATTCTTCTTAAGTCAAAAATATATCAGCTTATTTCTCACTGCAGGAGACAGACGTTTGGCAGGGACGGGAGGGGAAGGGGCCTTACTCTGTCACCCAGGCCTGAGTGCAGTAGCAAAATCTCAGCTCTCTGCAGCCTTGGATTTCCCAGGTTCAAGAGATCATCTTACCTCAGCCTCCCTGGTAGTGGGGACAACAGACACACACCACTACACCCGGCTAATTTTTTGTATTTTTTTTGTGTGTGAATGGGATTTTGCCATGTTGCCAAGGCTGATCTCAAACTCCTAGGGTGAAGTGATCTGCCTGCCTTCGCCCTCCCAAAGTGCTGGGATTACTGGCATGAGCCACCACGCCCCACTGAGAACAGACTTTAAGTCAAGAATACAAGGGAAGGTCAGGCACAGTGGCTCATGCCTGTAATCCCAACACTTTGGGTGGCCGAGGAGGGTGCATCACTGGAGGTCAGGAGTTCAAGACCAGCCTGGGCAACTTGGTGAAACCCCATCTCTACTGAAAATACAAAAATTAGCCAGGCATGGTGGTGTGTGCCTGTAATCCCAGCTACCCAGGAGACTGAGGCACAAAAACTGCTTGAACCTGGGAGCTGGAAGTTGCAATGAGCCAAGATTGCACCACTGCACTCCAGCCTGGGCAACAAGACAGCTAATTTTATTTCTTTCAGAGGTTAAAACGTAAAAAAAATAAAAATAAAAAAAATAAAACAGCTAATTCAAAAATCGAAGGTATTTTACAGTAATTTGCTTAATGATTTACCTGCTAGAATTTAATAAACTAAACAAAATGTCTAGTGAATACTCTTGACAAACTGTTGTTTTAACAAATTAGCCACACACAGTAGCGCACACGTGTAGCCCCAGCTTCTTAGGAGGTTGAGGTGGGAGGATCGCTTGAGCCTGGCAGGTAGAGGTGGCAGTAAGCCGAGATCATGCCACTGCATTGCAGCCTGGATGACAGAGCAAGAGCTTGTCTCAAATTAATAATATTATATTGATATTTAGAGTGAAGAGGCTCTATTTAAAAAAAAAAAAAAAAAAAACAGATTGGGCAGGAGGATGGCTTAAGGCCAGGAGTTTGAGGTTACAGTGAGCTATGATCATGACGATGTACTCCAACCTGGGCAACAGAGTGAGGCCCTGTCTCTGAAAAATAATAAATTTTAAGTCAGAATACACTTAAAAAATATATAAATGGAATAATTTGCATAGATTTCAGGAAACAAAATGAATGATCTGATTTAACCATTGCAAAAAAATATTTTTAATATTACCACTACCAATTTTTTTTTTTTTTGAGACAGAGTCTTGCTCTGTCACTCAGGCTGGAGTGCAGTGGCACGATCTCGGCTCACTGCAATCTTCACCTCCCAGGTTCAAGTGATTCCCCTGCCTCAGCCTCCTGAGTAGCTGGGACTACAGGCATGCACCAGCACGTCCAGCTAATTTTTCTGTATTAAGTAGAGGTGGGGTTTCACCATGTTGGCCAGGATGGTCTCAATCTCCTGACCTCATGATCCACCCACTTCAGCCTCCCAAAGTCCTGGGATTACAGGCGTGAGCCACCGCACCCAGCCACCACTATCGAATTTTTGAGGTATTTAATATTCAGGGTCTACAGAAAGACAACGAAAACTGAGTGCTGTACTATAACGACCTCAAGAAAGGAGCAGGATTTAGTTCAGAAATCACTAAACTTAAAATGCTCTTTTTATTCTAGATGTCACCTGTCTGATCTTGGAATCACTGAAACAGGCCCACATCTGCTAAGTCACAGGTAAGGATTCGGCTCTTACCCTGCAACAAACTACACTGAAGACTCTGGGCAGGGGAAATTCAGCTAGTCCATCTGGTCAAACTGACAAGTTTGATGGGGTGGAAGCAGAGGGTAATGAGAGCCCAAACAAATGACATTAGATCTCTGTATTTAAATACTGTCTACTGCAACAAAAATGTATCTATAGTACATTTTCTTCAAGACTCCTACCTTACTGCTGACACATTATTCATCCAAGATGGCAAAAAGAAATAACATTTTACCAGTTATCACTTGTTCATCTAACTTCCTTATCACTAAATGGAGCTAGGGATTAATTCTTGTGATTAAGGTTGGTGAGTAGGAAAAATCCTGCTCTTCCCCTGAAGAAAACAAAACGCTGTCCTGATGAAACAGTCTGGACACCAATGGCCACAGCCTGCTGCTGCTGACAGTGAAGACTATTCACTGTCAATGTAAGTATCATTCCTGCTTAATGTGGTACTTCATCAATTCACAAAACATTTCTGAAGAAATGAGAGAACCATGAAAATGTTGGACATGGTGCTAAAGGGAGACACCATGTCTTCTAAACTTATATCAGCAAAAGAACCAATGACAGCACATTTGCCACAGCGTGTCATCATTATTATCTGATGCATCTAACAACTAAGATAAAATCTTTAAATCCTTTTATAAGACTTCATTTATTTATTTATTTTTGAGATGGAGTCTTGCTCTTGTTGCCCAGGCTGGAGTGCAATGGCGTGGTATTGGTTCACTGCAACCTCCTCTGCCTCTTGGGTTCAAGCAATTCTCCTGCCTCAGCCTCCCGAGAAGCTAGGACTACAGGCACATGCCACCATGTCCAGCTAACTTATGTTTAGTAGAGACGGGGTTTCACCATGTTGCCCAGGCTGGTCTCGAACTCCTGCCCTCAAGTGATCCGCCTGCCTTGGCCTCCCAAAGTGCTGGGATTACAGGTGTGAGCCACCATGCCCAGCCCTTGTGTAATACTTTAACAAGGTCAATTCTAAGTTCATATCTGAATTTTTTACGTCTAAAAACATTTAAAAATGACAGCTTTGTTTAAACAAGTAGTCATAGTTATAGACTGCTTGTAAATATAAAAACCTATACTACTATAATAACAATGGCTAAAAAACATTTAAATGAAAAAAGTCCTCAAATAACCACTTTTATCCTTAAATAGTCCAGAGACTTGGAAGCAGGCTCTGAAATTCACTTTGGAAATGACAGCTCAATGAGGTCAATACCTCATTTCATAGATGAGGACACAAAGTATTGTAACTTGCCCCAGAGACACATGGCTGCTAAGAGCTGAAACCGTGACTAACATTCAGCTTCTAGAGCTTGTGGTTATAATCATATGCAATAGTGTCTTTTCATATACTTCCAATGAATTGGTTTTAGTAGCAGGAGACTGCCAGATGAAGTTGAATAGAAAAAGTAATAAAACAGTATTTTTAAAAGAATATGGAGGCATCTAGATTCAGAACTACATCTATTTTTAAAAAAAAAGAATATAGACAGAAATCAATGAAAGGTAATTAAGACAACTCTACACACTGAGATAAAAACCACAAAATCACAAAACGTAAAGAATAGTACTAAAGAAAAAGAAAAATGCCAGGCGTGGTGACTCACGCTTGTAATCCCAGCACTTTGGGAAGCTGAAGCAGGTAGATCATGAAGGTCAGGAGTTCAAGACCAGCCTGACCAATAAGGTGAAACCCCCGTCTCTACTAAAAACAGAAAAATTAGCCAGGCATAGTGGCACACACCTGTAGTCCCAGCCACTCGTGAGGCTGAGGCACGAGAAATGCTTGAACCTGGGAGGCGGAGGTTGCAGTGAGCCGAGATCGCTCCACTGCACTTCAGCCTGGGCAACAGAGTGAGACTCCGTCTCAAAAAAAAAAAAAAAAAAAAAGATAAAGAAAAATAACTTAATGAAAACATCTTTCAAAGCCTAACCTACCTAGTAAAAAGCTAAGATGGGAAAGGGACATGAAGAAATCTTTGACTGCTAAAATTATTCTGCATCTTATCCAGAGGTAGTTAAGGCAAGTGCATAAATATAAAAAATACATTTTACTATACATTTAAGATTTGTGCACTTACTGTATATATACAATTAAAAAGCATAAATATTTCAAAAAATTTTGAAAGATTAGGCAATTTTGAGACTCCACTACTTCAAACAATAGTGGTAATAACATCATCCAGTGTCTCAATGGAGGTTGGCAACATCTCCTTAAGGGATACATCCTAGTCACTTAACTCTTCGCAATGCTTGACTGCCCTAAAACATAAAACTAACGTAATTCAGGTTAATATTATCAAATCCAACCATCCATCTGAAAAGGTAATGCTTTCTATAACTTCCCTGACAGGTAGGTGGCAAGCTAAATGTGGCAAAATTTCATGAAAGGGAAGCCCAAAACCTCACACAACAGTCCGTTCTTTCTTCTCTTCTCTTTTATGGAGGGAAAAAATACAGCATCGCCCCTCTGTCGCCCAGGCTGGAGTGCAGTGGCATAATCTAAGCTCACTGTAGCCTCTAACTCCTAGACTCCAGCAATCCTCCTGCCTCGGCCTTCTGAGTAGCTAAGACTACACATGCATGCCACTACGTTTTTCATTTTTTTGTAGAGACGGGGTCTCACTTTGTCACCAGGCTGGTCTCAAACTCCTGACTTCAAACAACCCTCCTACCTTGACCTCCCAAAGAGCTGGGATTACAGGTGTGAGTCACTGTGCCTGGCCACATTCTCTTATCTCTTCCACAGGAAAATAATTTCCATAATGAAATCCAAATACGATGTCCTATATCCTCCCCATCCCCTATATTCTACACCTATATAAATAAATCCAATCCTACTTGCAAAAAATAGTCTTTAAATATATGAAAATAACTATAATCTTAAGTCTCTTTTTTACCATTCTCCATTCCAGTAAACTCCCCTCAAAAATGAAGCTCCACCACTCTGAACATCTATTAAGTATTCTATTAAGTGGGGGAAGAACATGACACCTCAACAGTTCACATCAATCAAATCTTAGGATTGTTTTTATATGAACTCTAATTAACCAGTCCAGCAAACCCTGGAACTGAGATTGACCAAAGGACAGAACTTCATCTTTATCTTTATTTATATTTTACATTTTAAGTTTCTATTGATTAAGTTTAACATCACAACATCTTCTCAAATCCTGAAATCTAGTGAACTTCTACTTGTAGATTTGAATCAGCTGTAAATCTACAAACCAAGCCCATCCATCTACATTAATATAAAATGTTAAACAGGACAGGGCACAAGTAAAGAATCTTACAGCACTCTCTGAATCCTTGTCTCACAGGTAACAAACATCCAGGGGAGACTTTCTTTGGGAATGACCTTTCACTCATGCAGCCAAAAAGCCACATTCCTCTACCATGATCCACAAATTAGTTAAAAGATGGCCTATATTGGTCTGGCTACAATGTCCTTGACTCCTCCAATAATCCTATAAAAAACAGGATTATTTTAGCATGATTTATTCCAGATTACTGTTTCTCAAAGAAAGCAGTAAGGCCCCTTAATGAGCACTTTGGAAGGATTTCTTTCTCCAAGCCTGCAAATGCATGCATGTGTGCATACCTGTGTTGGTGACTTTTTTAGAAAGTTATGTGTGGCAGTCATCAATGAAGTTCACTTCAGAAGTATATAGATTACAAATTATTTATTTGAAACAGCAGTCATTTCTTCGAAAAAGCAGGCCTCATGAGATTAAGAACTACTAATCTAACCTGAATGATTCATGGTATCACAAACTACTTTTGTTTAATAACATTAAAATTTTCTGTTGGAGATGAAATATTGAGCTCCCCTGACAAGGAGTTCCTAGAACCCACCCTTTTACTCCTTGTTTCTGCATTCATGCTGACTTCCCTCAGTATTTTCTAATTGTTTCAATATGGTAGAATACTTATAATTTCCACGTGTGACAAAACAAACATGGAAACTGAGAGGACTCCCACCGTCTCCAACAGGCATAGGGAGATGGCCAGACAAAGGAGGCCATCCTCAATATTAACTCTGTTCTACCAACGTGAGCTCTACTAAGTATCAAAATACATTCAAAGAGAAAAAACAGAGAAAGGCCTTGGCAAATTGGCTTTGAGAGTTTTAATGTGCATGTGGAGAAATTATGGTTATTTTACGAAACCTGTAAAAAAGAATAACTGACCCAGAAACTACCATTTATTCCTTTAAACAGAAATCCTCATTCTGGTCTCTTTACAATTAAAGAGATTATAGCACTATAGGTATTTCTCAGAAATTGCTGAGATACAGTTTTCTGGTGTATCATAAAAAAGTAGTCAGGCACAGTGGCTCATGCCTATAATCCCAACACTTTGGGAGGTCGAGGCGAGCAGATCACTTCAAGTCAGGAGTTTAAGACCAGCCTGATCGACATGGTGAAACCCTGTCTCCATACTTCCCTCATTGACTAAACTTACTATGTTATACCATATTTTACTCATACACTTTATTAAAGAATCTACTCGCCAAAAATGAAAAAGCCAAGACATATTATATATTTATCTAATTGTATCAGCCTTTCCGAAGCTCAGAATTTTAACTTTAAAAACTAACAAAGACCTGATAAGCTGAGATCTGTAACAGAACAGGGGTAACTAATTCATCAGAACAAAAATGTAAGCCTCACTCAAAACTAACTGAAGCATACAACTACAGAATAGACAACCATAGAAAATTTATATCTTTAATAAATATAAAGACATAAAGGCTTTTTCTGAAAAATGACTGCCTAAATTATTAAGCATAGGGATTTGTCACTGTTAAAAAATTTGAATCTTTAGCCAAGCATGATGGCTCACGCCTAGAATCCCAGCACTTTGGGAGGCCGAGGCGGGTGGACCACCTGAGGTCGACAGACCAGTCTGTCCAACATGGTGAAAATACAATTAGAAAGTTATGTGTGGCAGTGAAAATACAAAAAATACAAAAATAAGCCGGGTATGGTGGCACATGCCTGTAGTCCCAGCTACTGGGGAGGCTGAGGTGGAAGAATTGCTTGAACCCAGGAGAGGCAGAGGCTGCAGTGAGCCAGTATTGCACCACTGCACTCCAGCCTGGGTGACAGAGCAAGACCCTGTCTCAAAAAATAAAACAAAACAAAAATCGAATCTTTGTATACAAAAAAGAATGGCTGGGAGTGGCTCTTGACTCTTAATTAAGACACTAAATGTAATAGCAGCAGCAGGCAACTCTGTACCCCAAGAAAGGTACAGATTTATATTCAACAAGTTTTGGTCATATTATGTACAATATTTTGAAGCACAGAGATTAAAAGAACAAAGCCCAGCATAAAAATTTTAAACAGTTCCTTTAAAAATATGAACACATCATGTAAAATGAATATTTCAGGACCCTACTACACAAATTTTTTTAAATAATGTGCTTTAGATGTTAAATATAAAGGTTTTTTCCCTCTCATAATATATCCAGATAATTATTTACATAAGACAACCTACCATGATCCTGTCTTTTTAGAATAGCAGAGTGCCTTAAAGAAACACTTCCTCAAAGAAAGAAACTGGGTAGAAAATACAGGTAGCTGTATGTAAAATGGGTCCAGGTGGTTGTTTGGATGGTTAAATGAGATATGCTTGAAGTGCTTTTAATATTAAAAGCATGCTAAGTCAATGTAAGGAATTTTTCTGCTTTGGGCTACTTTAAAGGTGTTTCTATTTTTGTCTTGGGGGTAAACAATTCTGAAGAGAGTTTTGCAAAACCTTATAGAAATAAATTAAGTTCATTATCATAAACTACATGGCTTACCAATTTTACTTTAGTAACAAAGTCATTTCCAATAAAAAGCACCCATTTTTTGGAACACTCGAACTCGTAAATGCGTCTTCACACAGTTCAAAACCACACCACCAAACCAAAAGATCTTTGTGTAGACAGCGGTCATCTCATTTAGTAGAACCCATGGTGAAATGCAATCCTGAAGGGGCACACAGAGACTGATCAAAAGTATTAGTAATAATATTATTTTTCTTAATCTGTGTGCTGAGTACTGAAGTGTTCATTTCCATTCCATTAGTATTCTACTTGAAAACTAAAAACTCCTGCGTAAGTCTCAACAGAACTGCTTATGTCCACGTTCTATTTAATAAATCTTATAACCCATTTGTAGTGGAAACCATTAGCAGTGGTTTAATCTTTTTGTTACATTCACTATAACCTCTACAATTTTAAAGAATGTTAAAATGAACTTGAGTACCTCGTTTCCTCCACCTACACCCTTCTCCCCCAAAAACATCTTTACTTCACAATTATGTCATTACAGCTTAGGAAAGCACTGTTGCTGGCATTCATTTAAAACATAAAAGAGGCAGTTTAACATAGTAGTTAAGAGCATGAATACTGGAGCCAAACAGGCTTCAAATCCGAGCCTCAACTCTTACAGGCTATATGACATTTGACAGGTTTATTTGACTTTCTGGTACCTTGGTTTACTCATTTGTAAAATAGATCACAACCAGTACTGCTCTCAGCACTACTGGGAAGATCAAACTACTTACAATATGCCTGATATACTGTAAGTATAATGTGTCAGCTATTATTGTTAAAATCAAGAAGGTAATACAAAATTAAAGCATGCTAGAATTTGTTAACTGATTCTCTTTACGAGTATAACAGGGAAGGGTGAGGCTGTGGGGGAAAAAATTAAAAATAAAAGAACAAAATGTCTCTCAGTAAAATGTATTTCCATATTCTTACTGATTCCATATTTTCAACCTGCCAGTAATTAAGTGATCTGCTTACACATGCCGATAAAATTACACTTCTAGCGCTCCCATGGCTCTCCTCTCTTACTATCAGACATCTTCAGCAACTGTGAAAATATCTTACCTTCCCTACTCAACATGAGGATAGCGTTATATCTTACGGAACAGTCTACTAGGTAGCTTGCATATAGGATACTCACTGTTTATTAAATAGATTTTAATGGTACAATTTCAGTTGGACTCAAATGTTAAACGTAACTTACAGGCTCATTTAGGCTCCCGTATTTCTGGTATGTACAATGTTATTTTATAAGTTGGGAAGCTAGGGGAAATTTTTTTTCAATTTTTAATAAAAACTGTAAAAAAATGTTATTTTAATCCCAGTCCATAAATCGCCATAATCAACACTAGAAAAAAAGGAGAACATGTGTATAAACTATGGTGACTTACACATCCTTTGTAATGGTGGACATAGACATAGTGCTTCTCAATGCTGCAGTATATTCTATTTCATAAATGTCTGTTTTATTTAACTCATGAGCCAACCAACAAGGACTTTTATATAATAAATCCACCAACACCAGATCTATGCTCATTTTAAACCTCAGAAAATACTGATTATTTTTCTCTTCTGTAACTTCGTCCTTTCTAGGCATAAGAGCAATCTCAGAATGATACTATTATAAAAAGCAACTACAGGCCAGGCACGGTGCCTCATGCCTGTAATACCAGCACTTTGGGAGGCTGAGTCATGTGGATCACATGAAGTCAAGAGTTACAGACCAGCCTGGCCAACATGGTGAAACTCAGTCTCTACTAAAAATACAAAAGTAAGCCAGGCATGCCGATGCACGCCTGTAATCCCAGCTACTCAGGAGGCTGAGGCAGGAGAATTGCTTGAATATGGGAGGCGGGGGTTAGAGTGAGTCGAGATCGCACCACTGCACTCCCCAGCCTGGGCAACAGAGCAAGACTTGGTCTCGAAAATATTTTTAAAAATAATAAAAAAGTAAAAATAAAAAGCAACTATAAACTCCGCATTCAAAAGTACAGGTCCAGTGTGGTGGCCCTCACTATAATCCTAGCACTTTGGGAGGCTGAGGCAGGAGGATCCCTTGAGCCCAGAGTTTGAGACCAGCCTGGGCAACACAGGGAGAGCCTGTCTCTGTTTAGAAAAATAATTTAAAAAACTGTGGTATCATGGCTTCTGTTATGCACAGGCACGCTGTATACGTAAAGCTAAAAGACTCAGTTGAGAAGACCCTACAGCTGTTTTTTTTTTTTTTTTTTTTGAGACGGAGCCTCGCTCTGTTGCCCAGGCTGGAGTGCAGTGGTGCGATCTTGGCTCACCACAACCTCTACCTACCAAGTTCAAGCAATTCTCTGGCCTCAGCCTCCCAAGTAGCTGGACTACAGGTGCCCACCACCACACGTGGCTAATTTTTGTATTTTTAGTAGAAACAGGGTTTCATCATGTTAGCCAGGATGGTGTCGATCTCCGGACCTCATGATTCGCCCGCCTCAGCCTCCCGAAGTGCTGGGATTACAGCCATGAGCTTGGCCTACAGCTGTCTTTTAATACTTAATGGCTTGCCATGGGATTGAAGTGCAGACTTAATTTTTGGTATTCCTGTAAGCCAGACAACTTATAAGGAAGCAGATTTCTGATACACAGAAAGAACTCCCTGAAAATTAGAGCTGTCCAAAGTTAAAAGGAATTCATGTGAAGTAGGGAATACTGCATCACTGAAAATGTTTGTGAGAAGACTGGTTTTTAGGAATGTTGTAGGAAAGTATTTGATAGAGAGAGTTCAGCTATATGATCACAAACTCCCCTTAGAGTATTCTTGTATTTTCTTAACAGTTAACTCCAAAAGTAATGGCCCGACACACAACACTAACAACGCAAAGGAGTATGCTTATCTTCCTGATGCCATAGAGTCTATGTGCATACATGAACGTTATCCTTAATAAAGGGTGACTGATATTTTAGAGGTCTGAATATCCTGTCTCTATTTGTTTGACTTTGTGATCCAGTTTTCTCTGAGTAGAGCTAAATAAGTTCACTTCACATTTAAAGAACTTCTCATTATCCCTTGAAAGAACTGCGGATCCACCATCCCACTGACCCCACAACTCACCAATGGGAGGATGGGAAGCTCTTAGATGCAGAAAATTTGGAAAAGTGAGAGATGACAGGAAACAGACAACTGGAATCTAGTAACTCTTCTCCTACACCAGACTTGCTATCAGAATTACTGCTTGGGTGGTATAATCAACTTAGTTCAATATATTCCTATCTGCCTCACATACTGAAGTGTCTCAGGGTACTAATATTATTACTATAAAGCAAGTAGAATATTTTTTTTAAAAATCACATGATATTAAAAAGCTAGAATGTAAATCCTCAAAGTATGTGAAGGCTCATTATACCTTTGTGCATGTTTGAAATTTCCATAGTAAAAACCTAAAATAATGAGCCCTCATACAAAAATCTCAACTCTCATTTATGATACTTAGCTTCATCTAAATTTACCTGGACTTACTTGAAAATATATAACTGCTAGTTAATATCCCCTGCACACTCTAAATTTCAGAGAAAATTCTTAATAAAACACTTTCATTACCAAAATGGAATAATGCTTCACTGGATCATGGGATTGAGAAACGTTATCACATAGATTTCCTTCTTTTTAAAATCCAAGCTGCAAAGTGGTTTTAGATCAGACTTCAGTTAGCACAGCCCACTGTAAAATTAGTTGTTTTAATACTCTAGAATTAGTTTTAATAAATAAAATTATTTCACTTTCTGTAAGTTTCTAGGATTTTAAAAACTTAGAAAATATTTAACTTATTTCTGTTTAATAGCTAAGACTAACAGTGAGGAAAGATTCAACATTAGTGTGGCATTGGGCTGCAGTCAAATAAGATTCTAGTCCTGGCTCTGAACCTACCTGGCTTTGAACATGTCACTTACACCCTTGGGGTCATGGTGCTCATCCATAAAATAACTCTGACAAGATCATCTCAAAGTCTTTGTCTCATTCTGAAGTTATACAATATTATGACCTTTAGAGTGAGTATACTCCCTCAATGTGACAGGTTCCCTAACCTTATGAAAGCTACAGTCATACACTACTGTGGATAAACCCAAACAAAATGTGCAAAGTTAGGAGTGTTTAAGCAAATGTGATTGAAGATACTGGCTTGAAATAAGGACTGAAATAAGGTGAAAGTATCTCAAGAGTCTTTCCTGTCTCCAAAGCATCAACATTACATGCTACAGATAAAGCTCTGAAAGGCTGTGAGAAACTTACGATTCACCAAGACAACTATCTCAGCTGACTCTTGAACACAGGGAAAAGCTCTGAATAGCAATTTGACACCCAACACCTGTAGCACCCATCCTCCCACCCTGCATTTATGTGTCAGAGAAAGATGGCACTTTTGTGGCATCCTAGAATCAAGGATATGGAGTAGAAGGTACTGTTTGTTAAATGGTACATTTAACAGGTTCAAATCAAGCACTTGAGAAAAGTACCTTCCTACTTAATAAACTAATAGGATCCAGTTAGAAGTCTCTCTGTTGTGATGTTTGTATCGCACATATACAACAAGTTCCCTAACTCTACCACCACTGAATTCATGTAACTCACATTGATACACTGTTAGTATCTCAACAGTCCCACTTTACAGAGTCCAATATTCTAATCATAATCTAAAATAATCGAAGTGAGAATATGGACTTGAGTTATAGAATGAATTCATAGAGGTTTCTTTATTAATTATGAAATCAACAAAAGTAAACAAGCAATGCCTCCCAAACTTAGTAACAAGCAGGCCATGTAGTACAAATGTGGTGTACTGCAAAACCAACTGCTTTCAGAAATAGTAACACTAAGAAGTGTAGCTTTGATACCTCTATCTTGTTGGTTAATTCATATTGTGAAAGGACTGCCAGGAGAATGAGAACTACCTAAATCAAACCACCTTGTCAATATGTTGGGAATAAGTGCTCCGGATACAAGAAAGGAAAAGGAATACAGCCTAAAAGATGCATACAGATAAACACGTAAGGAGAGGGGCGCTCTTGTATTTAATTTAGAGCTGCAAATTCAAAGATGACACTGGTAGTAAAAACCTACAAAATGACTGTGAATCAGAGAAAGTGCTGGTTTTTTTGAACAGCCTGAGACGGTGTGTACATGTAAAAAAATTGAATGGAGATGTAAGCCAGTATTGTGGTTTTGTGATGATTTAACCACGAATGTCTTCCCTATTTAAATATTCCAATCAGTACTGTTAGTACACGTACCTCGGAGAATTCTTTCCTCATGGCAACGAAGAAGTCCCAGATTCTAACAGTGCCGTCATCAGAGCATGTAGCAAATTTATTATCCGTGGGTGAGAAACTGTTACATGAAGACACACAGCAGGGGAAAGAAGTCAGCATTTAACAGATAATCTGTGCTTCTCAGACAGGGAAAAATAAAAACACGGTGCTGCATTATAAACAGGAGAGGGCAGAATCCAGTGAAGAAGCCCTTAAAGCGAATGTTGTCAACTAACACAGGCATCTCATCAAAAGAAGACTTCAACAGAGCAGTTGTTTCTGAGTTTTCAACCATCAGTATTCTGAGAACTTCACGTGTGTATTATTAGTGCTAATGCTATCCATGTTCCTTATTTCCTATCATACCAGGAAATCACATGATGCTGCCCTACGTGGTGAAACTAAATGGATTATATTTTTGCAGTATTCTTGCAGTCTTTTAAATCATACACGAATACTGCTCCCAAAATTATCATCAGCTTCTGCCGCAAACACTTCATGAAATGATAAGCTGAAACAATGTGGGCAGTCTACTAGAAGACTGATTGCTAACCATCCCTACATATGATGTTTCTCATCTATTCTAAAGGTCGGTAGAAAACTTTCACATCTTCCTGGCAAGCTATTCCACGGATGTTGCACCTTTTGAGGAAAACTTTAAAATAACGACATTCAGACTTGTGTTTAAAGCCAAAGAATCCGCTGCAAGAAGGAGCCAGTTTTCCCAGTAGTGAAAGACGATCAAGTTTCTCAACTAACACTAAGAACTCCCTTGAACTTTGGAATCCTATGACTAAGAAAGGATCAACTGTGTAAACTCAATGTATGGGCATGGCACTAAGGCAAAATCTACAAAGCAGAAGCATGTTCATCCAACAATTTCTGTTAAGATTCTGCAAGTATAAGCAAATGACTACAGTGGATGTTTCTATAAAGATGTCAACCTCCTCCCACACATGGGTGGCACAACCTTAAAGAATGCTGCTTAGCTTTATTCTGAGGCTGCAGCAATTCTTCAGGCTTGTTATTTGGAACTTTTTCCCCAGTTTTACTATACATATCTCACTGATATGTAAAAATATACAACTCACTGAAAATATTTTAAACTCCACTTATTGTATACATTTGCATAAGTGATGTTATCAACAGTGAATCAGAAGAAAAGTCCTAGAGTCTTCTTCACAATGATCTGCTTACAGCTGCAAAGCTTGAAGAACCCATTCATTAATCCGTTAATGTTTGCCACATCCAGTTATCTGTGAGGGTTTTTAGTCCTATACTTTCCTTTGGAAGTCGTGGCATAACCAAGCCAACCAGGTCTTCACTTAAGCCTTTTTCCACTTTGTGTGAATTCTGAAGTTGTTTTCTGTAGGCTTTAGATTTTATTCAGTTGCATAATTAAAGACTGAATTCTTTATTTGGAATGAAATATTCTTGTCTTACACAGTAGATAATAAAAAGGAATAACGTATACACATTATTAATCATAAATGAAAAGAGAAAACCAGTGCAAAATGCGGCAGACAATACATCTCTAACATATTGCAAAGGCTGATACCGGGACAACACTACTTCAGAAAGGTGCCAGCAAAATGGTGAATGTGTGAAAACAAAGAAAAATCTTGTGCTTATAGGGTGCAGAAAGTTTCCCAGAATCTGACAGAGCCCATGCATCTCTGCACCCAGAATACACTTAGAGAATAATTTACCCATGACAATAGGGACTACAGAAAATGGTATATTGTGTATAAACCTGGCCTCTCTAATCGCCCCTTATGTGCCTGGAACATCTTGACGTTGTTCATGTTCGACTGCCAGTATTTCACATATCCTCCGTGGTCTGCTGTCAACATCCACATGTCATTATGTGACCACGTCATGGCCCTCACTGGGCTGTCGTGAGCCTATGAAAACACAAAACATCAATTAGTAAGGTGCTGCTTCAAATAATATATGACTAAAGGCTTACAAGAGCATATACTGACTCGAGGTAATGATTCGTCCAATTCTAGGTTTAACAATGCCAATGAAGTGACTATATCTCAAGTTCTTCACAGTCCCACAGGATGATGCTATCATCTGGTGATTACTATTACCTGTAATATCGTTTCAAAATTAAAAGTAAGTCCATTCCACAAGGTGAACTCCCCACTAGAAGCTCCAGTGACCAAGCGTCTTCCTTCTGGGGTCCACTAAGGGAGAAAAAAAGACAGGTTATACAAGGGTACACGTCCTCCAACTTCACTAACTTTGAAAACATCTTAAAGGTATTTATAAAACATGCAATAACTGACACTAAGTAGATGATACTTTCACTTAAATGTAGCTCAGCTTTATCAGAAGTACTCTGTCAGAAAAGAACTTAAGGCAGTGCAGGGAGAGCTCTAGTACTTTGGCTTATTAGCTAAATTAAAGATACTAAGTACATGAGGAGTACACGCACCTACTCACTGAATTACACACACCTCTGAATGCTGAAGACCATTTCAAAATAGAATATGCAAAGACCTCATTTTCTAGGCTATATGAGAGACTGACATAAACAAGGTGATCAGTCACCAGAACAACTCAAAGACTGAATAAAGGATTTGGTGCTTACAAGTACTAGGGGACAAATCTAGAAAGAAAAGTTATCAGTATTCAATTAAAAAAACAAGATAATA
Source organism: Ateles fusciceps (assembly GCA_036589455.1). NCBI lineage: Eukaryota > Metazoa > Chordata > Mammalia > Primates > Atelidae > Ateles > Ateles fusciceps. Next base: position 305,569 of record JAZHEH010001297.1, read on the forward strand.
ACAAGCACCAATTTAAGAGAACTGAAGCTATCAAACTCTTCCTGCAGCTAAACATACTTTAAAATAAAATTGTAAGCTCTCCTGCATCCAAAGTACCAAGCAGTGACAGGTCTTATGCTGATCTACTCTCAAAAAAAGCCATAAATAGTGCCATGACTAATTAACACTATACCAATATTTTTAATTTTTTATTGATACACAATATTTTCAGGGAATGACTATACCAGTAATTTTTTTTGCACTTAAACCCTTTTCTCCTTTCAAATTACACTTAAAATTCTTTTTACTTTTTGCACTTAAAGCCCTTAAAATATTTTTACATCATTATTTTAATATTACAATGTGCATACTAAAGGAAATCTGTGACATACGTGCTGGTTAATTTGAAACCTTTTTTTTTTTTTTTTTTTTACTTTTTATTTTCAAGTTTCTAAGATGGATCACACACTGATTTTCCTTAAAAGATGTAAACATACAAAATGTTAACACAACAATCCTATTTTCCAAAATAAAAACTGTGACAAAGTAGAAAAATATCTATGTGCCTAAAGAAACAGTAGGCTAGGATATATAAAGGTTATTTCTTAAATTACACAAATACATATGACAGTTTGGCTTTTTATTGTTTACCTGTAAGTCACAGTTTTGATTATCAGATAAAAGCCTCCTCCCTTTCTAGTTTTTGTTACCTGGTATGGATCCTAACCCAGTCAATACTACAGACAACCAAACTGTAGACACAGAGCCCACAGTCTTTATACCTTAATACCTTCTGTGACTGTGCCTCTACTATGTACAAATTCTTCCTAAAACCTTATAGCGTAATCCCCCACATGAGAGCATTTACCCACCTTATCAGATATGGCGTGCTTGGATTTTATTCTTTCCAAAAACGTTTGCCATGTTATGTTAAGAGGATATTAAAATTAGCTGCACATCATATCCCTTTGACCAAATTCCCGATTAGAAAAAAAATTATACTATACACTGGTTGCCTCTACTCACATAACAATGTTTCTTTCTTTTTTTTTTTTTGAGACGGAGTCTTGCTCTGTTGCCCTGGCCAGAGGGCAGTGGTGTGATCTTGGCTCACTGCAACCTCCTCCTCTAGGGCTCAAGTGATTCTCCCACCTCAGCATCCTCAGTAGCTGGGACTACAGGTGCGCACCACCACACCTAACTAATTTTTTGTATTTTTAGTAAAGACGGGGTTTCACCATATTGGCCAGGCTGATCTCAAACTCCTGACCTCGTGATCTGCCCGCCTCAGCCTCCCAAAGTGCTGGGATTATGGGCATGAGACACCATGCCTGGCCACAATGTTTCTTTACTGATGTTTCTTTTTTTTTTTTTTTTTTTTTGAGTCGGACTTTAGCTCTTGTTGCCCAGGCTAGAGTGCAGTGGCATGATCTCAGCTCACTGCAACCTCTGCCTCCTGGGTTCAAGCAATTCTGTCTCAGCCTCCCAAGTAGCTGGGATTACAAGTGCACGTCACCACACCTGGCTAATTTTTGTATTTTTAGTAGAAACTAGGTTTCATCCTATTGGTCAGACTGGTCTCAAACTCCCGCCCTCAGGTGATCCACCCGCCTCTGCCTCCCAAAGTGCTGGGATTACAGGCATGAGCCACCATGCCGGCCCTTTACTGATGTTTCTACTGCCTAAGGCCACTGAGGCAAATAGGAGGCCTAACACTAAATGCAGCTATTTCCATGGAGTTCAGACTGACATCTCTCTCCCAAGACCTTTTGGTTCTCCTTGCTATCATACTCCTCTGGTATCAGAAAATCTGCTTATTTTCCTCATTTGCCACAAGTGTCTTTTCTCGGTCTCATTTTTTTTTTTTTTCAACTGTTATTTGCTCAACTTAAGACTGTTAACCATTCTACACCTCTGGATACTGTTAACCAACAAGTCCATTAGCTAGGAAGTGGAATAATGGAAACACAAAGAAGAAAATGATTACATTACCACCTATAAAAATCAGGGTTATAATTAAAAATTCTATTTTTAAAATTTCAGTTTAAATATATTAAGTGCCTACTAGGTACCTTCATAGAACTAAAACTTATGGTACACCACAATTCTTCAGCTCTCTCAGATATTTTCCTGCCTAGTAACTTCTAAGTATTTTTCATTTATCTTGGGATGCTGCTTTCTATACAGTAACAAAAGCATTCCTATTCAAAGACAACTCTGAGACGTGCTACAATATGTATCCATGTATTCAGAGAGAATTCTACAGAAATTACCACATGAAGAAAAACAATCCCAAAGTGGTATCTCACTCAATGGTGATAAAGCAGATAAACTGGATATTTCAAAATAAAGTTACTAGGAATAAACCAATTATTAGCCCAGATATACTTTTAAAATGATGTTTCATTTTCTTTGCCCTGTCAAATACACTTGCTGTATAACTCAAGATTCATCTTCCCCCCAAATATCCAACAGAATACTTACCCTAACAACAAATACCGGACACTTTACTTTATTTGTTGATGTCCGAACAAATTTTGTTGTTACTGCATTCATAGGATTATTCAACATTCCTATAGGTGGGACCAGCTACAAAAAAGGAAAATTGGGTTCTTAGAGCTCCTGATTACATACAAGGCAGAAACCAGAAATGTGGAAAGGTAGTAATTTCAACATTTAAGACAAACTGGGGGACCATGTAAAACTTTCCCATAAAAACGATTATAAAGGATTATTACAATTAGTCTATTAATATAAAAAAAAAAAAGAAAAAAGAAAAAACCAAAAAAAAAAAACAAGCACAAAAACAAAAAAACGAAATAAAACAAAAAAACAATTAGCCTATTAATTAAGTGAAGAAACGTTAAGATACAGGAAAGTTAAATACCCATTATACCTAAACAAACAAGACAATCACCAGACTTCCCAGTTAGTACTCAAAGTTAACACAATTAAATGTGTTCACAAAAAGCTAATTAAGTTCAAATTTAAGTTTTAAGAAAGTTAAAATTAACTTTCCATTATAAGATTTTAGATTATTCAACTTCTTGTTGGACACCGCTTTAAGTCCCAAATCAAAAAGTTACCCACCATTAGATTAAAAGGAAAATCTAAATTGAGACAAAAATATAACCCATGGTTTATTCAGATGTGATATATTATCCCCTTGGGAATATTTTAATTATAAAAATGTAAAAAGAAAAGACCATTTTGGACTTGAAGCCACATATTTTTAGGCTAAAATATTCAAGCAAGGAAGTGTTTATTAAGCTAGTAAGACACATTGTATACTTACATCATTGTAATAACCTGCATCAGGCTGAATTGCCCGCATATCTCTCTGGTCTCTTTGCCATATTCTGTTCTGTTAAATAAATAAATATATCAATTATTGACTAGATGGTCTAATTATACTCAATTTGAAATTATTAACAAAACATAAGCTATCAAATGGATAGCAAACAGGATTTTAAAATATTGTTTTCTAAAACAAATAGTGGGTGCCTTAGAGAGCTTTCCCTTCCGATCCTACTAACATTGCTTAGAACCTTCCTCCTCGCCAGGCCCAGTGGCTCACACCTATAATCCTAGCACTTTGGGAGGCCGAGGTAGGCGGATCACTTGAGGTCAGGAGTTTGAGACCAGCCTGGCCAACATGGTGAAACCCTGTCTCTACTAAAAATACAAAAATTAGCTCGAAATTGCTTGAACCGGGGGAGGCAGAGGTTGTAGTGAGCCGAGATGGTACCACTGCACTCCAGCCTGGGCAAGAGAGCAACACTCCATCTCAAAAAAAAAAAAAAACCTTGCCTCCTCACTTTATCATATTAGCCCCTACCCACTTATCAAACTGTTGGCTCTAACAGTATCTACCTAAGAAAAGGAAACAGCAGAGGGGGTAGACAGACATCCCCAATTTCTTCAAAGCCCTTAGCACAAAACAGTTCTTCATATCTTGCCCTTGGGTTTTCTTGATTTCTCTCAACCTCTTTCCTAGTCTACTTTCGCAATTGAAATTTCCAGAAAAATCAAAATCTGTCTTTATCTCTGAATCTCTTTCTCCTGTATGCCTGCAACATACTAATTAGGCCCAATATGCAAATAGGTTTTTAACCACAGGTCTAAGGTAATGAAAAGCAGACAAATTTTCATAGGAGAACAGACCTAAACCCAGTGAACCTAATAGGGTAGCATTACTAGTAATTCTAATTCCTACGTTAAGACTAGTAAGTAAAGAACTCTGAAGGGTAACTGTAGGTAGACCCCTGCTTGCCTTTACTTACTAAGCCCAAGTTGCTTTTAACCTATAGGACTGCACCAGGCGTTCAATACTCTTGAACGGAAAGCCCTTTTCCTGTCTCTAAGAAGCACCTACCACCAGGGCTTGGAAGCGGGAGAATCCATGTTCTCCGTCCCTGTGTTCTGAATATACGTTCTCACAAAAATATTCCTATGTTGGTAATATTGCATTATTTCATATACACTGCAGGTTTAACAAGGTTGGCCTAGCAATTAAAGTACTCTCTTCTAATTTGTGAACTTTTAGAGCAAATCCTATTTCTAAAATGGAGTCTAACTTTAATGATTTTTTAGAAGATGATATAGGCACAGAATTTTACAAAGTACTAGTGGCTTGAGGTTCTCCCTAAATGAGGCAATTTGAAATTCCACGTCATCCCACTAATTCAACTAACAAAGGTATACATACTTATTACACTACATCTAAAAAATCACCTTCTTGGCTGGGCGTGGTGGCTCACACCTGTAATCCCAGCACTCTGGGAGGCAGAGGCAGGCAGATCACCTGAGGTTAGGAGTTTGAGACCAGCCTGGCCAACATGGTAAAACTCTGTCATTACTAAAACTACAAAAATTAGTCAGGCATAGTGGCAGGTGCCTATAATCCCAGCTACCTGGGAAGCTAAGGCAGGAGAATCACTTGAACCCAGGCGGCGGAGGTTGCAGTGAGCTGAAACCGCACCACTGCACTCCCCAGACTGGGCAACAAGAGAGAAATTCTGTCTCAAAAAATATAAAAATATAAATAAATAAATAACCAAAGCACACTGATTAGGCTTACCTCCAAATACTTAATTACGGATGGATTGTAGTCTATGGTTTTTCGGTTTACAGCTTTTCTCATTCGTTTTCCGTCAAAGGTAAGCTGTTGCATTGCTTGCTGTTGTGCAAAATCAGGTCGCTTATAAAACAGCTGTCGAGGTGCCTGGTGTTGGAACCTTGGCATATGGAAAAAACGAGGAGGAGAACCAATTTCTGTAGCCATGGTGATGTTTTCCTTCTAGGATACTAGGATAAGGAAAAAGCACTTTCACTATCAGCACTGCAATATGTCTGAAAACATTTTTAAATTGACACTTTTTACACTTTTCCCTTACCAACATGCATCATTTCCACTTACACAATGAACTACAGTCATGCACCACTTAACAACAGGCATATGTTCTGAGATGCATCCTTAGGCAATTTCATCATTGTACAAACTTCACAGAGTTGTACTTACACAAACCTAGATGGTATAGCCTACGATTAATACCTAGGCTACATCGTACAGCCTAATGCTCCTAGGTTACAAACCTGCACAGCATGTTACTATACTGAATACTAGTGGCAACTGTAACACAAAGTTAAGTAATCATGTGTCTAAACATACCTAAACATAGAAAAGACACCATAGAAAATTATGATAAAAATGCTATATTATAATCTTATGAGACCACCATCATATATGTGGTCCAACATTGACAGTGACCACAATGTCATTTTGTGGTGCATGACTATATTAGATCAATGACAGACCAGTTACATTTTAAAAAAGACTCATGTCAAGGCAGAAGGTTCGCTTGAGGCCAGGAGTTTAAGATCAGCCTGGGGAACATAGTGAGACCCCATCTCTACAGAAAAATAAAAACATTAGCTGGGCATGATAGCATGCACCTGTAGTCCTAGCTACTCTGGAGGCTGAGACAGGAGGATCGCTTGAGTCCAGAATTTTGAGGCTGCAGTGAGCCATGATCGTGCCACCGCACTCCAGCCTGAGTGACAGAGAGAGATCCTGTTGGAAAGAAGGAAGGAGGGAGGGAGCAGCCAGGGAAAGACTAATTCACAGAGTAAGTGCTAATAGGTATTTGTTGTCAAATTATGCCTGATGGAAGAAAAAAAGCACAATTCATAACAGCTTGGGGCAGCGTGTGTATGTATGAGTTAGTGGATGGGTATATGTTTAAGTTTAGGGAATAAAAGAAGGCAGAATCAATGGGAACTGTTCACTCTTTTTTTCTTTTTCTAGAGATAAGATCTCACGTGTTGCCCAGGCTGGTCTCAAATTCTGGGGCTCAAGTGATCCTCACACTTTGGCCTCCCAAAGTGTTGGGATTACAGGCCATGAGCCACCAAGCCTGGACTTATATTTTTTAAATTAAAATTTCACTTAAGATTTTTGACAGTAAAACTTACTATTTTTATGTTTATCGTTAAGACTCCATTTTCTACAAGACTCATTAAATGCTCTTTAAAATTTGATTTTTGTCCTTTTAAATTTCCTAGGAATAGTGCAGAAAAAGAAACTGTCTTATTTTATATCTATAATGAACAAAAAAAGTACGTATGCCCAAATTTCAGGAGCAAAATACCACACAAACTTATTTCTCAGTATGTGTATTTACATATTTATAAAGGTAACATTAAGTTTATATCTGAAAATTGTCAACACCTTATAGTTTTCAAATTCAGTGCTCTGCATTTAAACTTACATGCCAATAATACAAATATGCATTATTTTAAAATACATTTTAAGTACATTTTAAAAATCAAGCCAGGCATGGTGGCTCACATCTGTGATCCCAGCACTTGGTGGTAGGCCAAGCAGGAGAACTGCACTTGAGGCCAGAAGTTCAAGACCAGCCTGGGCAACATAGCGAGATTCCATCTCTACCAAAAAAAAAAAAAAAAAAAAAAAAAAAGTTTTAATTAGCCCAGTGTGCTAGGGAGCACCTGCAGTCCCAAATACTCAGGAAGCTGAGGTGAAAGGATCACCTGAGCCTGGGAAGTCAAAGCTGCAGTGAACCATGATAGTACCACTGCACTCCAACCTGGGTGATAGAATAAGACCCTGTCCCAAAAATAAAATAAAATAATAAAATAAACTATTACAGGCCAGGTGCAGTGGCTCATGCCTGTAATCCCAGCACTTTGGGATGCAGAGGAGGGCAGATCACCTGAGGTCAGGAATTCAAGACCAGACTGGCCAACATGGTAAAACCCCGTCTCTACTAATAAATACAAAAATTAGCTGGGTGTGGTCGTGCACTTCTGTAATCCTAGCTGCAGAGGAGGCTGAGGCAGGAGAATCACTTGAACCCGGGAGACGGAGGTTGCAGTGAGCCAAGATCACGCCACTACACTCCACTCTGGCAACAGAGCAAGACTCTGTCCGTCTCAAAAAAAAAAAAAAAAAAAAAAACACCATTACAAACACAATAAAGGAGAGACATTGGAAACCCGGCCACAATTGCTTTTGTTTCAAAAGCAGAAAGGACTGTAGCCACCATTATTTGTCTGTATTCTTAAAACTGCCTTATCTCACTCTCCAGACACTAAATAATGAGCCTTAAAGATGTATGGTTCCCTTTGGATGAAATATTCTCAGTATTACTTCATTCAGCCTTGTCACTTTGGTCCCTTCTAAGACTATTAAATTTGAATAATAAGATAGTAAGAAGGAGGAGAGGTGAAGGGAAAAGAAATCCTGACTTTCACACACCAAAAATGAATGGTGCAATAAAATATGCATTCCACCTGTGTTATTTCCACCACTCTGAAGCAATCCCAGAGGGTCCTTGGCAAACACGTTAGCTTGAAATAAGATGAAAAATATTCTATGTCTTAGAGCTGTGTGTGAATTAAACTGCACAAAAGAACTAAGCAGTTGATTCAATGAAGCTAATGGATCTGTTTACTCAGTTATTCCATGAATCCAATTAAGTTTCAGCATTCCAATTTCAATCACCAGCTTTAATTTTGATGCCTGGGCCAGTAATTCTAAAAGAAAGCAGTGTTGGAAAGCATTTTTATTTTTGAGATAGGGGTCTCCCTCTGTTGCCCAGGCTGGAGTGGAATGCTGCAATCTCAGCTCACTGCAACCTCTGCCTCACAGGCCTAAGCGACCTTCCCACCTCAGCCTCCTGACCATTAGACGAATGCCACCACACCCAGCTAACTTTTTTGTATTTTAGTAGGCTGGTCTTGAGCACCTGAGACCAAGCAATCCACTTGCTTCGGGTCACCCAAAGTGCTGGGATTATAGGCATGAGTCACCATGCCCAGCTCAATTTTTTTTTTTTTTTTTTTTTGAGACAGAGTCTCACTCTGTCACCCTGGCTGGAGTATAGTGGCACGATCTCGGCTCACTGTAACCTCCACCTCCCAAGTTCAAGCAATTCTCCTCCCTTAGCCTCCTGAGTAGGTGGGATAACAGGCATTCGCCACCATGCCCAGCTAATTTTTGTACTTTTAGTAGAGACAAGGTTTCACCATGTCAGCCAGGCTAGTCTCAAACTTCCGAACTCAGGTGATCCGCCCACCTCAGCCTCCCAAAGTGCTGGGGTTACAGACATGAGTCACAGTGCCTGGCCCAAAACCATAAAGTTATGACTTTTTTACTTACCAATCAAGTATCTAATTATATTAGAATAAAATTATTCTAACAGTATAGTTTCTAATTCTTTTTTTTTTTTTTTTGAGATGGAGTTTCACTCTTGTTGCCCAGGCTAAAGTGTAATGGCGTGATTTCGGCTCACTGCAACCTCCATCTCCCAGGTTCAAGCAATTCTGCCTCAGCCTCCCAAGTCACTGGAATTACAGGCATGCACCACCATGCCCGGCTAAGTTTCTAACGTTATTACCATAAAATGAGAATACAGATTTTTTTTCGCAAGTCAAAAGGGATTTAAATATTATTCTGCCCCCAAAAAGAAATTAAGTTGATATGAATACAACATAGATGAATATCAAAAACATTATCCTAAGTGAAAGAAGTCAGCCACAAAAAGGTCACATATTGTGTGATTGCATTTATATGAAAAATCCAGAGCATGCTAATATACACAGACAAAAAGCTAAAAGATTAGTGTTTGCCATGGGCTGGAGAGAAGGAATGGAGAATACTGCTTGATGAAAATAGAATTTCCTTTTGCGATGATGAAAATGTCTTACAACTAGACAGAGGTGGTAGCTGCAAAAAACTGTGAATTTACCAAATCTCACTGAATTATATACTTTAAAATGGTTACAACAGTGAATTCTTTGTTATGTGATTTTTACCTCAGTTAAAAAATGAGCTTAATATACTAAAAAAACTTTTTTTTTTTTTGAGACAGAGTCTCACCATATTGCCCAGGTGGGAGTACAGTGGTGCAAACTCAACTCACTGCAACCTGTGCCTCCCAGGTTCAAGTGACTCTCCTGCCTTCGCCTCCCAAGTAGCTGTATAACCGCACACCACCATGTCTAGCTAATTTTTGTCTTTTTAGCAGAGCCGGGCTTTGGCCATGATGGTCAGGATGGTTTCGAACTCCTGATCTCAGGTGATCCACCTCGGCCTCCCAAGGTGCTGGGATTACAGGTGTGGGCCATCACAACCGGCCCACTACAAAAGAATTTTTAAGGGACAGCAAATGAAACAAGAGAACATTGATGACCGCAGAAGCTGGGTGGTGAGTATGTGGATACACAGCACTAACCAAGAGCCACATCAAGGATTTACTCTACAATACGTGGAAAATGACTGAAGTCAAATTCAAAAAATATTGTTACTTATGCTCTTTGGAATAATTCATATGTTAAAGATACAGAAAAATATCAATCCTTCATTTAAGAACTTACAGAAGATGGGAAAATAATCTTTCCATTTACAAATTTGTTAAGTAAAACTGGTTCTGAAAAGGCGCTTCTAACTTTTCCTTGAATGGTCAAGTACTACTGGTGTTTCAGAAACAAAGGTCGAGCATGAAGAAAACGAGAAAAAATAAGTACAAGTATATTTCAAACTAACATCCACCTAAAATGAAACTAAAACAAAAATCTCTTCACAATACAGTGACCAGGCTTCACCTATCTATACCTTATACACTTCAGCTTCACATCCTGCAAACTATAAAGTTACTTGGCCAAAATCACAACCGAGTCTCTTGGTGGCTGTTATGGGCTGAAATGTGGCCCCCCAAAAAATTCCTAAGTTTAAGTCCTAGCCTCCAGTACCTCATAATGTGATTCTATTTAGATGTAGAGCCCTAATTCAATCTGACTGGTATCCTTTAAAAAGATGAGGACACAGACAACACAGTAGGATGACCATGGGAGGACACAGAGAGAAGGCAGCTATCTACAAGCCGGGAGGAGAGGCTCTCCAGGAACCAGCCCTGCTCACATCCTCATCTCGGACTTTCAGCCTCCAGAACTCTGAAAAGACACATTTCTACTGTTTAATTCGCCCCCTCCCCAGTCTATGGTACTTCATTATGGCAGCCCTAGCTAACTAAGAGAGTGGCAGTCAAAGCACAATACCTCTGGACTCTCCTTCAACATAGGTTGCCAAAAACACTGAGCAATCACACGTGTAATCCTAGCACTTTGGGAGGCCGAGACAGGTGGACTGCTTTGAGCCCAGGAGTTCAAGACCACCAGGTAAGACCCTGTCTCTACAAAAAATGCAAAATTACCCAGGCCTGGTGGTGCACACCTGTAGTCCCAGCTACTGGGGAGGTTGAGATGGCAGAATAACCTCAGCCTGGGAAGTGACCTGCAGTGAACCATGGTTACGCCACTGCACTCCAGCCTGGGTGTCAGTGAGACTCTGTCTCAAAAAAAAAAAAAAAAATATTTGCGTAATAATGATACAACAGCTTTCTCTGATCGCAGAAAACTTGACATGTGAGACTGAAAAGTTAGTGACCACGATAGAAAAACCAATCCTCAAAAAAGTCATTACACTTATCCTCTAGGCTTTACTTGGGATTAAACTACAAAGATCTAGATTTATGACCAAATGCAAAGAAAGAAAAGCTTTGCCCTTTGCAAAAGTAATTACTGTGATTTGTACACACTGCAGTATTGACTTGAGGTATGCTAACAGAACACCACAATTTAAACTACTTAGTCCCCAAAATATATTCATCTCATATCTAGGGTAGAAAGGAAGAGACAGAGTTTGGGAAAGGAGGGTGCAAGAAAGAGAAACTGAGGTAGAGAGAGGACAAGTAATTTGCCTATTGTTATTCCATATATACTAACAATAGAACCAAATTGCCAAAGACAAAAATCTGTCTGAAACTTTTTTTTTTTGGAGATGGACTCTCCCTCCGTTGCCAGGCTGGAGTACAGTGGCGTGATCTCGGCTCACTGCAACCTCCGACTGACTCCCTGGTTCAAACAATTCTCCTGCCTCAGCCTCCTGAGTAGCTGAGATTACAGGTGCGCGCCACCACGCCCAGCTAAATTTTGTATTTTTAGTAGACACGGGGTTTCATCATGTTGGCCAGGATGGTCTCTATCTCCTGATCTCGTGATTCACCTGCCTCGGCCTCCCAAAGTGCTGGGATTACAGACGTGAGCCACTGTGCCTGGCCTGAAACAATAAATTCATCAAGCCTCTCCTATACACAAACCTTCAATGTTTCAAGAAATCAGCACAATTTTATCAAGAGTCTACTTTACATACACACATTGCCTCAGGTACAGCAGACACAATTCTGATTCATTAAATATCACTCCTAATTTCATAGAACAGCAGTTTCCAGACTTTGCAGTGCCTGGTCCCCTTCTCTATTTTTAGCAAATATAAAGATCCTGAGTACACAAAAGTTTGCATCACATCCTTACCCTTAGGCTTTCAACTGCTCAAGCAAATCGGGAAAGCCAGTCAATTTCTCTGTTTTCTCAACCTGTAGAATGAGTTCCATGTCTCAAAAACACTATTTTGCATTAAATTTACACCTTTCAACAATGTGGTGACTATACTATTGAACAGAATGGAACACTCAGACTTAGTGTGCCAATGTTTGTACCCACAAGTCCATACCAATGTTAAATTCTGCTTTTTTGAGACAGGGTCTCACTCTGTTGCCCAGGATGGAATACAGTGGCATTATCACCGCTCACTGCAGCTCAAGTGATCCTCCTGTATCAACCTCCCAAGTACATAGGACTACAGGTGCATTCCACCTGGACTCAGCTACGTTTTTCATTTTTTTGTAGAGACAGCATCTCACATTGTTGCCCGGGCTGGTCCAGAACTCATAGGCTCAAGCGATCCTCCCCTCTCAGCTTCGCAAAGTGTTGGGACTATAGGCATGAGCCACTGCGCCTGGCCTGTTCTGTTTCTTCTTCCAAATGCTCACAAGATAACTTCTTGTATAACCTCAGTCATGTGATGATACTGAAATTATAGTCGAAGATACAGGGCCGGATGCGGTGGCTCATGCTTGGAATCCCAAAACTCTGAGAGGCCAAGGCAGGAGGATCTCTTGAGGCCAGGAGTTCCAGACAAGCCTAGACAGAATATCAAGACCCCCATCTCTACAAAAAAAAAAAAAAATGTTTTAATTATTGGCTGGGTGCAGTGGCTCACACCTGTAATCCCAACACTTTGGGAGGACAAGGCAGGTAGATAACCTGAGGTCAGGAGTCCAAGACTAGCCTGGCCAACATGGCAAAACTCGCTACTAAAAATACAAAAATTTAGCTGGGCTAAATTTTTACTGGGCTGGCGCCTGTAATCCCAGCCACTCAGGAGGCTGAGGCAGGATAATCACTTGAATCCAAGAGGCAGAGACTGCAGTAAGCTGAGATCATGCCACTGCACTCCAGCCTGGGTGACAGAGCGTTTATCAGTGCAAAAGAGCTCAGAAAGAGAGCAATGTGAGAAGCTACTACTTCACTAAGATACTACTATGCTGTGTGCCAGGCACTATTACAAGGGATATAGCACAGGAAGCTTATAGCATCAGTCAGCCTTAAGAAGCTTAAATTCTGGGTGAAGTGGGGGAAGTAGGGGCAGGGGGTGTGGGGGAAGAAACACTTGAGAGAAGAAAGTAAATAAAGCTCTCTAATTCACTCAGCATAACAAGGCCAATGTAACTTTTCCCCAACCAAACATAATCCAAAATATACCAAATAAACCAAGTATTTCTGACTACCATTCAAAACATTTTACCACAATAGATCTCTAACTAAAACACATAGGAAAATGACCTTGCTAAAACTCAACTAATTTTGCAACTTGAATACAAAATGAATTTACTAAATGCTTCCTACAGATGAGTAAAAAGAGTTTTAAACTAAGATTCAGGGGGGTAGAGTGAGGCTCTGGCATCAAAAAAATGCTATGACATGAAACATCATGAATGGGCCTAAAGTAATGCTTTTTCTTTAAACCGGAAATCACATCCTATTGATAGTTCCTAAGATCAATGTGGTTGACAAGCAGGATTATTTTAATGATTAAAAAAAAATAGGCCAGGCGAGGTGGCTCATGCCTGTAATCCCAGCACTTTGGGAGGCCAAGGAGGGAGGATCACAAGATCAAGAGATGGAGACCATCCTGGCCAACATGGTGAAACCTCATCTCTACTAAAAATACAAAAATTAGCCGGGCATGGTGGCGCACGCCTGTAGTCCCAGCTACTCAGAAGGCTAAGGCAGGAGAATCACTTTAACCCAGGAGGCAGAGGTTGCAGTGAGCCAAGATCACGCCACCACACTCCAGCCTGGCAACGGAGTAAGACTCTGTCTCAAAAAAAAAAAATAGGGGCGAGGTGGTGGCTCATGCCTGTAATCCCAGCACTTTGGGAGGCCAAGGCAGGCGGATCACTTGAGGTCAGGGGTTTGAGACCAGCCTGGCTAATATGGTGAAACCCCATCTCTACTAAAAATACAAAAATTAACCAGGTGTGGTGGCGTGCACCTGTATTCCCAGCTACTTGGGAGGTTGAGGCAGGAGAATCGCTTGAAACTCAGAGGCAGGAGTTGCAGTAAGCCAAGATCACGCCACTGCACTCTAGCCTGGGCAACAAAGCAAGACTCCCGTCACAAAAAAAAAAAAAGTTAAAAAAAAAATACAATATATGATGGAATTGCACATTGAAAGAACTGTTTTTATGCAACTTCTGTTTTCATTGTGTTTGTGTGTAGGCATACAGGGTCACAATATTTACAATATTTTTCTGGGAATCTGTCAAGTGAAAGCCAAAGCCTTGATGTTAACAATACCATGAGCTGTTACCTTCCTATGTATTTTCTACTTATTATCACCTAATGTCTGCTGCCACTGCATATCCATAGCCAAAGAAGATCACATATATCAGCTGTCCAGTAAGAATACTGTGGCTGGCCACAGTAGCTGCAGCACCAGAATGTGATCCAATTATCAAATCCAACAATTCCTACCATGTCAGCCACTAATCAGAGCTTCTGATAAGAACAAGAAAGCTTGCTTTCCCAAACTGCAAAAACAGAATGCTAACCAAAAGCAAATTACTGATGCATTAACTAGCTAGCAAATAATACAGAACTTTTAAATACTTTAAAAACTTTTAAAAACTTTTAAAGTTTGAAGATTCCCACCTCCATTAACACTCCTGGACCCCGAGTCAAACCTCGGCCTGGAAACCTCTGTTTTAGATATTTATATTTCACTAGGTTCCAAGATACAATCTACTCTAAAAGAAATCTGATACCCAATCTGTCATTGAACTTTGAGGATCTACACGAGCAGCAGACTGGACCAGTAACAAAATGATCAACATGCTCTTTTCTCTTCACTGTCCAACTTTAATTAATATGAATCCTAAAAAATCAGGAGAAATTACATGGAGACCATTCAATCTGTTAAAGAATAATCAGTGAAGCTGTTTAAATAAGTAGGTTTTGGCCAGGCACTGTCGCTCATGCCTGTAACCTCGAACTTTGGGTGGCCAAGGTGGGAGGATCATTTGAGGCCAGGAAGTGGCGACCAGCCAACATAGTGAGACCCTCCTACTTCAAAAGTAAACTTTCACCTGCAACCCATCTACTCAAAAGGCTGAGGCAGGAGGATCCCTTGAGCCCAGGAGTTTGAGGCTGCAGTGAGCCATGATCACACCACTGCACTCCAGCCTGGGTAGCAGAATGAGATCCCATCTTAAAATAATTAATAGCTTTTTATTTTTTTACTTTTTGCTACAGAGTCTCACTCTGTTACCTAGGCTGGAGTGCAGTAGCACCATCTCGGCTCACTACAACCTCCATCTCCCAGGTTCAAGCAATTCTCCCACCTCAGTCTCCCAAGTAGCTGGGATTATACAGGTGTGCCCCACAATGCCCCGACTAATTTTTTTTTTTTTTTTTTTGTATCTCTAGTAGAGATGGGGTTTCACCATGTTGGCCAGGCTGGTCTCCAACTCCTGACCGCACGTGATCTGGCCTCCCAAAGTGCTGTAATTACAGCCATGGGCCACCACACCCGGCCCAATTATTAGCTTTTTAAAGTTCAAGATTCTATATCTTGACTGTGGTAACAGATACATGAATGTATCCAAGAGATTACATATTGTATGCTTTATTTATATGATATTCTTAAAATGACAAAACAACAGAAATGACTGCCAAGAGTTAGGAATGGGGGTGAGAGAGGATGCATGGGTGTGGTTATAAAAATGTAACCCTTGTAGTGATAAACTGTTAATATCTTGACTATCTATGGTGGTGCATACAGGAACATAAACATATAATAAGATTGCAGAAAACTATAGATACACAAGTAAGTACAGTAAAACTGGAGGAAATCTAAATAAGATCTGCAGATCATATCACTATCAATGCTCCACTTGTGACAATGTACTACAGTGTTACAATTTGTTATCATCGGGAGAAACTGGGTAACATACACAGAATCTCTGTATTAAGGATCTCTCTGTATTATTTCTTTAAAACGCATGTGAATCTACAATTATCTCAATAAAAATTTCTACTTTAAAAGTTAGCATGAGCTATTCACTAGCTGGTTAAAAAAAAATCCATGCTGAGAACACACATATGGAATATTCAAAGTCTGGTGTTTTACAACTGCTGCTATAAATCTGTTGATGACTAAACTTGACTATAAGATCAATTTTCAGCTGGGCACAGTGGCTCAGGCCTATAATCCCAGCACTTTTCAATATCAAGGCAGGGGGGTCATTTGAGGTCAGGAGTTCAGTTCAAGACCAGCCTGACCAACATGGTGAAACTCTGTATCTACTAAAAATACAAAAAATTAGCCAGGGTTGGTGGTGAGCGTCTGTAATCTCAGCTACTCGGGAGGCTGAAGCAAGATAATTGCTTGAACCTGGGAGGCAAAAGTTGCAGTGAGCTGAGATCGAACTACTGCACTCCAGCCTGTGCACCAGAGCAAGACTCCATCACAGAAAAAAAGATCAATTTTCATTAACCAATTGTAGTAGTTTTCCAGATTTCTAGCTTTCAGGTACAACCTTAGTTGCATAATTTTTCACAAACTTGGGGGAGCAGCTTCCACTATGTATAGTAGGCTCTCTATATCCATCAGTTTTGCATCCATGTATTCAACCGAGGAAGAAAAATATTTGAGGTGAATAAATGGATGATTGCATCTGTACTGAACATGTACAGACTTCTTTTCTTGTCATTACTCCCTAAACAATAGAGTATAACAACTATTTACATAGCATTCACGTACTATTAGGTATTATAAGCAATCTTAGTAGCCCCCCCCCCGGGGCCCCAGCGGGGGCGGCGGGAACCCCCCCGAGAAAAAAAAAAAAAAAAAAAAAAAAAAAAGAAAACTTAATATAGCAGGATATATGTTATATGCAAATGCTACACCATTTTATTTAAAGGACTTGAGCACACACGGATTTTGGTATCGTTGGGAATTCCTAGTACTACTCCCCCATGGATACTAAGGGACTACTATACTTCACTATAAAATTACTGAAGTATTTTAGTGAATACTGCTTTAGACATGTTTAATGCAAGTTACCTGATAATATAATGGGCATTTACATTCAGTTTTTTGTGCCATTTCAAAAGCTAACTTTAACATATAAAGCACATAACCACAAAAATAGCTGTCTTCCTCTTAGAAGTAATAACTCAGTATTTCAAAAATGTGATACTAGGATAAAGAAACCAGCACCGTCAAGTTTTCAGTGAAGACTAAAGTCAGGGGTTACTGGATGTGGTTTTTTGCCTTTCATCAGCAAACAAAGCAAAAGGGTTTTCCTACCCCTGGTGATTTTAAACTGCAACAAAATTTGGGAACAAGTGGATTAAGAAATTAGGACAGCTTACTTCTAAAACAGCTTCCTTACAGAAGCAAGTTCTTCAGTTATTTTATTTCAGGACTCCCTTACTTTTTTTTTTTTTTTTTTTGAGAGTCTCCTTCTGGTGCCCAGGGTGGAGTGCAGTGGCGTGATCTCAGCTCACCGCAACCTCTGCCTCCCAGGTTCAAGTGATTCTCCTGCCTCAGCCTCCAGAGTAGCTGAGATTACAAGCATGCACCATCACCCCCAGCTAATTTTAGTAGAATCAGGGTTTCACCATGTTGGCCAGGCTGGTCTTGAACTCCTGACCTCAAATGATCCTGCCTCAGTTTCCCGAAGTGCTGGGATTACAGGAGTGACCCACCGCATTCAGCCAGCACTTCCTTAGTCTTAAACACTGAAGATTCCCTCAAATTTTTGTTTACTGTGATATTGGATACTTGCCACACTGGAAATGAAAACAGAATGTTTTTAAAATATTAATTTTTAAATAATGATAAATGCATTATCTTTCCCTTCCCAAAAGCAATTAGTGAGAGGAGTAGCACTGTTTTTCACATTTCTATCTTTTTAGTGCCTAGCTGAAGTGAAAAGAGCTGCTTTCTCATGTCTACTTCTGCATTCAGTCTGCTGGAATATGTTATTTGGGTTAAAGTATATGAAAAATGTCTAAGTGCATAGGAAAAATATTATGAAAAAACATCTAGATCCACATATTTATACATCTAGAAAAGAGAAGGGTATTTTCATAGCCCTTTCAGATAATTGTAGATATTCTTTGACATCCCCCTCCCAAAAATAAGCACTAGTTTATGAAATACTAAGTGCAATCTGTCATCTAAAATCATATTTTTTATTCTTTTTTGTTTTTTGAGACAGAGACTCACTCTGTCACTGTGGTGCAGTCATGGTACCCTGCTGCTTGATCTTACAGGCTCAGGTCATCTTCCCACCTCAGCCTCCAGAGTAGCTGGGACTACAGGTATGTGACACCTCACCTGCCCAATTTTTGTATTTTGTAAAGATGGGTTTCATCATGTTGCCCCAGCTGGTCTCAAGCTCCTGGGCTCAATCTATCCACTCACCTGGACCTGGATCCAATTTTTATCACATTTGTTATAAAACATCACTTTCCTTAAAATCACCATTGGTCTCATCTTAAAATGTATTAATTATTGAGAACCTCAACTTCACAATGACAGATACAAGCTTTCCAAAATTCTTATTGTGAAAACTTGGATTTTTTATCACTGGCAACAAATACTGTTTTCCTTGAATCAACAGGTTGCCTCCATTCGTTTTCAAGAAAAATATCTGCCACGTGGCCAGGTATGAATGCCATAGTTTGTCATTAATTTTTTTGCTATGGGTTTTGTCATTTAGAGTAGTTATAGGTTCACAGCAAAACTGAAAAGAAAGTACGGAGTTCCCATACATTCTCTCTCCCCCTCTCTCAACACACACAGCCCTCCCCACCCCTAATATCCCAAATAGTAGGGTACAATTGTTAGAATCAATGAACCAACACTGATGCATCGTTATCACCCGAAGTCCACAGTATACATACCTATGTGTTAGTATACATAGGCTCACTCAATGCGCATTCTCTTGAGTTGTGACAAATGTATAATGACATGTATCCACACACAATAGTTTCTGCTGCCCTAAAAATCTTCTGCTCCACCTATTTATCTTTCCCTTCCCCAAACCCCTGGCTATTTACTAATCTTTTTACTGTCGCCACAGTTTTGCCCTTTCCAGAACGTCATAGAGTTGAAACCATACAAGCATGGAGCATTTTGAAACTGTGCATTTTAAGGTTCCTACGTGTCTTTTCAGGTCTTAACGGCTCTTTTTTTTTTTAACTACTATTACTTTTATCACTCTATGGATATACCAAACTTTATCCATTCCCCTACTGAAAGACATCTGGGATGCTTCCAAGTTTTGGCAATTATGAACAAAACTATAAGCATTCCTGTGCAAGTTTTTGTATAGATGTTATTTTCAACTCGTGGGTAAACACCAAGGAGCAAGATTGCTAGATCACATGATGAGGGTATGCTCTTGTCAGTACTCTTTTTCTTTTCTTGTAGTATCTTTATCTGGTTTTGTATCAAACCTCATGATTTGAGAGGTATGCCTTCTAATATTTCCTGGATGAGAGTATGTAGAATTGATATTATTCTTAAATATTTGGCAGAAATGGCCAGTGAAACCATCTCAACCTCAAGTTTCCTTTGGAAGATTTTGTAAGAAACTGCCCAACTATATTCTAAAGTGGGTGTACCACTGTGCATTCCGATGGGCAAAGTGAGAGTTCTTGTTGCTCCATATCACTGACAGCGTTTGGTGTGGCAGCTACTTTGAATTTTAGCCATTCTAATAGGTCTGTAGCATTATCTTGTTTGTTTTGTTCTATTTTTTAAGAGAGTCTCCCTCTGTCACCTAGCCTAAAGGGCCGGAGCACCAGCCGGAGGCTCCAGGAAGGGTAGCCTGAAGTGCAGTAGCACAATCACAGCTCACTGCAGCTTCAAATTCCTAGGCTCAAACATAGCCTGAAGTGCAGTAGCACAATTACAGCTCACTGCAGCTTCAAATTCCTAGGCTCAAACAATCCTCCCATCTCAGCCTCCTGAGTAGCTGAGACCACAGGCGTGTGTCACCATGACTGGCTAAATTGCTATTTTTTTTGTAGAGACAGGGTCTCACTGTGTTGTCTAGGCTACTCTTGAACTCGTGGGCTCAAACAATCCTCCCACTTTGGCTTTCCAAAGTGCTGTGATTACAAGCATGAGCCACAGTGCCCAGCCAATACTGTTTTTCTCTTATTTCCATATCCAGATGTTCACTATTAGTATATAGAAATACAGTATTTTGGTCGGATGCGGTGGCTCATGCCTGTACTCTCAGCACACAGATGAGGCAGATGGGAATATGAGGCAGAAGGATCACTTGAAGCCAGGAGTTCAAGACCAGCTCAGCCAACGTGGCAAAACCCCATCTCTACTAAAAATACAAAAAGCAGCTGGGCATGGCGGTGCACGCCTGTGATCCCAGCTACACAGGAGGGTAAGGCATGAGAATTGCTTCAACCTGGAAGGTCGGGGATTGCAATAAGCCAAGATCATGCCACTGCACTCCAGTCCGGGCAACAGAGCAAGACCTTGTCTCAAAAAAGAAAAACAATTTTTAAAATATGTTGCCCATATATCCTATAACGTTGATAAATTCAACTTATTCTAGAAGCTTTCTTGTAGATTCCTTGGGATCTCTACATAGACAACGTATCATCTGCAAAGAGGCATAATTTCATTTCTTCCTTTCTGTTCTAAAAGTCTTTTCATTTCTTTTTCTTCCCTTATTGCACTGTTTCAAACTTTAGAAAGGAGGCATTAGCATTTCTCCTTTACTATTAAATATGATATAACTACAGATTTTTGTAGATGTCCTTTATCAAACTGAAGTAAATCCTTTCTATTCCTGGTTAAAAAAAATTTTTTTGAGCCAGTATCTCACTCTGTCACCCAGGCTAGAGTGCAGTGGCATGATCTTGGTTCACTGCAACCTCCGCCTCCCAGGCTCAAGCAATCCTTTCACCTCAGCCTCTCGAAGAGCTGGGACTACATGTGTAGGCCACCACATGTGGCTAATTTTTTGTATTTTTACTAGAGACAGGGTTTTACCATGTTGCCATGGCTGGTCTCCAACTCCTAAGATCAAGTAATCCTCCTACCTCGGCCTCCCAAAGTGATGGGATTACAGGCGTGAGCCACCACGCCTGGCCTGTAAGAATTTTCATCATGAAAAGTATACCGGAGTTTGTCAAATGCTCATTCTCCATCTACAGAGATGATCATATGGTTTTCCTCAGTCTATTAACAGACTAAATTATCCTGACTGATTTTCAAATTTTGAACCAGCCTTGCATTCCCAGAATAAACCTCATTAATCACAATGTATTATCCTTTTTATACTATATATTGCTAAATTTGAGTTACTAATATTTTGTTGTGACTTCTGAATCTATGTTCATGAGGGCTACTGGTGTGTTTTTCTTTTCTTGTACTATCTTTATTTGGTTTTGTATCAAACCTCGTAAGATGATTTGAGACGTAAGCCTTCTAATATTTCCTGGATGAGACTATGTAGAATTGGTATTATTCTCAAATATTTGGCAGAAGTGGCCAGTGAAACCATCTCAACCTCAAGTTTCCTTTGGAAGATTTTTAACTGTGAATTCAATTTAATTTTTGAAACTAAGTCTCACTCCATTGCCCAGGCTATAGTACGTGGCCAGAGGGACACAGCTCACTGCAGCCCCGAACTCCTGAGCTCAAGTGATCCTCCTGTCTCAACCTCCCAGGTGGCCGGGACTATAAACACATGACCCATACCCAGCTTGAATTTGATTTCTTTAATAGATATAGGACAATTCAAGTTATACAGTCTTCTTGAGTGAGTTTTAGTAGTCTGTGTCTTTGAAGGAATTGATTAATTTACCCTAAGTCATCAAATTTGGGGGCATAAAATTGTTCATGATATTCCCTTATTATTATTTTAATGTACGATCTGTAGTAATACTCTCTCTCTTTCATTCCTGATATTGTTAAACTTGAGCACCCCCTCCTTATCCTCTCCCCATGTCTCTCCAGTCTGTCATCCTTTCAAGTCAAAACTGGGTTCCATGGATAAAGTAAATAATACAATTATATAAGTGCTTTCTCTCAAGAAAACTGCCCTACTTCTATAAATAGCAAAAGTGCTTTAGCCATACTCTTTCCCCCGCTTCACTCCCCCAAGCAACAGGGTCTCACTCTGTCAC
Source organism: Ateles fusciceps (assembly GCA_036589455.1). Lineage (NCBI taxonomy): Eukaryota > Metazoa > Chordata > Mammalia > Primates > Atelidae > Ateles > Ateles fusciceps. Next base: position 327,706 of record JAZHEH010001297.1, read on the forward strand.
CCAGGCTGTAATGCAGTGGCACAATCATAGCTCAATGCAGCCTCAAACTCCTGGGCTCAAGCGATCCTCCAACCTCAGCCTCCCAAGTAGATGGGACCACAGGGACATGCCACCACACATGGCCAGATCTGTGTGTGTGTGTGTGTGTGTTTGGGTTTTGTTTTTGTTTTTTTGGTAGAGACGGGTCTAACTATGCTACCTGGGCTGGCCCCTGAACTTCTGGGCTCAAGCAATCCTCCCATGTCAGCCTCCCAAAGTACTGTGATTACACATGAGCCACTGCACCCACCCCACACTTCCATTTCACCACACGCTGCTTGGATGCCATAAAAATACCATTGACTGGGTGGCTTAAACCACAGAAATTTAATTTTTCACAGTTCTGGAAGCTGGAAGTCCAAGATCAAGGTGCCAGAATGGCCAGGTCCAAGTGAGGGCTCTCTTTCTGGCTTGATGGAAAGAGAAACAGCAAACCCTCTGATGTTTCTGCTATTAAAGGTACTATTCCCATCATGAGGGCCCCCAACCTCAAGACCTCAGCTAAACCTAGTGATGTCTCAGAGGCCCCATCTCCAAATGCCATCACACTGGGGGTTACTACTTCAGCATATAAGTATAACTGTACACAACTCAATTCAAAGCATCCTATATTAGAAATCATATGCTCGAGAGGTGATAGTTAATCAAATTACATTTGCCACTTCATCAATGACATTCTTAAGTGAAACTGTCTTTTTTCTTTTTAACTACCAATATGAAGTAAAAGTAACATAAATGACTACCCACTACAGTTTGGTAGCACTGCCTTGAATCATACTAAGGAGCTAGTAGTTTTACCCATTACTGCTTTTATAACATAACCACAAGCATCAACAGTAAAAGGCCTGAAAATGTCTTAGTATCTTAGTAGCAGTATGAAAACAGTTCTGATCTCACTTTGAGACTCACCACTGCCTTACAGAATTATGTTCAACACAGAAAAAAATTTTCCAGACTGAGATATTTATTAGCAATTTAAAGTATTCTTGGTGGGGCGTGGTAGCTCACATCTGTAATCCCAACACCTTGGGAGGCTGAGGCAGGCGAATCACGTGAAGTCAGAAGTTCGAGACCAGCTTGGCTAACATGGTGAAACCCCGTCTCTACCACAAAATACAAAAAGTAGCTGGGCATGGTAGTGTGTGCCTGTAATCCCAGCTACTCAGGAGGCTGAGGCAGGAGAATTGCTTGAATCTGGGAGGCGGAGGCTGCAGAGCCAAGACTGTGCCACTGCACTCCAGCCTGGGCAAAAAAGAGTGAGACTCCATCTCAAAAAGAAAAAAAAAAAAGATATTACTACAAATAAATCACAAGAGATACTAAAACCTGATCCAGTTATAAACTTTCCAAATTTTATTATTAGATAAATTAGCAAATTAGGTAAATGATCAAGCGATATTTTTCACTTGATGACTCCGTATCTTAGGAGAAAATACAAAGTTCCATGGGGTCTAAAAAAGGAAAAGAAAAACTACCTTGATTAGGGAACCTGGGTTGTGATGAAACAAATAAACAAAGCATGCCAGTGGTAAACCAGGTGTGGTGGCTCACACCTGTAATCCCAGCACTTTGAGAAGCCAAGGCTGGTGGATCACCTGAGGTCAGGAGTTCGAGACCAGCCTGGCCAACATGGTCAAACCTCAACTCTACTAAAAATACAAAAATCAGCCGGGCGTGGTAGCATGCCTGTAATCCCAGGTACTCAGGAAGCTAAGGCAGGAGAATCACTTGAACCCAGGAGGCGGAGGTTGCAGTGAGCTCAGATCACGCCACTGTACTCTAGCCTGGGCAACGGAGCAAGACTCCGTCTCAAGAAAAAAAAAAAAAAGAAAACTCAATTTAGTCCAGGCAAGGTGGGTCAGGCCTGTAATTCCAGCGCTTTGGGAGGCCAAGGCAAGAGGATCACTTGAGGCCAGGAGTTCAAGATCACCCTGAGCAACATACTGAGACCCCCATCTCTACAAAAATAAAATAAATTAGCCAAGCATGGTGGCACGCACTTGTGGTCCCAGCTACTTGGAAGGCTGAGGAAGCAGAATCACCTGAACCCAGGCGTTTGAGGCTGAAGTGAGTTATGATCATGTCACTATACTCCAGCATGGGTGACAGAGCAAGACCCTGTCTCAAGAAACACAAAAACAAACAAAAAGACTCAATTTAAAACAGTGTGAAATTTCACCATCTTACTCAATTTGGGAGACAGAAGCCAGAATTCAGATTTAAGAAAGTATATTTTTCAGGCAGGCTCACACCTGTAATCCCAAAATTTTGGGAAGCCAAGGCAGGAGGATAGGCCTGGGCAACATGGTGAAACCCTGTCTCTTCCAAAAATACAAAACTCAGCAAGGAGTGGTGGCACACACCTGTGGCCCCAGCTACTTGGGGGCTGAGGTGGGAGAATCATTTGAGACAAGGATGTCGAGGCTGCAGTGAGCCAAGATCACGCCACTGCACTCCAGCCTAGACACACAGCGAGATCTTGTCTCAAAAAAGAAAAGAAAAGGAAGAAAGAGGCCAGGCGCAGTAGGTCATGCCTATAATCCTAGCACTTTGGGAGGCCAAGGAGGGCAGATCTCTTGAGGTCAAGAGTTCAAGAACAGCCTGGCGAATATGATGAAACCCTGTCTCTAGTAAAAATACAAAAGTTAGCCAGGTATAGTGGCGGGCACCTGTAGTTCCAGCTATTCAGGAGGCTGAGGCAGGAGAGTCACTTGAACGCAGGAGGCAAAGGTTGCAGTGAGCCAAGTTCACACCACTGCACTGCAGCCTGGGCAACGGTGTGAGACTCCATCTCAAAAAAAGAAAAAAAAAAAAAAAAAAAAAAGAAACTATATTTTCCACTCCAGTATATAATATAGGTAAAATCTTTCCAAAGCAACAAAGATCCCAATGAATCTCCTTTCATGACTAAAGAGTATTAACTTATAAAAGATAAAAATATAAATACAGTTGCTAGTTCTATGTTGGATTCAGTTTTCAACCAAAAATCTAGGAAGCTCTGTAAAAGCGAAATACAGTATGTATGCCGTATTTCACTGGTCCTTCCAAATGGAGAATTCAGCCCAGTATAACATTTCCGGACCATTATTTTTTTTAAATAAGTAAATAAATCACATCTAATATTAATCTTGAGTATATCTGACTCAAAATCAATTTTAAATGAGAAAACTGCTAAGAGGACAGCTGTCCTTTGATATGTGCTTAAGAAATACTTTCAGGCTGGGTGTGGTGGTGTGCACCTGCAATCCTAGCTACTTCGGGGTTGAGGTGGGAGGATCACTTGAGCCCAGGAGTTCAAGTCCTGAGCAACATGGTAAGACCCTGATGTCAAGAAATAAAAATAAAATACTTTCTATTCCTGAACTGCATGCTACTAATCTGTAGGTTATGGTGAACAGGGGATCAGTACAAGGGAAGTAAGCTATAAAACAATAACTTTTTTGTTGTATTTTGAGACGGAGTCTCGCTCTGTTGCCAGGCTGGAGTGCAGTGGCACGATCTCTGCTCACTGCAACCCCCCACCTCCCGGGTTCAAGCAATTCTTCTGCCTCAGCCTCCCAAGTAGCTGGGACTACAGGTATGTGCCACCATGCCTGGCTAATTTTTGTATTTTTACTACAGACAAAGTTTCACTATGTTGGCCAGGCTGGTCTCGAACTCATGACCTCGTGATCTGCCTGCCTTGACCTCCCAAAGTGTTGGGATTACAGGCATTAGCGACCGCGCCTGGAAAGTAACTTTTAATGCTGAAGGCCCTAATACCGTGATGGGTCCCAATCTCTAGAACACAGCTATCCCTGTCAGACAGGCAGAATTACCATTTTCTAGTCCTTAACAATGGAGCAATTAGTCAGATCTGTAGACTTAAATACTCCAGTTTAAAGAAAATACAGAGAAAAAGTTACCAAACCATAGTACACAAACATACAAGACATTCTAAAAGCTAACAGGCTAAGCAAGATGGCAAAACCTCCTCTCTATAAAAAATACAAAAAAAATTAGCCAGGCCTGGTGGCTTGTGCCTGTGGTCACAGCTACTCGGTAGGCTGAGATGGAGAGAATCACTTGTGCGCAGGAGGTCGAGGCTGCAGCGAGATGGAGCCACTGCACTCTAGCCTGGGTGACACAGCAAGACTTCTGTCTCCGAAAAGAAGAAAAAGGATAACCGTCTTGAAACCTCCAGAAGTTAAGGGGAGAGCTATTCTAGATGAGACTAATAGATAAAAGCAACCTTGATGGAATCTTGGTTTTTCTTTTGTTTTTTTTTGAGACGGAGTTTTGCTCTTATTGTCCAGGCTGAAGTGCAATGGCACGATCTCAGCTCACCGCAACCTCCGCCTCCCAGGTTCAAGCAATTCTCCTGCCTCAGCCTCCCACATAGCTGGGACTACAGGCATGTGCCACCGTGCCTGGCTAATTTCGTATTTTTTGGAGAGTTTCTCCATGTTGGTCAGGCTGGTCTCAAACTCCCAACCTCAGGTGATCTGCCCGCCTCGGCCTCCCAAAGTGCTGGGATTACAGGCATGAGCCACCAAGCCCAGCGGTTTGGTTTTTTTTTTTTAAAAAGTTACCTACTTTGGGCCAATTAGGTAAACTTGGTATACAGAATAGATTTACCTAGGTAAATTAGGTAAATAGGCATTAGTATTAGGTGATTATTGTTCATTTTCTTTCCTTTTTTTTTTTGAGACAGTCTCACTCTGTCACCTAGACTGGAGTACAGGGACACCATCACAGCTCACTGCAACCTCAACCTCCTGGGCTCAAGCAATCCTCCCACCTCAGCCTCCTGAGTAGCTGGGACTATACAGCATGTGTCATCACATCCAGTTAATTTTTGTATTTTTTTTTTTTTTTAGAGACAGGGTTTCAACATGTTGTCCAGGCTGGTCTCAAACTCCTGGCCTCAAGGGATCTGCCCAGTTCAGCCTCTCAAAGTGCTGGGATTACAGGCATAAACCGCCACACCTGGCTGTCAATTTTCTTATGTGTGAGAGACAGCACTATTGTGGTTAAGGAAAATCTCTACTGCAGTTGAGGGCAGGTGCGCATGCCTATAATGCCAGCACTTTGGGAAACCAAGGTGGGTCCCATCACTTGATGTCAGGAGTTCAAGTTCAAGTCCAGCCTGAACAACACAATGAGATCCTGTCTCTACAAAAAAAAAAAAAATCAATTATTGGGCTCTTTCGCCAGCAAACATACATATGCTCTGTGTCTCTCTTATTTCCTCTTCCTGCTTCAAATTTTACTTTTCTTCATTACATGCTTTTTTAGTTCATTTTATTAGCCAGTTTTATTCCCACCTTTTATGTATACTATCTTCATGTCCTTTGTATGCTGCCTTCAGGGAAAACAATCTACATTAATGTCTTTGTATTTTTGTCTTCTAAATGACTAGGTTCAGGGAAAAAATTTCAGTACACATTTTGGGTGTTTGAATTTTGAATTAAAAAGCATACTTCTTCTATCCCTTGAGTTAACAACAAAAAATAATTTAACCAGAAAAACTGTTTCCCTGAGCTCAAATTACAATCGATCCTCATTAGTCCCAGATTCTCATTTGCAAATTTACCTACTTGCTAAAATTGACCCCAAAATCAATACTCAGAGTGCTCAGGCAGTCATTCCATCACACAAAGTACATGAATAAATGAATGTCCACGAACGATCACTATGGCAGGGAAAATTTTGATCTGCTCAGAGCACAAGTTACCATCTGAGGTCAAACAAGGCAACACTCTACCTTCTTATTTCAGCTCTCATACTGTAAACAAGTGTCTTTTTTCCAGTCTACTGAGTGTTGCATTTTTCATATTTTTGTACTTTTTGTTGGTGATTTCACTATTTCAACTGGTCCCCCAGGTAGTGCCGAGGTGCTGTCTAGTATTCCCAAGCGCAAGAAGGCTGATGTGCAGTGAGCCATGATCATGCCACTGTATTCCAGCCCCTAATAATATTAACTACCATTTAAGTGCCTATATATATGAGGGAGGCACTGAGCTACACACTTGGTATATACAACTATGTTTATATACACATGTATATATATACACATTTAAAATCTACCAAGAAAAATTCTGCCAATTCCCATGGTTATCTGACAGAGTTAAAGGCTAAAAATCATTAGGTTACTAGAATTAAAGCAGAACAAGGCCCTAACTAGGTAAATCAATTTTGAACAAAGTTAGATATGACAACCCTTGCAAATCACAAAACAATTAATGTAACCAGGTGATTCCTGATGGATCATTTTCCTACTTTAGACCTTTTAGCTACACAAGGTAACTAATAAACATTAGCTCTCTCTCAAAGACATTAAACCAAAAAGCCCTTCCAAGCTATATTATACAATGTTTTAGGTGGCTTTTTTTGTTAAAGTGGCAGAAAGAACACTAAACTGGTATTCAGGTGACCTGAATTCTGCCACTAACTATGTAACTATGAACAATTTTTTTTTTTTGAGACAGAGTCTTGCTCTGTCACCAGGCTGGAGTACAGTGGCATGATCTTGGCTCACTGCAACCTCTGCCTCCCAGGTTCAAGTGATTCTCCTGCCTCAGCCTACAGAGTAGCTAGGACTACAGGTGCCTGCCACCACGCCCAGCTAATTTTTGTATTTTTAGTAGAGACGGGGTTTCATCATGTTGGCCAGGATGGTCTTGATCTCCAGACCTCATGATCCGCCCGCCTCAGCCTCCCAAAGTGCTGGGATTACAGGTGTGAGCCACCACACCCGGCCTAACTATGAACAAATTTAATCTCTCCAGTGTTGTTTGCTTACCTTCAAATTAAAGGGTCTAGATTTAATGATCTCTAGAGGCAAAATGATTTCATAATTTCAAGATTACAGGCCAGGCGCAGTGGCTCAAACCGGTAATCCCAACACTTCAGGAGGCTGAGGCAGGTAGATCACCTGAGGTCAGGTGTTTGAGACCAGCCTGGGCAACATGATGAAACCCTGTCTCTATCAAAAACACAAAAAAATTAGCCGGACATGGTGGTACACACCCTGTGGGTCCCAGCTACTCAGGGAACTGAGGCAGGAGGATCATTTGAGCCCAGGAGTCAAGGTTGCAGTGAGCCGAGATCAAGCCACTACACTTCAACCTGGGTGACAGAGTGAGACCCCCATATCAAAAAAAAAAAAAGATTACATAGAAAGTAGGTAAGAAATTTCCAAAATTCCTTTCTTAAACAAATGAACGTAAAAGCAATAAGAAAACGACAATCATTCCCAAAGGAACAATCTTAAAGAGCCGGTTGGTCCTGAATATTTCAAATGTGTCAATAGCAAGAAAAAATGATAAACTTAAGCTTTTATGAACCTCTCGATTTCAGAGCTGTAGTTCTCAAGTTCTAGTTCTACTATCCACGCTGACCTAAAAGCCTAACTAGTTAACTAGTTCCTCAATATATTTGGAATTTACAGTGCTTTTTAATTACCTTATGACACATACCAGCTTAACCGTTTGATATTTTGTGCCAAAAAAGTCAGTTTGGATTTCAGACAAAACAGTGGTTATTAGGGATATGATGGACTGAAAGTTAAGTACCTAAAAAAGTCATAAAAAAAAATTCACTAACAAAACCTCTCCTTCATTAATTTTTACTTGAACCTCCCTTTACAAAGTAAAATTTAGTACAGTTACTGAAAACTGCTTTTATGAGAGCCAAAACTAAAGCTTACTGCTTTTTTAAGCCAGTCAAATTTATCAGTTGGGGTTGTATTGTATATCAACTTTAGTGACACTAATGTTAGTAAGTTCGGATAACCCACAACCATCGAACCAGCCAAAGCTTTTTTTTTTTTGAGACGGAGTTTAGCTCTTGTTGCCCAAACTGGAGTGTAATGGTGTGATCTCGGCTCTGCCTCCTGGGTTCAAGCGATTCTCCTTCCTCAGCCTCCTGAGTAGCTAGGATTATAGGCATGCGCCACCACACCTGGCTAATTTTGCATTTTCACTAGAGATGGAGTTTCTCCATGTTGGTCAGGCTGGTCTCGAGCTCCCAACCTCAGGTGATCTGCCACCTCAGCCTCCCAAAGTGTTGGGATTACAGGTGTGAGCCACCGTGCTGGCCAAAAAGCTTACAACTTTCCAACCACAAGGTCAAACTCACTATAGCTGCTTTCTAATAAAAAAGTCAAACTCGAGCTGGGCACAGTAATCCCAGCACTTTGGGAGGCCGACGCGGGTGGATCGCCTGAGGTCAGGAGTTCGAGACCAGCCTGACCAACGTAGTGAAACCCTGTCCCAACTAAAAATACAAAAAATTAGCTGGGCGTGGTGGCAGGCGCCTGTAATCCTAGGTACTAGGGAGGCCAAGGCAAGAGAATTGTTTGAATTCTGGGAGGCAGAGGTTGCAGTGAGCTGAGATTGTGCCAGTGAGCTGAGATTGCACTCCAGCCTGGGCAACAAAAGCAAAACTCCCGTCTCAAAAAAAAAAAAAAAAGTCAAACTCATATTCACATTTACACCAATGGACAAGAATCCACATCTCAGATGAGAAAAATCAATTGCTTAACCAATTGCTAACTGCATTAAATACAACAAATACATTCATGACCTTGGGTTAGGCAAAACTGCCTTAGATATGATATCAATGCACAATAAACAAAATAAAAAGTAGATAAATTGGACATAATCAAAATGAGAAACTTCCTTGCTTCAATGACATCATAAACAAAGCAAAACATTCTCTTTCTACACATGACTTGGAAAAAAAAGTTAAAAAAAGTAAAACAAATCCACAAAAAGGGGAGAAACTTCTGCAAATCATTTATCTGTAAGACTTGCATCCAGAATATATAAAGAACTCTTAAAACTCAATAATAACAAGAAATAACCCAATTTCTTAAGTTGGCAAAGAATGTGAATAGCTATTTCTCCAACGAAGATATACAGGACGGGCATGGTGGCTCATAATCTCAGCACTTTGGGAGGCCAAGGGGCGGATCACTTGGGGTCAGGAGTTCCAGACCAGCCTAGCAAACATGGCAAAACCCCGTCTCCACTAAAACCACAAAGATTAGCTAGGCGTGGTGGCACACAGCTGTAATCCCAGCTACTCAGGAGGCTGGTGCAGGAGAATCACTTGAACATGGCGAGGCGGAGGCTGCAGTGAGATCACCCCACTGCACTCCGCCCTGGGCAACAGAGTGAGAGACTCTGTCACAAAAGAAAAGAAAAAAAAAAAGATAGAAAAATGGCAATAAGCACAGGAACAGATGTTCAGCATCACCAGAAAAATGCAAAACAAAACCACAATGCGCACCAGGAACAGCGGTTCCAGCTACTCGGGAAGTTCAGGCAGGAGGATCACTGGAGCCTAAGAGTTCAAGGCTGCAGTGCACTGTGATGGTAACTGCACTCCATCCAGCCTAGGCAACAGAGTGAGACTCCAACTCTAAGATATATACATAAATGAATACCACAATGAGGTAACACTTCACATCCACTGGGATGGCTATGGTCAAAAAGAGGGAAAATAGTAAGTGTTAGAGATAATGTGGAGAAACGGGAACCCTCATAACAAGTCTGCCTAGATTACAAAAGAATAGTGGTTGTTAGGCATAAAATAAATTGAAAGTTAGGTGGGGAAATAGTAAAGAATTTCCTCAAACGTTAAATGTCAAATTACCATGTGAACCAGCAATTCTACTCTAGGTAAATCCCCCAAGGGAAGTGAAAGCATTATGTCCACACAAACATTTCGACATGAATGTTTACAGCAGCATTATTCACAATAATCAAAAAGTGAAAACAATCCTAATGTCCATCAACTGAGACGGAAATCATAACGATTATAGCTTCTAATCCCAAATCACCGTAAACACTTGACAAAAATAATCTTTTTCCTTAAAAACAAGAAACAAAAAAATTCAAACAAATTGCAGAGGGAAAAAAGCAAAATTAAAACAATAATTCAAATGTCCCAGTGCCTTTAAGTTCAAAAACCACAGACCTTACAAAGCCTATTTTTGTAAACTGTACTTGGCCCTGAGTTTTAATTTGAATCTATTCTCGTATATGAAACTGAAACTTTGTTAAAACTATTTAAGACAGAAATCTCCTTCCTTTTACAAAAACTTGCATACATAGTATTCCACAATAAACTGGTTAAAGCTCTTTACTGAAACTTTTAATATGCTAACTTCTGAAACTCACTGATAGCTGTAGTGACGGACTATTACTATTATTGGGTTGTAAAATTGTAGGGTAGCTTAAAGGCATAGGGGCGCGCGTGCCTGTGGCACCAGCTACTCACTTGAACCCGGAAAGCAAAGGTTGCAGTGAGCTGAGATCGCAAGATCATGCCACTGCACTTCAGCCTGGGCTACAGGGCAAGACTCCATCTCAAAAAAAAAAAAAAAAAAAATGGTTAGGACCAGGCACAGTGGCTCATGCCTGTAATCCCAGCCGTTTGGGAGGCTGAGGCAGGTGGATCACTTGAGGTCAGGAGTTCAAGACCACCCTGGCCAACATGGTGAAACCCCATCTCTACTAAAAATACAAAAATCAGCCAGGCGTGATAGCACAAGCCTGTAGTCCCAGCTACTCAGGAGGCTGAGGCAGGAGAATCACTGGAACCCAAGAGTAAGCTGAGATCACGCCATTACACTCCAGTCTGGAGGAGAGAACAAGACTGCAACTAAAAAAAATAATAATGGTTAAGATGGTAAATTTTGCTATGCATTTACCACGATTTATTAAAAAACAAAAATTCAGGGTCACAGGCATATACAGCATGCCAACTTTCTTCTAAGAATGTGAAAATAAGAATTCACACAGTAGCAATAGGAGTGGACTCCACAGCTCAGACACAGAAGCAAAACTTAACTGCTTTTTCTTCAGCCTCTGCCTCCCTGGTTCAAGCGAGTCTCCTGCCTCAGCCTTTCGAGTAGCTGGGATTACAAGCACACACCAGCACGCCTGGCTAATTTTTGTATTTTTAGTAGAGATGGGGTTTCACCATGTTGGCCAGGCTGGTCTCGAACTCCTGACCCCAGGTGATCCGCCAACCTCGGCCTCCCAAATGCTTGGATTACAGGCATAAGCCACCATGCCTGGCCAGTACTTTTTCAATATAGTATTTAATTTTATTCTTTCTGGGTCACAGGTGCCTACAAAAAAATTTAGGCCAGGCACGGTGGCTCACACCAGCACTTTGGGAGGCCAAGGCAGGAGGATCATGAGGCCAAGGATGGAGACCTTCCTGGCCAACATGGTGAAACTCTGTCTCTACCAAAAATACAAAAAAATTAGCCGGGTGTGGTGGTGCGCGCCTATAGGCCCAGCTACTCCAAAGGCTGAGTCGAGAGAATTGCTTGAACCCAGGAGGCAGAGGTTGCAGTGAGCCGAGATTGCAGCCAGCCACTCAACTCCAGTCTGACGACAGAGTGAGACTTCATCTCAAAAAAAAAAATTTCTTTTTAAGTAAATTTTAAAGCATGTAAATATTTTTAAAAACTCAATTATGGCTGGGTGCAGTGGCTCATGCCTTGTAATCCTAGCATTTTGAGAGGCTGAGGAGGGAGGATCTGTTGAGCCCAAAGTTCAAGCCCAGACTGGGCAACATGGCAAAACCCAGTCTATACCAAAATATACAAAAAATTAGTCAGGTGTGGTGGTACACACCTGTAGTTCCAGCTACTTGGGTGGCTGAGGTGGGAGGATCGCCCAAACCTGGGAGGTTGAGGTTACAGGGAGCTGAGTCTGCACCACTATACTCCACTATACTCCAGCCTGGATAATAGATTTGTGTCAAAAACAAAAAACAAAAAAACCTAAATTAAGAGGGAGGAAAAAGCAAACCCTAGTAATGAATACAAACAAAAACTGTTAAAATTGATAATCAAAATACACAAATTCAACAAATAAGCAGAAACATGTTACTTCCAGTAACTTTTGAACAAAGTTCATCTTTAGTGCAATATAATCTAAGAAAAAAAAGTACTGAAAAAAAAAAATACTTGGTAGGGTTATTGGCATTATATTGGCATTATATTGGCAAAATATTGGCATTATAAATCTGAATCTGGCTGGGCACAGTGGCTCACACCTGTAATCCCAGCACTTTGGGAGGCTGAGTTGGGCAGATCACCTGAGGTCAGCAGTTCGAAACAAGCCTGACCAACATGGTGAAACACCATTTCTACTAAAAATACAAAATTAGCCGAGCACGGTGGCACATGCCTATATAATCCCAGCTACTTGGGAGGCTGAGGCAGGAGAATTGCTTGAACCCGGGGGCAGAAGTTGCAGTGAGCCGAGATCGTGCCATTGCACTCCAGCCTGGGCAAGAAGAGCGAAAGTCCATCTCAAAAAATTAAAATTAAAATTAAAAATCTGAATCTGTTTTCTATCTAGGTAATGCCCATAATGTTAACTTTGATTTGGAATTTAAAATAACAATGTAGGCCAGGCACAGGGACTCATGTCTGTAATCCCAACACTTTGGGAGGCCAAAGTGGGTGGATCACTTAAGGCCAGGAGTTCAAGACCAGCCTGGCCAACATGGTAAAACCTCATCTCTACTAAAAACACAAAAATTAGCCAGAGGCCTGTAATCCCAGCTTCTCAGGAGACTGAGGCACAAGAATTGCTTAAACCCAGGAGGCAGAGTTTGCAGTGAGACAAGATTGCACAATTGCACTCTAGCCTGGGTGACAGAGGGAGACTGTCTCAAAAAATAAATAAAAGGAAGACCGCTTCCTTTTTGATTTGCCACCTGCGGTGGAGCCGCCAACAAAATGCAGATTTTTGAGAAAACCCTTATGGGGAAGACCATCACCCTCGAGGTTGAACCCTCGGATACGACACAAAACGTAAAGAACAGGCCAGGCACGGTGGTTCACGCCTGTAATCCCAGCACTATGGGAGGCTGAGGCAGACGGATCACAAAGTCAAGAGATCAAGACCATCCTGGCCATGGTGAAACCCCGTCTCTACTAAAAATACAATAATTAGCCGGGCGTGGTGGCATGCGCCTGTGGTCCCAGCTACTCAGGAGGCTGAGACGGCAGAATCGCTTGAACCCAGGAGGCGCAGGTTGCAGTGAGCCGACACTGCGCCACTGCACTTCAGCCTGGTGGCAGAGCAAGAGGGAGGGAGGGAGGGAGGGAGGAAACGTAAAGAACAAGATCAAGAATATGGGAGGAATTCCTCCTGATCAGCAAAGACTGATCTTTGCAGGCAAGCAACTGGAAGATGGACATACTCTGCCTGATTACAACATTCAAAAGGAGTCCACTCTTCATCTTGCGTCAAGACTTCGTGGTGGTGCTAAGAAAAGGAAGTCTTACCACTCCCAAGAATAAGCACAAGAGAAAAGAAGCTTACACTGGCTGTCCTCAACTATTATAAGGGAGATGAGAATGGCAAAATCAGTACCCTTCGTCGAGAGTGCCCTTCTGATGAATGTGGTGCTGGAAGGTTTATGGCAAGCCACTTTGACAGACATTATTGGGGCAAATGTTGTCTGATTTACTGATCAACAAACCAGAAGACAAGTAACTGTATAAGTTAATAAAGGACATGAACTAACAGCAACAACAAAAAAATACCAATGTAAGTTGATTTTTTTTTTTTTTTGAGATGGGGTCTCACTGTCGCCTAGGCTGGAGTACAGTCGTGCCAGCTTACTGCAACCTCTACGGCCAGGTTCAAGCGATTCTCCTACCTCAGCCTCCTGAGTAGCTGGAATTACAGGCACCTGCCACTGTGCCTGGCTAATTTTTGTAGTTTTTAATAGGGACGGTTTTCACCATGTTGGCCAGGCTGGTCTTGAACTCCTGACCTCGTGATTCACCTGCCCCAGCCTCCCAAAGTGCTGGGATTACAGGTGTGAACCACCACACCTGGCAAGCTGATGATTTTTAAAATCATGTTTTCTAGCTCCGTCCACTGAAAAGGGCCTACAAACAAATGCCTATACCACCGGGCATCCAGATCCTGTTTTTTGTTGTTGTTTTTTTTGAGATAGAGTTGCCCAGGCTGGATGGAGTGCAATGGCACGATCTCGGTTAACTGCAACCGCGACCTTCCAGGTTCAAACAACTCTCCTGCCTCAGCCTCCTGAGTAGCTGGGATTACAGGCGTGTGCCACGTATTTTTAGTAGAGACAGGTTTCACCACATTGCCCAGGCTGGTCTCAAACTCCTGACCTCAGGTGATCTGCCCTCCTCGCCCTCCCAAAGTGCTGGGATAACAGGCGTGGGCAACCGCGCCTGGCCTAAGTCCTGGCTTATAAATAACATTTTCTACCAAAAGAAGGAATTGAGAAACAAAATAGCATGACATTTTAAGCGTACAATATAAGAAATTCCAAAATATGGAACATTCTTTAAAAAGATGAGGCTAGCCATTTGTGGTGGCAGAGTCAGGAAGGGGCAGCAGGTGCCAGGTCCAGCCTCAAAGGTGGCAAGAAGAACTCCCTGAAACAGCCCAAAAGCAAGCCGAGAAGATGAATAAAGCTTTCAAGCACAAACAAGAAGAGGAACAGAAGAAATACAAGGAGCTAAAGCGAAAGCCTCCGGAAAGGGGCTCTAGTCACAAGTGGAATTTAAAAATCTGGCAAAAAGCAAGCTGTGCCTTGTGCCTGAAGCGATGGTGACCCTTGATTTCATTCGTATTTAAACATCTGCATTCCCTGCCATAATATCTTTTACCACCCACACAGCTGGAATGAAGTGTTGTCTTGAAGCTGAAGCCTGCTGTACATTTTAAAATAAACTTTTGTTTAAAAAAAAAAAAAAAAAACGCAGGTATGGTGCCTCACACCTGTAATCCTAGGCAGACTGCTTGTGCTGCGAGGTTGAGGCTGCAGTGAGCCATGATTGTGCCACTGCACTCCAACCTGGATGACAGAATAAGACCCTGTCTCAAAATAAAATTTTTAAATTTTTAACAATGAAAAATACTAATAAATAAAAAAGCTTACAGTGACTCATCATCCCTTTAGTATTTTTTTTTTTTAAGACAGTCTCACTCTGTAGCCCAAGCTGCAGTGCAGTGGTACAATTTCAGCTCACTGCAACCTCTGTCTCCTGGGTTCAAGTGATTCTTGTGCCTCAGCCTCCAGAGTAGCTGGGATTACAGGCACACACCACCACACCCAGCTAATTTTTGTATTTTCACTAGAGACGAGGTTTCACCATGCTGGCCAAGCTGGTCTCGAACTCCTGACCTCAGGTGATCTGCCTGCCTCAGCCTCCCGAAGTGCTGGAGATCGCATGAGCCACCACGCCCAGCCTCTCTTTAGTTGTTTTCACTCAGCCATTCCTACCTTAGCTGTGAATTTAAAGTAAAACCAGCCCAGAATCTTGCCAGAGACTGCTCTTTGGTCTTTGTTCTACTCTAAACTCTGTATAACCCAGAATTAAACCAACTCTTCAACAACTGTGTCTTTCTTCATGTCCAAATACAAGATTTAAAAAAAAAAAAAACTGTGGGACAGGGCAAGAAAAAAAAAACAGAATTACACCAACTCATTTGGGGGGGAAAAAAGATTATGCTAACGATTTAATGCAAATTTGCCTTAGGTCTGATAACAGTTTTGTATGTTTTTAGCTGGAGACTGGCTTGAAATAAAAGTGCAGAAAAGTGTAGGAAAAAGCGTTATTTCAAACAGATGCATTCTGAGGTATTAAGGGGAGAAGCAGTATATCTGCAATTTAATTTCAAATCATTCAAGGAGGGGAGGATATAGAGTTAAAGCAAAATGGCTAAATGTTGGTTAACAGTCAAATCCAAACAGAAAGTACATTATGGGTGTTCACCATATTATTCTTTCACCTTTTCTGCATGTTTTGAAATTTCTTTTTTTCTTTTTAGACAGAGTTTCACTCTTGTTTGCCCAGGCTGGAGTGCAACAAGCAATCTTAGCTCACTGCAATCTCCGACTCCAGGGTTCAAGCAATTCTCCTGCCTCGGCCTCCCAAGTAGTTGGGATTACAGGCATGTGCCACCACGTCTGGCTAATTTTTTTTGTATTTAGTAGAGACAGGGTTTCACCATGTTGGTCAGGCTAGTCTTGGACTCCTGACCTCAGGTGATCCACCCACCTCAGCCTCCCAAAGTGCTGGGATTACAGGTGTGAGCCACTGCACCCAGCTTGAAATTTCTTATATAAAGTTGCAAAAAAGTTACCAGAATATTCCATATACCAAAACGGAAAACTGCTCCTCAACCTACTAAGTTGAGCCCGCAAATAGAGTAGAGAGCAGGTGCCTATAACAACCAACAACCTAAAGCACAGTTTTGCATTTATCATCCCACTCAAGGATCTGCTAAAAATGCCTCCTTAGCATAGACGCAGGTACTAATGGGACACAAAGTAACAGCAGAAGGCAGTCACACAGACACTAGACTAACTAGATAAACAAGTTATGAATAAATGAGAGTCACTGAAGACCTCATTAATTGGATTTAGCTGGATTTTGAGGAATGAACAGAATCTGAACAGTGTGAAAGGAAGCAGAAGACAATCCAGGCAAAAAGTTCATAAGCAATAGCCAAAGATCAGAAATAAACCAGGTCTGTATTGAAATATGGATCCCAGTAGAGTTATGAGAGGAATTTTTGTAGAAAATTCGTTCATTCTTCAATTTGTATAATGCCTAGCTTTCAGGAATATGAAAATACAAAATACTATAGTATGTCTTCAAAGTGCTCACAAAGAGCTGGGGACAGTGGCTCATGAGTATAATCCCGATACTTTGGAAGGCTAAAGTGGGAGGATCACTTGAGCCCAGGAGTTAGAGGCTGCAGCAAGCTGTGATCATGCCACTGTATTCCCACCTGGGTGACAAAATGAGACCCTGTCTCAGAAAACAAACTAAAATACAAAGCGCTTACAAACTGGAGAAGGTATAGTCAAAATACATTAATTGAAGATATACACAAAATGCTTTAATAACAGAGAAAGGAGTGATTAATATACCAGAGGAATGAGACTGTCAGTACATTTCAACAAAGATATTTGAATTAATGTTTAAAAATTGAAAATGGGCTGGGTGCAGTGGCTCACGCCTGTAATCCCAGCACTTTGGGAGGGCGAGGCAGGTGGATCACGTGAAGTCAGAAGTTCAAGACCAGACTGACCAACATGGAGCAACCCCATAACTACTAAAAATACAAAATTAGCCGGGCGTAGTGGTGCATGCCTGTAATCCCAGCTACTCAGGACACTGAGGCAGGAGAATCACTTGAACCTGGGAGACGGTTGTGGTGACCCAAGATGGTGCCATTGCACTCCAACCTGGGCAACAAGAGCGAAAAACAAAAAACTGAAAATGATGTCACCATTTAAATTCCAGTCACAGAAAGGAAAAAAAAAATGTTAACACTTCAGGATTACCTACTATATATGAGGCACTTTTACCTTTAGGTTTTATAGTTAACATTCTTATATATAAAGAACCTGAAGTTTAGAGTTTAATTAACTGACCCAATATAAAAAAGGTAGTTAATGCTGAGCCTGGCGTTCAAACCTATGTTCATCTGCTGCTGAAACTCATGCATGACCTTTCCCATACTACCTAGCTCTGGGAATTTATAAGCACATAAATCATGAGTATAAGGTGCAACACAACTTTAGAAAGTCAGTCATTACCAGAAAATTAGTAAAATGTTTAAGGGCCAGACAGGGCGAGAGTAGCACTGCTCAGATTTTCCAATACACAAAAGAGCTTCAGTCTCTAGGACTAATGTAAATGGTTTGAAATGGGGGAGATAAATGTTACTGAAGAAAAATCATTTTCAGCCAAGCAAGGTGGCTCACGCTTGTAATCCCAACACTATGGGAGGCCCAGGGAGGTGGGTCACTTGAGGTCAGGAGTTTGAGTTCAGCCTGGCCAACATGGTGAAAGTTTTAGTAGTTTTTCTCTACTAAAAAATACAAAACTTAGGCAGGTGTGGTGGCGCATGCCTGTAGTCCCAGCTACTCGGGAGGCAGAGACAGGAGAATCCCTTCAAGCCAGTTGCAATGAGCCGAGATTGCACCACTGTACTCTAGCCTGGGTGACAGAACAACACTCAGTCAAGAAAGAAAGGAAAAGAAAAGAAAAGGAAAAAAGAAAAGAAAAGAAAGATCATTTTCACACAGAAAAGCTTTGAACCTAAATCACTGCTAGAGACAAAATACTTTTAAGTATTAAAACTATAGTCATTTGGTCGGGCGTGATGGCTCACTTCTGCAGTCCCAACATTTTGGGAGGCAGAGGCAGACAGATCACTTGAGCCCAGGAGTTCACGCTCATGACCAGTCCCCACAAAAAAATACAATATTAGTCAGAAATGGCGGTCGCGCCTAGGCCTAGCCACTAGGGAGGCTGAGGCGGGAGAATAACTCCAGCTGCGAAGTCGGGATGTCAGTGACCCGAGATCTCACCACAGCACTCCAGCAAGGTTGACAGAGCTAGACCTTGCCTCAAAAACAAAACAAAAAAACCTAGCGTCAGGCAGCTAGCCTGTAAGACACTGCAGCAACAGAGAAACTTTCATCATCCCAACAAAACAGTTAACATCTCTTACTAACAAGTTTCAACAGAAATAAAATTCTTGGAATAATGTTTTGTAGAAACCTAGTACAATCTGGAATCCATGCTTAAACAACTTACCAGTTTATGACAATTAAACATACTTTGGTAATTTACAAACTTCAACTAAATAATATTATAGTAAAAATACTTGTAAAATTCTAAATTTTTTGCCAATTTCAGAAGAACTAGAAAACAAATTTTTTTTTTTTTTTTTTAAAGATGGAGTTTCACCGTGATGGCCAGGCTGGTCTTGAACTCCTGACCTCAGGTGATCCACCCACCTCGGCCTCCCAAAGTGCTAGGATTACAGGCGTGAGCCACCGCACTCAGCAAAAATACATTTATAAGTGAAACTTTTTCACTAATATCTTTATCATAACCATAAAGTTTTACTGTAACCTTACTTTCCTATTCTGAAATACGTTCAAATTCCTATTCTGAAATAAGTTCCAACTTCAGCCATAATCAAATAACATTCCCCCCCGCAAAGTAATGGGAAAAGTATATGGACTAATTACTTAGCAAAGAGAGCTCTGAATAAATATCTTAAGTGCTTAGTAAAAATATAATTAAAATAAATATCTTAAGTACTTAGTAAAAATATAATTTATATTACGTCAATATAAAACCGTGATGGCAAAATCTGTTATTTTAGTATTTTTCACCAGCCAAAGAAAATAATGCAACTTAGGCCATCAGCTTCATAAAGATTTATTTTTGTCTAAAGCACTGTGATACAAGCCAATTTTTATTTTTCTTTTTTTTTTTTTTTTTTTTTGAGACGGAGTCCCGCTCTGTCCAGGCTGGAGTTCAACGGCACTATCTTGGCTCACTGCAACCTCCACCTCCCAGGTTCGAGCGATTCTCCTGCCTCAGCCTCCCCAGTAGTTGGGATCACAGGCGCCCACCACCACGCCCTGCTAATTTTTGTATTTGTACAAAAAGTACAAAAGGTCGCCATGTTAGTCAGGCTGGTCTTGAACTCCTGACCTCAGGTGATCGGGCCGCCTTGGCCTCCCAAAGTGTGTGGATTACAGGCCTGAGCCACCTTGCCCGGCCATAAGCCAACTTTCTAACAAAAATTCTTCCCAGGAGTACAGGAAAGACAAGTTAAAATGTATCCCCAAGTTTCAGGAAAATAGGCTACATACGGAAGGTCAAGTCTCAGAAAAAAACTCAAAGCATACAATATTTTACCTTCTGATCAAGAAGACAAAAAGTGCAAAAGTATCTTACAGTAATAAAAAAAATGGGTCAAATGCAATTAAGGTGAGGAAAAATGCCACAACAGGAACAACTAGCATGTTTCAACTGTCACTAAAAGTTTTGTTTGAATTAAGTAGATTTACCACGGCACCACGTGGAAAAAAAAAAAATACTGCGTGCTTTAGATCTCCAGAGTGTACTTAAAAGTCAACTCTACGCTCCCCCGGAGTTGTTCCTTGCAGTACAGGCTTTTTGTTCATATTCTAATGTCTTCCAAAGTCCCTGAACAGTCAACTTAAGGTCATGTGTGTAGAAACTACTTTAAAACATTCTTGACAGGCTTTCTACGAGTAGCCCGTATTTTTCTGATTTGATTAAATAGATCCAATTACGGAATTCCCTACGGACCAGCCGCCGCCGCCTCGTCCTCCTCCTCCTCACTCCAGAAGGGGCCACTAATCACAAGGGTTACAACCAAGTACAAACATTCATTGTCATTTCTTTTTAAAAGGCATGCTCTCTAAGATACTCACTATTTAGTAGCCAGAAGACAACTTAAAATTGGAGATAGGGATGTAGCACAAACCAAAGAGAAATATAACTATTCCAAAAGAGCAGGGCTTTGCCTGTCAAGTTGTAGCTTTACCCTTACTATTAACACCGATTTCAAGCCACGACATCAAGGCTAACCCTTCACCTGTTTTGCAGGTTTCACGTTAACTTCCCGTGACCCTTTCAACGAACCGCTTCAACTCGGCCCACCTCCTTCCGCTCCCGCCCTAAACCTCAGTTAAAATGCGTTTCCCTCCAAACTTCACGTCTTAACCGTGGCCTGACTTACGTCTCCTTGTCGCCACCGCTCCCAGTCAGGGCCTTAGTTCTACCATGCCCGCCTTTCCCGGGTGGCCTCGAGCCTCCAGCCCCCTCCCATAAGGCTCGAATCTGCCTCGACGATTCGCCCCGAGGTCGATGCCCCCAGCTCCTCCAGCCTGTGCCCAAGCGCCGGTCCAGGCCCCCAAAGCACGCAACGGCCGAACCTGAAAATGGCGGAGAGTGCCACTGCCTGCTGCAGGCGAGCAGTCCCGTGTCGCCGCCACACTCACCGTCTGGCGTAGAGCAGAGCTCCTAACGGCCAGCGCAGCGATAGTCTTCAGAGCCCGGAATGTCTCTTCTGTTTGGTCTCCCCACTCCGTTCCTCTCAATCCCGCTCCTCCAAAGGAGCAGCCGCCATCTTCCCCAGGAGCCACCGAACGCACGCTCTGTAGTCATCACGCACCGGCGGACGCAGCTACGTCACTCGCGCCTGGCCGCGGGCCTCGGTGAGACTCGATCTGCGCCTGTGCTTAGGTGAGGGGCCGGGCCATGAGAGCCCGCCCAGCGCTTCCTTTGTTCCGGAGCGAGTAGGGCTGTGCTGCCTCCCGGATGAAGAAAGCGACCGCGTTTCGCAGTGCTGCCTTTTTTCACAGTGTGAGCTAACCTGGATGCTCTGAAAAACACCCCGGTTTTCCAAAATGTGAATGACTATATTTGTACGGGGCCGGTGCGGCAGAGACAGCGGGCCGTTGGACCGAGCCCACCGAGAGTGGATGTGTGGGGAGCCACCGTGTGACGTTGCTGAATCTGTTCACCCGTCAAGCTGGTGGCCGCCCTGGCAAAGCCCGGCACACAGTCAGGCTCCACGCCTTACCCGAGCCAGTTGCGCCTCTAGATGACGCGTCGCTTAAAGTCGAGCGACCAAGATAGAAAAACAGCCCCACGGTGCAACCACTTTGGAAAACCCCTTCAGTTTCTGCGAAAGCTAAGTGTACGCTTACCTTGTGACCCAGAAATTTCACTTCTAGGAGGAATGAGTGTATACGTCCATCATAGGCATGCGCAAGAATGTCCATACCACGATTATTCGTAGTCATAAAAAACTGGTAACCCAAATGTCCATCAGCAGTTGAGTGGCTAAATTGTGGTATAGTCAGACAGTGGATTTCTCAGAGCAATAGGAAGTTACAGATAAACGCAACAGCCTGAACGAATATCAGATAATGTTAACTCAGGCACAAAGAGGAGGACGCTGTATGATTCCACTTTTATGAGGTTCAAAATAGAACTGCAAAACAAGTTGTTCCCCAATATGAATCAAGAATCGTACCAGCCTGGGGAACGTGGTGAGACCCCATCTTTACGCATCGTGGCGCGTTCCTGTGATCCCAGGTACTTGGGAGGCTGAGGTGGGAGGACCATCTGAGCCCAGGAGTTGAACGCTACAGTGAGCCAAGATCCCGCCACTGCACTTCCATCTCGGCGACAGAATAAGACCCTGTCTCAAAGAAGTCTTACTTTTGACTCCATAATCCCCTTCCAAAAATCTCTTCTAAGGATAGCCTCAAAAGTGTGAATAAGATTTTTGTACTAATCTTTGAGGCATTAATGATAGCCCCCCCCCCCCCGAAAAAGGAAACACAGTAGCAGACAATGATTAAGTAATTAAGTAATGGCAGATCCATACGTAAAGTATCATGCAGACATTACACAGTAGATACTGCATGATATTCTATGAATGGATGTGCCATTACTTAATCATTGTAATGATATGAGAAATATTTGTAATCTTATATGTTTATATATTTATCATTGTAATGATATCAGAAATGTTTACAATCTTATATATTTTTCTTTGTTTAGACATAAGGTCTCTCTGTCACCCATGCGATAATAATTCACTGCAGCCTCAACCTCCCAGGCTCAAGTGATCCTCTCACCTCAGCCTCCCAAGTGGCTCGGACTAATACTCTTTGCCAGGACACCCATACCCAGCTAATTTTAGTAGAAACAAGATCTCATTATGTTGCCCAGGCTGGTCTCAAACTCCTGGGTTCAAGAAATCCTCCTGCCTCAGCCTTCCAAAGTGCTGAAATTACAGGTGTAAGCCACCAGGCCCAGCCCCTATAATCTTATTTTGATATGTGCCTAGAAATATGTAAGGAGGCCAGACAATTCCAGTTCCATGTGATGAGTTTAGGATAGGATGGAAGGAAGCCGGGCGCGGTGGCTCAAGCCTGTAATCCTAGCACTTTGGGAGGCTGAGGTGGGTGGATCACCTGAGGTCAGGAGTTCAAGACCAGCCTGGCCATCATGGTGAAACCCCATCTTAAAAAAAAAATTAAAAAATAAAAAATAAAAAAATAAAAAAAAGGATAGGATGGAAGGAATCCATAGACACCCTGAGAGCAAGGCAGGAATGCCGGGATAGAAAATAGGATTCTCATGGCCTGAAGGTAAGGAATGGGGTCAGGAAGATAACCCTAAGAAGTCCACTCATAAATTGGGTTTAATGGTTAGACAGAGAAGACAAACAAGTGGTCACTTCCTAGAAATTATAGCTGGGAGTGGTAGAGGAGGCGTTCAGGCAGTGTCCTGACCCCTGAAAATCGTTAAAATGTGAATTGGAGGAGCAGTCTAATCAAGGGCAAAAATCCTTCACACCTGTAACTTCATGGGCCCCTTCCTGGAAAATTGTTTTTTAAATTGACCAGGAGACAGATGAACCTATTAAATATACTGCAAGGATGCAATCAGCCATAATCGATATTTCATAAAATTTTACATGTGATACATTTTCTTCCAAAAAAATGATTAAAAAACGGAGGAAAGAAATTGTTAGAGATTATCTGTTATAGGTTAGAGGTGTAAGAGGCATATCAACCAGCTGGGCGTGGTGGTGCACGCCTGTAATCCCAGCTACTTGGGAGGCTGAGGCAGGAGAATCACTCGAACCCGGGAGGTGGAGGTTCGGTGAACTGATATCATGCCATTGCACTCCAGCCTGGGCAAGAGCAGTGAAACAGTGCCTCAATTTTAAAAAAATAATAATTTTAAAAATTAAAAAAAAGAGGCATATCAACCAAATGCAATGTGTATTCCATGTTTGGATCCCGATTGAGCAAACTGGGGGGAAAAAAAGACATTTTTGAGAAAATATGGACATTTGAATATAGACTGAGTGGGTATTAGGTGACATTAAAGAATTTTTAAATTTGTTTATTTTGATTAACTTTTTAAAATCATTACCTGTTGGCCAGGCACGGTGGCTGGGGGGGCCAAGGTGGGTGGATCACCTGAGGTCAGGATTTCGAGACCAACCTAGTCATCATCGTTAAACCCCATCTCTACAAAAAATACAAGAAAAAAAATTAGCTGGGGGTGGTGGCATCCGCCTGTAATCGGAGCTATTCAGGTGGCTGAGGCAGGAGAATCGTTTGAACCCAGTAGGTTGCAGTGAACCAAGACGGTGTCACTTTACTCCAGGCTGGGCAACAGGGCAAGACTCTATCTCTAAATAAATAAATAAATACATAAAATAAAATTTTTACCTGTTACATCCTGATGAATGAGTTAAGTGATATTATGTCTGGAATTGCTTTAAATGATTCCCCCCCAAGCACATCAGCAAAAATGGTTAATTAAGGACATCTGAAAATCTTCTCCATAAAAGCCACAGAAACACTGGCAAAATTTTGTCACAGTCAACTTTTTCGGTTTTCAGAGTGCTGGAAATTAACCAAGGTCTTTCAACAAGATAAGGATTGTTTATTCAAGAAAAAAAAATGACTAAATCTTCATAAAGTGACAAGGGAGGGACATAGACAAGATTGGCTAGGTAATAGGTAAATGACAGTTCACTGTGCTGATTTATTTATTTGTTTAGGGACATAGCGTCTCCCTACATTGCCCAGGCTGGCCTTGAACTCTTGGCCTCAAGTGATCCTCCCATTTGAGTCTTCCAAATAGCTGGGACTACAGGGGTGCGCCACCACACCTAGTTAATTTTCTCAATTTTTTGTAGAGATGAGGTCTCACTATGTTGCCTAGGTGATCTTAAACTCCTTAAGTGATCCTCCCACCTCAGCCTCTCAAAGCACTGGGATTCCTGGGATTAGCCATAGCACCCAGCCACTATTATCTTAACACATATATGAAAATATTGTATAACAAGTACATTTTTCCTACACAAATAGGATACTGTCCAAACTGTACTCTTTTGGCAATGTATCTTGGCACTTTTCCTTCTCAGTTCACAAGTAGACGTATCTTTGTTCTTTTAAGAGCTTCTCAGGCTGAAGAAGGTGGTTTACGCGTATAATCCCAGCACTTTGGGAGGCCTATGCGGGAGGATCACTTGAGCTCAGGAAATCAAAACCAGCTAATACAAATAATGCTGCAATCACCATCCCTGTGCCTTCTTTATACATGTAAATACAGCTGAATATGCCACCTCCCACTGGATTAGCATAGACTATTTCAACGCATACTATTCCCATCATCCCTACGTACAGCTTTCTCCCCCCTCTTTCTAGAGGCAAAGAAAGCAAGCCTGCTAACAACAACAAAAAAAATCAGAAACAAACTAGGCCAGGTGCAGTAGCTCAAGCCTGTAATCCCAGCACTTTGGGAAGCCGAGGTGGGCGGATCAGCTAAGGTCAGGAGTTTGAGACCAGCCTGGCAAGCATATAGTGAAACCTGATCTCTACTAAAAAATACAAAAATTAGTGCTCGCTTCGGCAGCACATATACTAAAATTGGAACGATACAGAGAAGATTAGCATGGCCCCTGCACAAGGATGACCTGCAAATTCATGAAGCGTTCCATATTTTAAAAAAGAAAAAAAATACAAAAATTAGCTGGGCATGGTGGTGCACACCTGTAGTTCCAGCTACTTGGGAGGCTGAGGCAGGAGAATCGCTTGAACCCAGGAGGCAGAGGTTGCAGTGAGCCGAGATCGTGCCACTGCACTCCAGCCTGGGTGACAGAGCAGGACTGTCTCTAAAAAGAAAACAACAAACTAAAGCAACTAAAGAGTCTGAATTAAAGATCAAAGAAGACAGTACATAGAGTTTCTGTAAACATGCAGTTCAGATACTTCAAGAAAACAAAAAATGCATATTAGAACACGGTATACACAACTAAATATCTAGACTGCAAAGCATGACGAGGGAAAAAAAGAACACTGGACTCGTGTCAGTAGGCCCAGGTCAGAGTCCTGGGCTTGCCACCTGTAAACTGAGGTTGGCCTTCATTGACTCCGTAATGATGTTACAGAAATTCTAGGAACACTTGGCAAATTCAAATACCCAGCCCAGGGTTTGCCCTAGGCTTTGGGAATACTTGAATGCTCTCATTAAAGCCTCATCCCCATGTGTTCTAAATACTTTTCTATCTCTAGGAATTCCATTCATCCTATAATCCTGGGTTCAAATCTTTTCTGGAATTTTCATCTTACTTGTAACTTACTGATTGCATGATACTGATTTTTCCAAGTTTTATCTTCCTACTTGGTAAAATTTAATAATATGGTTCAGTTTTGAAACTAAGGCCAGGTGCAGTGGCTCATGCCTGTAATCCTAGCACTTTGGGAGGTCAAGGCAGGCAGATCACCTGAGGTCAGGAGTTCAAGACCAGCCTGGCCAACATGGCAAACCCTGTCTCTACAAAAATACAAAAACTAGCCGGATGTGGTGGTGTGCTCCGATAGTACCAGCTACTCAGGACACTGAGGCAGGAGAATTGCTTGAACCTGGAAGATGGAGGTTGCAGTGAGCCGAGATCGTGCCACTGCACACCAGCCTGGGCATCTCAAAAAAAAAAAGGAAGAAAGTAAATTGCTAACCTGACCACATTTCACCTGTACTGCTGTCATTCTGATCTGGGTATCAACAGACTATGCCTAAAGTCTAGTTAAGAAGGCTTTTACATTTTTGAAGGGTTGTTTAAAAAAAAAGAAGAAGGTGGGCACAGTGATCTGCAGCTGTAGTCCCAGCTACTCAGGAGACTGAGGCACAGGGATTCCTTCAGTCCAAGAGTCTGACACCAGCCTGGGTGACATAGCAAGACCTCCATCCCTAAAAATAAATAAATAAATAAAAAGACTAAGAGCATATAACAGAAACCATAAGTAGCCCACAAAGCCTGAAATGTTCTCTGACCCTTTATGAAAGAAAGGTGTGTTGAGCCCTGCTCTAATCCAATCCATTCTTGCTTACTGCTGTAATGGTCACCTGTCCTCCCCCGATTCCCTTTCATCTGTTTCCCCCTCCCACCCACCTGCAATGCACTTTCTACACTACAGTCAGAATGACCTGTTTAAAACAAAATCAGGTCAGGTGCAGTGGCTCTGCCTGTAATCCTAACACTTTGGGAGGGCAAGGCTGGTAGGTCACTTGAGACCACCAGCTGGCCAACATGGCAAAACCCCATCTCTAATAAAAATGCAAAAATTGGCTGGGCACCATGGCTCACGACTGTAATCCCGGCACTTTGGGAGGCCAAGGCGGCTGAATCACTTGAGGTCAGGAGTTGGAGACCAGCTTGGCCAGCATGGCGAAACCCCATCTCTACCAAAAATACAAAAAATTAGCTGGGCATGGTGGCATGCGCCTGTAATCCCAGCTACTCGGGAGGCTGAGGCAGGAGAATTGCTTGAACCTGGAAGGCGGAGGTTGCAGTGAGCCTAGATTGTGCCACTACACTCCAGCCTGAGTGACGGAGCAAGATTCAATCTCAAGAAAAATCAGATCTCATTCTCCTTGCTTAGAACCTCCAAACAACATACCAATGTGCTGGGTATGAAATCATGAGCCATAATCTAGGTCTGTTTACACCTGAAACAGGTGTTTTAATTCTTCCCTGACTCAAGATACTCCAGCCACTCCAGCTTGTTTCTTCTGCACTCACACTTCTTACTCCCTCCTCAGCTCTACCTTCCTCACCTCCCCCGCCCCGTTAGCTTTTCTCATAACTGGATCCTGTGATACAGGAGCTAGAAAGAAATTATTTAGGCAGATAGGGTAAAGGAGTCCTTGGAAAGGCTTTTCTTTAACAAAAAGCAGCCCCAAGATCATTTCTAACAAAGGGCAGCCTGAAAAATTGAGCTGCAGCCATAGATAAGCAAGCCAGAAGCTGGCACAGGTGAATGCCGACAGTTGTGCCAATAGAAAATGGCTACCTGGATCCAAGAGTGTTCAACAAAGAAGCTCTGTCTTCCCTTTTCTTTGTCACCAACATGGTGTCAGATAGAGAACCCATCTGCATAATAAAAGATTAGGGTGGGGCTGCCAGCCTCTTCACACACTATGCAAATGGTCTGACCAATCTTTCTCTGTTTTTTTTTGTTTTTGTTTTTGTTTTTTGAGACAGAATCTTACTCTTGTTGTCCAGGCTGGAGTGCAATGCCAGGATCTTGGCTCACCGCAACCTCCACCTCCCGGGTTCAAGCGATTCTTCTGCTTCAGCCTCCTGAGTAGCTGAGATTACAGGCACATGCCACCACGCCCAGATCATTTTGTATTTTTAGTAAAGATGGGGTTTCTTCATGTTGGTCAGGCTGGTCTCGATCTCCCGACCTCAGGTTGTTATAAGTAAAACTTCAATAGCACAAAAGAAATAACGCTCGAAGATGAATCCTCCCAGCAAGGCAGTTTACTTCTGCAGAAGGGTGTGGGGTGCATGGATGGAGCAATGATGGCCACCGCCCACTTGGACAAGGGGAGATGGGGGTACTTATGCCTGACGGGAGTCGTCTCTACTGCTGTGTTGTCCCCTATTGGCTAGGGTTAGATGGCACAAGCTAGACTAATCCTGATTGGCTATTTTAAGAAGAGCAGGGGTCCAAGCTCGAGTGGCAGGGTTGGTGTTTTGGTGGAAGGACGGTTAAAAGCATGTCAGAACAGGTAGCCAGGGGTGATCAGGTGGCCGGGATGAGTCAAGATGGAGTGGGGGAGCAGAAGTGAACTACCGATTAGAATCAGTGGAGAAGGAATTACAAGGAAGTTAAACTTTAAAATAGAGAATTAAAGAGTAAGAGAGCTGAACATGCTGACATTCTTTGAAGAGAAATTAGAACTCATTGTATCCAATAGGCGATCCACCTGCCTCCGCCTCCCAAAGTGCTGGGATTACAGGCATGAGCCACCACGCCTAGCCCAATCTTTCATGCCCTATGTAAATCAAACACCACCTCCTCAAGCTCATCTGTAAAATCTCCTGCACTTCTTTGTGGAAGCAGCAGCCCATTTTCTCTAGGACACCTATGTGCAGAGAGCTCTTCTCTTTGGTTCACCAATTAAACTTCTGCTCTGAACCTCACTCTGTGCGTCTGCATCCTAGTGCTCTGTGGCTGTAAGACAATGAATCTCAGGTATTTACCCTAGTCAACAACCCTGCTTCATTGTAGAGGCTCATCTGAGATCCAAGGTAGATTCACTGGAAGGGTGAATATAAGAGCAGACCCCAACCACTTCCTTTTATTTCAAAACCTCTCAGCCTCCATTTTAAAATTAAACAAAATACTCAGCATCTGATGGCCATCTAGATGCCTTTAGGGCATGCCACCATTCTCATGCCTCAGGCAGGAAGCTTTCTGGGGAGAACCTGGTGAATCCTTCAGTGCCTTCAGGGTGCTGTGAGTGTTGGCTTTGTTTCAAACTGGTTTCCTTTCATGGAGAACCTTGCCATAACATGGGGCTGGAAGAGGTCCAGAGGCAACTCATGGTTCCTGGCCAGGGCAACACCCTGGTGTTACCCGAAGGCTTCTGGACTAACTTCAGCCTCTGACTGCCTGTTGGGTGTCAGCAACAGGATCTCCAGCTTTTTCTATCATAATTTTCCTCCCTTCCTGTTTGTGACAGCCATGTCTCCTAAACCCTCCCTGTCTGCAGTGCTGAGGGAATTTTTACAGTTCAGGGAAATAATTCTGTTAGGCAAGATCAGCAAATGCCATAGTAACTGGGAATATAGCTCAAGGGATTGCAGTTTTTGAGATTTTTTTAGGAACCTCCCACCCCAGTGAATATGTCTTTCTTTACCCCTGGCCCCCAGAGCACATGGCATTTTAAGGTCAACAGAGCCACCTAGTGGAACAGGAATCCTCTCCAAGAAGCACATTGTTGGTCCTTTGCCAAAACACTAGCTTCCCAATTCTCCTCCCTTTTTGCGATCCTCTATTAGAGACTGGGCTTTATGCCCCCTTCTGTGAACGGGAAAACTCTGTCTTCAACAGTGAGGAGAAAAATGTCCTCCAAAACCAAATTTTGGTCTCAATACTGTCCCATCAGCAGGAAAACTGCCAATCAGTCCCTACATTCTTTTAAGGCACCTACTCTGCCTCCAATCAAAATGGTACTTCAATAGTAAGGGAATTTTATGTCCAGAAGTTAACCACAGCCACTGCCTAAGAATAAATACTTTAGTCCAAGCCATAATAGCAAATATAGATCTCAAACGAGCACACTCCCTCCATTAAGGGGCCTTGCCCAAATACAACTTATGTAGTCTTTCCCGAGATCCATTTATCAGGGAATCATACAGAACACACAAGTCTAAGAAGTCAAAGGAAAATCACAAGTGGAGGACTAGTGCTGCAAGGGTGAGCGTGACTAATGCCAATCTCTTAGTTCCTCTGGTTCCATGGCTGAGGGTCACACATGCATCCATGGGCAGCACCTTTCACAGATGCCTGGGCTCAGGAACCAAGGAAGGAAAACAGTTGGGGGGGAGTACGCCCACTGTCTTACCATCCACCCTGGGCCATTCCAAAGGAAAGGAAGGAGACCAAAGGAACACCTTTTTCTCACTTCTCTTTTTAGTTGGATAACAGACCATCTTCAGCCTGTACTCCTCTTGAGTGCATAGTGAAGCACTGGGACTCCTTTAACCCCAAGACTTTGAATAAAACATTGGCTCATTTTCTTTTGCACATGGGAATGGCCTTCTTACTAGACCTTTGGAGGTGTTACACAATTGATCCCACTCTTTTGGCAGTCATATCAGGTAGGCCCAAAGGGAATGATTCCCCAAAACTAGAGAAGCAACTTCCGGGGTAACCATCTGAGGCAGCTATTGAGTGTCTGAGCCACTTTTTCCCTCCTTTGGGGCCCCCTCCAACTGCACCATCAGCCCCTCCAGCTCCACCACCTCCAAAACTCTCTACTCCCCCAGCTTCATGCTTACCCCTACAGGAAATGCCCAATGGAGGTAATACCACTAGGGTTCAAGTTCCCTTCTTATTGCAAGACCTTAGGCAAATAAAGGGAGGCTTAGGCTGATTTTCTGATGACCCCAATAGATACATAGAAGCTTTCCAAAATTCTGCCGGGCACAGTGGCTCACACCTGTAATCCCAGCACTTCGGGAGGCCAAGGTAGGCAGATCACCTGAGGTAGGGAGTTCGAGACTAGCCTGGCCAACATGAAGAAACCCTGTCTCTACTAAAAATACAAAATTAGCAGGTATGGTGGTGCATGCCTGTAATCCCAGCTACTCGGAAGGCTGAGGCAGGAGAATCGCTTGAACCCAGGAGGTGGAGTTTGCAGTAAGCCAGGATCATGCCATTGCACTCCAGTCTGGGCAACAAGAGCAAAACTCCATCTCAAAAAAATAAAATAAAAATAAAAATAAGAAGCTTTCCAAAATTTAACTTAGGTATTTTACCTCTCATGGAGAGACGTTATGCTTCTCTTAAGCCAAAACCTGACCACAGCTGAAAAGCGGCAGCTCTGCAGGCAGCAGATAAGTTCAGAGATGAGCAATATGTCTCCTATAGTAGGCCAGGAAGGGAAAGAGAAAATAGGGAAAGTTAAGAAATAAGGGAACCGTCATTCCCAATAGGAAGAGAGATAGTACCTTTTTACAGCCCTGATTGGAACCCCAATAACTCCACAGAATGGAACCCCTTTTCCATTTGGAAAAGGAAACACTTTTTTTTTTTTAATTTTAATTTTTATTTTTTTTCTTTTTTTAAAGACGGGGTTTCACCATGTTAATCAGGCTGGTCTTGAACTCCTGACCTCAGATGATCTGCCCACCTTGGCCTCCAAAGTGCTTGGATTACAGGCGTGAGCCACCACGCCTGGCCCTAGGAAATACTTTTTAATGTGCATATTGGAGGGTCTATGAAAAACTAGGGCCAAATTTTTTTTTTTTTTTTTTTTTTTTTTGAGACAAAGTCTTGGCTGTCACCCAGGCTGGAGTGTAGTGGCTCAATCTTGGCTCATTGCAACCTCCGTGTCCGGGGTTCAAGTGATTCTCCTGCCTCAGCCTCCTGAGTAGGTGGGATTACAGGCGCACACCACCACACCCTGCTAATTTTTGTATTTTTAGTAGAGACAGGGTTTCACCATGTTGGTCAGGCTGATCTCGAACTCCTGTCCTTGTGATCTCCCTGCCTCAACCTCCCAGAGTGTTGGGATTACAGGCACAAGCCACCACACCCAGCCAGGCCAAGCCTCTTAATTACTCTAAACTGTTCATGATAGACCAAGAGCCACATAAGAATCCCACAGCCTTTGTGGAAAGACTGAGAGAGGCACTCATAAAACACACCTCTTTATTCCCTGAATCAGTTAAGGGACAGCTCATCCTAAAGGACAAGTCTATTACATAGGCAGCTCCCAATATTAGAAGGAAATTGCAGAAGCAGGCTATAGGACTTTGGTAAACCATTTTGGGAGGCCATTTTGGTCTTTCGTAATAGAGACCAGGAGGAGACACAGGAGAAAGAAAGTAAACACAAGAGAAGGACAGAGGCTCTAGTAGCTGCTTTGCAGGCTTGCAAAGTCCAGGATCCCCAAGGTACATCCGCTAGTTGCTACTGGTGTGGTGAGTGAGGGCGCTTTAAGGAGTACCCAGGCAATAAGAGGAAGCCACCTCAACCCTGTTCAGCCTGTGGCAGAGACCACTGGAAATTGGACTGCCCCCTGGAGATGGAGGTCACCGGGTTCAGAAACAGTCTCACAGATGCTCCACCCGCTCGACCTGCCATTACTGCATAGGAGCCCCAGGTGATTCTGGAAATTGAAGAAAGGAGGGTGGACCTCCTTCTGGACACTGGAGCCAGCCTCTCTCTTCTTCCCTCTAATCTAAGACTCCCTCTCTTCCCATAGCACAACCGTGATGGGCATCTCAGGAAAGGTTCTAACCCGATATTTTTCTCAACCCCTTAGTTGTAACTGGGGGAACCTGTTATTTACACATGCCTTTTTAATAATGCCTGAAAAATCCCACTCCTTTATTGGGTAAAGACAGTTAGCTTGCATGGGGGCCAGCACCCTTATGACCCCGGACAAACTCTTCCCCCCTGGTGGAAGCTAATATTCATCCAAAGTGTGGGCAACTCAAGGAAGGATAGGTTGACCTATAATCACTAGGCCAGTTCAGAGCCATCATAAGGATTCTACTTCTTTTCCTAACCAGAAACAATATCCCCCTCAAACCAGAAGCTAGTAAAGTGCTAGAAGCCATTATTAACCTAAAGATGCAGGGCCTCCTGAAACCCTGTAACAGGTCCTGCAACACCCCAATATTAGGAGTCCAAAAACCCAATGAGGAATGGAGATTAATTCAGGACCTCCACCTCATTAATGAGGCTGTAGTCCCAATTCATCCAGGCTGGACCCTCTTCATGGGTGGAAGTTCCATTCTGAAGCAGGGAGTCCATAAGGCAGGATATGCAGTAGTCACTCTGAATGATGTTATTAAAAGTGCACCCCTCTCTCCAGGCACAAGCGCTCAACTCGCTAAACTGATAGCTCTTAAAAGAGCACTTGAGTTAAGGAGGGAAAGCTAGCCAACATTTACACTGACTCCAAGTATACTTTCTCAGTTCTTCATGCTCATGCTGCCATTTGGAAAGAAAGACACTTTCTTACTGCTAATGGACCCCCTATAAAATACTGCCAGGAAATTGACAGCTTATTATCCTCAGTATTCCTTCCAAGAGAGGTAGCAGTAATGCATTGTAAGGGACGTCAGAAGAGAACAAATTAAATAGCCAAAGGAAACAAGTCAGCTCATTAGGCAGCCAAGTCAGCAGCAAGGAAGCCTCAGGGCATCAACACACTTGAAGCCCCTCTAATCTGGGAAGGCTCCATAAGAGAAATTAAGCCTCAGTACTCCCCTGCAGAGATAGAATGGGCCATCTCTCAAAGGTACACTTTCCAGCCCTCAGGATGGCTACAGAGGATAGCAAGCTTTACTTGCCAGCCTCCAGCCCGTGGAAAGTCCTTAAAATTCCTTCACTAAGCTTTTCACTTAGGAAAGGATAAAATTTATCAGTGTGCTCAGAGATTTTTTTCAGGAGAGAACTTAATAAAAACAGTCAAACAGGTTGTTAATGCTTGTGAAGTCTGTCTTAAAAGTAATCTCCTTGGCCAGGCACAGTGGCTCACACCTGTAATCCCAGCACTTTAGGAGACCAAGGATGGTGAATCACCTGAGGTCTGAAGTCGAGATCAGCCCGCTCTACATGGTGAAACCCCATCTCTACTAAAAATACAAAAAATAGCCAGGCATGGTGGCACACACCTGTAATTCCAGCTATTCAGGAGGCTGAGGCAGGAGAATCAATTGAATCTGGGAGGTGGAGGTTGCAGTGAGCTGAGATCGCACCAGTGCACTCCACCCTAGGCAACAGAGTAACACTCTGTCTCAAAAATTAATAATAAAAATAAACAAATAAAATATAAAGTTACCTCTAGCCATTCAATCCAATGCCACTTAGCCATAAAAAAAAGTTACTTTTATACTATTGCTTCTGGTAAAGTACAGTAACACCTGCTGAAGGCAAACCAGTAGTATAACCCATTGGAATGGCTAGCAGGTATTGAACAAACTCTACTGTCATGGTTTTGGCCTATAGTATCCCCAATAATAGTGGCAATTTCAAATACTGATATTTAAATGCTATATTCTAACCCTGGGCCTGGTCCATGAAACCATTTTCATGGACCAGGCCCAGGGTCCCTCTGCTGTGTGTAGTCTAGGGACTTGGTGCCCTGAGTCCTAGCCACTGCATCCATGACTAAAAGGGGCCAAGGTACAGTTAGCTTTCTTGGAGGGCAGAACCCCAAGCCTTGGCAGCTTCCACTTGGTGTTAAGCCTATGGGTGCACAGAAGTTACAAATTGAGGTTTGGAAACCTCCATCTAGATTTCAGAGGATGTATGTAAATGCCTGGATACCCAGGCAGAAGTTTGCTGCAGGGGTGGGGCCCTCATGGAGAACCTCTGCTAGGGCAGTGTGGAAGGGAAATGTGAGGTAGGAGCCCCCTCACAGAATCCCTACTGGGGTACCACCTAGGGAAGCTGTGAGAAGAGGACCACTGTCCTCCAGACCCACTGACAACTTGCACCACGCACCTGGAAAATCTGCAGACACTCAATGCAAGCCCATGAAAGCAGCCAGGAGGAAGGCTGTACCCCGCAAAGCCACAGGGGTGGAGCTGCCCAAGACTGTGGGAACTCACCTCTTGCATTAATTAGCAAGACCTGGATGTGAGACCAGGAGTCAAAGATTATTTTGGACCTTTAAAATTTGACCGCCTCAGTGGATTTTGGACTTGCATGGGCCCTGTAACCCCTTTGTTTTGGTCAATTTCTCCCATTTGGGATGGCTGTATTTACCCAATACTTGTACCCGCATTGTATCTAGGAAGTAACTGGCTTGCTTTTGATTTTACAGGCTCATAGGTGGAAGGGATTTGCCTTGTGTCAGATGAGACTTTGAACTGTGGACTTTTGAGTTAATGCTGAAACGAGTTAAGACTTAGGGGGACTGTTGGGAAGGCATGACTGGTTTTGAAATGTGAGGACATGAGATTTGGGAGGAGCCAGGGGTGGAATGATGTGGTTTGCCTGTGTCCCCACTCAAGTTTCATCTTGAATTGTGACTCCCACAATTCCCATGTGTCACAGGAGGAAACTGGTGGGAGGTGATTGAATGATGGGGTGGGACTATGCAGTTCTCATGATAATGAATGAGTCTCATGAGATCTGATAGTTTTAAGAATAGGAGTTTCCCTACACAAGCTCTCTCTTTGCCTGTACCATCCATGTAAGATGTGACTTGATCCTCCTTACCTTCTGCCATGTTTGTGAGGCCTCCCAGCCATGTGGAACTGTACGTCCAATAAAGCTCTCTATTTTGTAAATTGCCCAGTCTTGGGAATGTCTTTATCAGCAGCATGAAAACAAACTAATACATGCCATATCTAATGTAATACATGTTCCCAGGCTAATTAGCTGCTTTTTTTAGGTCTGTATGTCCCGACCAGAATATAGGCTGTGGGATATCTGGAACCTTGTCATCTTGTTCTTTTTTATAGGCTAGTCAAGTGAAGCAATGGGAATGGAGAAGGAACAAATAAATCTGTAACTGGTTATGCTCAATCAACCAATTATAAACACCACTGCACTTGCACCAGCCTTGTTCTCTGTTTTTGTCACAGTCTATATGGTGAGTACTCAATGAACTTTGTTTAATTCATGAAATATCAAATAATGAGAAGATTATGAGAGCACTAGATCATAAAAGCAGGAAGGCCTGTGTGAGAGTGGTTTTTTGTTTGTCTTTTGAGACAGAGTCTCTCTGTGTCACCAGGCGCCAGGCCAGAATGCAGTGGTGGGATCTCAGCTCACTGCAATCTCCGCCTCCCGGGTTCAAGCAATTTTCCTGCCTCAGCCTCCCGAGTAGCAGGACTACAGGCGCGCGCCACCACACCCAGCTAATTTTTGTATTTTTGTGGAGATGGGGGTTTCACTATGTTGGCCAGGATGGTCTTGATCTCTTGACCTCGTGATCCCCCCACCTCAGCCTCCCAAAGTGCTGGGATTACAGGCATAAGCCACCGCACCTGGCCCTTAGAGTGTTTTTTTAAATTCCCCCAAGGGTTGCAAGTGAAGTTTCAATTAGATACATGAAACACTTAACTGTGGCTAACCACAAACACATGGGCTCAATGATCATAAGCGCCACTCCTCCTCTATTTCCAATGCAAATGAATCTGGGAGTTACAGGGCCTCAGCCTGTGTGAGAAAGAGTGAGAGATTCAGCCAGGGAGTTCCCTGGGGGCTATATCAGTTATTACAATATTGAAATATTTGCCTAGGTAACCTCTGACCACCCGTGTCTCAGGATCTCACATCCAGCAATTGGAGGGCTAATGCCTGAGCTTATTAAGGCCAGCAGCCCCTAGGTTGTTAAATATTTTGAAAACCACCTCTGCTTTCTGAGAATTCGTTTACCGGCAGAAGCAAGTTTCGGAAAAAGGTCAGTTTGGACTAGACCCTGAAGAACCCAAGTCTTGCCAACGGCTGCTTCATAGGATCTTTTTTTTTTTTTTGAGATGGAGTCTCACTCTGTCACCCAGGCTGGAGTGCAGTGGTGTGATCTCATCTCACTACCACCGCTGCCTCAGCCTCCAGAGTAGCTGGGATTATAGGTGCATGCCACCATGCCCAGCTAATTTTTGTATTTTTAGTAGAGATGACGTTTCACCATGTTGACCAAGCTGGTCTCGAACTCCTGGTCTCAAGTGATCCACCCATCTTGGCCTCCCAGAGTGCTAGGATTACAGGTGTGAGCCACCATGCCCAACTGTAGGATCTTATATAGGGTGACAACCTATTATTATTTAAACTAGCTCCCCCGCTGCCTTTTTTTTTTTTTGAGATGAAGTCTTCGTATGTCTTTGTATGTTGCCCAGGCTGAGGCTAGAGTGCAGTGGTGTAAGGAAAAAGGATGTGCTGTGGTCAAGAATAGGCCAAGGCAGACATCCAGTCCAGCATGACTCAGTGAGTTTGGAGCACAGGCACACAACACTCATTATGTAACCATGCCATGTGAGGCGCATTATGTGATCACCCACGTGAGCTTGTGCTTGGCTTGGAGACACTATTGTCTGTAAAAGGTGTAACTACCCTTCTGACACTGTACATATGGCTCACTCACACTTAGAGGAAGAGTAAAGCCATATCAAACTGTCGACGCTTCCTCGAGTGTTTTCCCAGCTACCCATCACCCCACCAACTCCCTTCGGACGTCAGTTTGGGCTAGAATCTGACTTCCGAACAGGATCCTGGGGTGAGTCAGCCTTTGGTCCCCGCTGATTTCGAGTCTGCCATGTGGCTGCAGCATGGGTTGTGGTACCTGTTGGTGTTATATTCGAGGTGAGATTAAGGGACCAGCACCAAGACAAAAGTATGCCTAATAGCAGGGTTTATTAAGCCGGCGACCACGGGAGGACTCGCGTCTCTCCAACCCGTGGCCCTGAGTGGAGGGTGTCAAGACCTTTTATACCCGTAAGAATTACTTTGGGAGTTAGGGCGAGAGGCGGGGGTGGGGGTGAAGGGACACAGACATTTAGGGGTTTTCGTAAATCATCTCCCGGACAGAGAGGAGGGAGCGGGGCTCCGGACATTCCAAGGGCTTGAGGACATTTGCCCCCTCGATTGTTACTTAAGTGGCTCACAGAAGTCAAGACAAGCGTTAGTTTGCACATCTTCTGCGCAGTATTGTAAACAACAGATCTTAGTTATTTATTACAGGGCACAGGGACCAGGATGGAATTAGCTTGGGCTGCTATTCTAGTCACAAAGGCTGACAGACAATTCTGGCTGTTACTGATAAGAAAGGTAGATAGTTTGCAGAGCAAACTAGCAGTTTTATGTACAA
Organism: Ateles fusciceps; assembly: GCA_036589455.1. Classification (NCBI taxonomy): domain Eukaryota; kingdom Metazoa; phylum Chordata; class Mammalia; order Primates; family Atelidae; genus Ateles; species Ateles fusciceps. The sequence continues at coordinate 365,987 of JAZHEH010001297.1, forward strand.
AAGCCAAAGGCCAGCAGTTGTTGTGAGGAGAGTGGGGCAGCCGTTACAACTTATTTTAAAACATAGCTTTATCTTTTATAAGATGGTGTTGTTCAGGTTCTAACTCTAGGCCAGCTATAGCACATTGGCAGCTATGCTGCTCAGATGGGCTTCAGTGGTAACCTGGGCAGCAATGGATGGGTCCCTCTGCGAGCATGGAGAAGGCACTGGGGCAGCTGGAAGCATGGAGCACTGAGAAGGAGTGAGCTTTCGCCAGCAGAATTGGATGAGCATTTTTTACTGCGCTACAAGAAGTATACACCCAGACCCTGAGAAATGCAGTGCAGGTGAGGGCCCTCCAGGTGCAGGCAGGGCACCTGGAGGCCCAGCTACAGAGCTCGGAAAATGAGTTAGAAGCAGCTGTGAATGGGGGACCTCCAGGCACAGGTGGGTTCCTGGAGGCCCAGCTACAGAGCTTGGAAAAGGATTTAGAGGCTGCTGTGACTGCAGGCCTGGGTCAGTGATCTTGGCCAGAGACCCCCAGTTGGTCTGATACCGAGGAGGAAGAACCCCTGATGCCGGCTTGCCCAGTGGTCCATCAGAAGGTCATCAGCAGGACCCACGGGTCCATGCCGTAAAGAACGGGAAGATGCCCCACCCACAAGGGACTTCCCAATGGGAGAAAGGGGGACCTAAAAAGAGTGACATGCTCATAGATGTGGATAGATTTGATTTTGGCCAGGATTGGCCAAGAAAATAATCTATAAGCAACCCAATGAAATTCTTTGTTTTTTTGAGACAGAGTCTCTCTGTTGCCAGGCGCAAGGCTGGAGTGCAGTGGCGCAATCTCGGCTCACTGCAATCTCCGCCCCCTGGATTCAAGCAATTTTCCTGCCTCAGCCTCCCAAGTAGCTGGGACTACAGGGGCGCGCCACCACGCCCAGCTAATTTTTATATTTTTTAGTAGAGACGGGGTTTCACCATGTTGGCCAGGATGGTCTCAATCTCTTGACCTCATGATCCACCCTCCTTGGCCTCCCAAAGTTCTGGGATTACAGGCGTGAGCCACTGCGCCCGGCGGAAGTTATTTTTTTTTTGACATGGAGTCTCACTCTGTCACCCAGGCTGGAATGCAGTGGCATGATCTTGGCTCACTGCAACCTCTGCTTCTGAAGTTCAAGGGATTCTCCTGCCTCAGCTTCCCGAGTAGATGGGACTGCAGGTGCGCACCGCTGCACCCAGCTAATTTTTATATTTTTACAGGCGGGGTTTTACCATGTTGGCCAGGCTAGTCTCGAACTCCTGACCTCATGATCCGCCTGCCTCAGCCTCCCAAAGTGCTGGGATTCCAGGTGTGAGCCACCACGCCTGGCCTGAAGTTCTCTTAACTTTGTGGAAACGGTTGTCCCCTGAGCAGCAATTCCAGAAAATGCCCAACGGGGAGAAGGGCATTGATGCGTAATTTCATCCCACCAGGCACTTTGGCTCAGACTACACGCTGCAGCCAGGCAGGGGTATAGAGCCTCTTCTGTTGAATTTGTACAGTGGGTGCTGGTGCTAGTAAGTACCAGTGCAGATTGTACCCTTGTCTATGGGAACCTGGATAAGTTTCCAGGCAAGGCTGCACAGACAGCTATGAAAACTGATCAATGAAAGTGAAACCTGTGTGTTTGTACCTTGGCATCGGCGGCTTATGTAAATACATTCTAGAGGTGGATATTTTGCATGGCTTGGCAGCTGTGCCGTCTATCACAGACTAGATGGACTGCCTGACAGCAGAATTGGGACAGTAACACTATGTGGTAGACTTGGCTAATGCATTCTTGTCCAGAGAGCCAAGACCAGTTTGCCTTCATGGGAGGGTGACAATGAAATTACAGTGTTGCCGCAGGGCTATATGCATAGCCCCACCATATGTCATGGTCTCGCTGATAATATTATGTTAACCTCTGATTCTCTTGCAGATTTTGAAGCGGCAATGCCCCTCTTGCCTGAGATCGGGATGGTGTGGCTGAGACCACCTTCCTAGCAGCCAAGCGGGCTGTTCAGCAGGTACAAGCCCTATGGGTAGTTGGCCAGGGGCACCCATTTGAGCTGGATGTGCATGTGACCACAGATGGTTTCAGTTGGGGCCTGTGGCGGCACACAGAACACCTGAGAATGTCAGTAGGTTTTTGGTCCCAACTATGGAAGGGAGCTGAGCTCCAGTATTCTTTGATACGGAAACAGCTGGCAGCTGTGTATGCCGCCCTTCAGGCCATGAGAGCATGCAGGACAGGCTACAGTCATCATGCAGATGATTTACCCAATAGTGGGGTGGATATGTTCATGGGTAACAACTCCTGGACTGGGACATCGCAGATAGCCACTTTGGCAAAGTGGGGCACCTACTTGGAGCAGAAGAGTACACTTAGTACAAGCCCTTTCATAGCAAAGTTGCAAGAGGTCTTGGGACCTGTAGTCCTAACGCAAGATAAGGCCGTGGGGCCTGAGGCACCCCTAGACCCTGAGCCTTCACTGTTTAAGGAAGGCCGCCCCATTCCTGGTGAGGCATGGCATACAAATGGGTCTAGCTGAGGTGCTACTGCTGCCGGGGCTGCTGTCAGAGTCCAGCCTAGTACTGACACCATATGGTTTGATACCAGGTGTGGACAGAGTAGCCAATGGGCTGAACTCAAAGCAGTGTGGACGGTGGTCACCAAAGAGGTGACACCTATGGTAATCTGCACCGGTAGCTGGGCAGGTTATTGAGGCTTAACCTTGTGGTTAACTACCTAGAAGTTACAGAAGTGGCCAGTTGGTCACCAGCCCATGTGGGGGCCAAGCCATGTGGGAAGACCTATAGGAGAAAGGATGACCTCCTTTGACCAGGTATGGGAAGAATGGTAACCTGTTGTTGCCTGCCCCAATACCCCCAAAGGGAGGGGAACAAAACATCTGGCTTAATGTATAAAGCAGCATTAGGGTAATGTCGACATGGGGTGGTTGCCCACCATAACCTGGAATTGTTGCTCCCTGCATGGCTGTAACCTGTGTATAAAGTCTATGTGTCAGACCTGTGTGTCCGGGCCCTGTGCGCCAAGCCTGTGTATCAGGCCTGTGTGCCCAGACTTACGTGAAGCCTATGTGCCCAAAACCTATGTCTCCCTCGGCCTAGGGGATGGAGTATAAGGAAAATGGATGGATGTGCTTCAGTCAAGAAAAGGCTAAGCCGGGCGTGGTGGCTCACGCCTGTAATCCCAGCACTTTGGGAGGCCAAGGCAGGTGGATCACAGTTAGGAGTTTGAGACCAGTCTGGTCAACACAGTGAAACTCTGCCTCTACTGAAAAAAAAAAAAAATAGCTGGGTGAGGTGGTGTACAGCTGCCATCCCAGCTACTCGGGAGGGTGAGGCAGGAGAATTGCGTGAACCCAGGAGGCAAAGGTTACAGTGAGCCGTGATCATGCCACTGCACCCCAGCCTGGGCGACAGAGCGAGAGCCTCTTTCAAAAACAAAAAAAAACTCTACAAAAAATACAAAAATCAGCTGAGCATGGTGGCATGCACCTATAGTCCCAGCTACTTGAAAGGCTGAGATGGGAGGATCACCTAAGCCCAGGGAGGTCAAGGCTGCAGTGAGCCACAGTCATGCCCCTGCACTCCACCCTGTCTCAAAAAATTAAAAAAAAAAAAATTATGAGTGTTAAAAATTTTACAGTAGCTGGTAAAAACATATAGAAGGCATAAAACTTCCAAAAATGGTGCAAGAAAGAAAATGGCGACCAGACATGGTGGCTCACGCCTGTAATCCCAGCACTTTGGGAGGCTTCATATATATATATATATATATATATATATATGTGTGAAGAAAACATGCTTTGTTTCCATTTCTGTTTCATATATATATATTTTATATATATAATACATAAAGCATATAGAGCATATATGTAGAGAGAGAGCATATATATGGCATGATTTCTGTGTTCTCTGCTATACATCTTATCCAATCTTGAGACAGTCTATTGACTTTCTAAAAATTTAGTGATTTTGACCGGGTGCAATGGCTCATGCCTGTAATCCCAGTTCTTTGGGAGACCAAAATGGGTGGTCTCCCAGGAGTTTGAGAACAGCTTGGACAACAGAGCAAGTCCATCTCCAACAAAAAGTGATTTTTAAGTTTTAAATTTTTACATGATCAAATATTTCCGTCGTTTATTTCTTCTGTCACTGCTAAGTTTAAAAAGTATTGTTTTTCAAATATCTCAAAACTTCCTGTTCCCTTTGAATATGAAGATGTGTTAAACTCTGTATTAATAAGGAGAATGCATTTTGGATATGCATGGTCGCAGGGTGTTTATATGACTTGGGAGACAGAAGTTTGGTCTGAATTTACAAACACATCAGTCTGTGAATCCGGAAGTATTCCTGTGCAGGGTCCATATTTTAGTAGCATTACAAAATATAAATATTGGAAACCTAAAAGGTGAACATGTTGGGGTTTTTTTCTTCATCTCCTATCTTCCTTTCTGCTTTTTTTTTTTTTTTTTTGAGACAGAGTCTTTGCTCCATCGCCAGGTGCCAGGCTGGAGTGCAGTGGCTCAATCTCAGCTCACTGCAGCCTCCGCCTCCTGGGTTCAAGCAATTCTCCTGTCTCAGCTTCCCAAGTAGCTGGGACCACAGGCACACCCCATCATGCCCAGCTAATTTTTGTATTTTTAGTAGAGACGGGGTTTCACCATGTTGGCCAGGATGGTCTCGATCTCTTGACCTCATGATGAACCCGCCTCAGCCTCCCAAAGTGCTGAGATTACAGGCGTGAACCACCGCGCCTGGCCTCTTTTTGCATTTTAATCAGACAAGGTCTTGCTATGCTTCCCAGGCTGGTCTCCAACTCCTGGGCTCAACAATGCTCTCGCCTTCATCTCTAAAAGTGCTGGAATTATAGGCATGAGTCATGGCGCCCAGACTGTTTTTTAAATTCAACATATAGGTTATATGCCCACTGAAGAGGCAAAACTAATTAGGAAATAGGTTATCAGCCGGGGGTGGAAGCTCACACCAGAACTTTGGGAGGCCAAGGTAGGCAGATCACTTGAGTCCAGGAGTTCAAGACTAGCCTGGCCAACATGGTGAAACCCTGTCTCTACCAAAAATATAAAAATTGGCTGAGTGTGGTGGTGTGTGCCTGTAATCTCAGTTACTCCAGAAGCTGAGGCAGGAAAATGGCTTGAACCCAGGAGGCAAGACTGTCTCAAAAAAAAAAAAAAAAAAAAAAAATAGGCCAGGCATGGTGGCTTACTTCTGTAATCCCAGCACTTTGGGAGGCTGAGGTGGGCAGATCACAAGGTCAGGAGTTTGAGACCAGCACAGCCAATATGGTGAAACCCCCATCTCTACTAAAAATAAAAACTTAGCCAGGCAGAGGTTGCAGTGAGCCAAGATTGTGCCACTGCACTCCAGCCTGGCGACAGAGAAACAAAAAAGAAGTTCTCATCAACAGATTAATCTTTTCACTATTCCCCAATGTTTCCTTAAAACAGTTTTCATAATTTTGTTTAAAAGCATTAGTGATACAGAGGCAGACTTTAATTTTTTTTTATTTATTTAGACAGAGTCTCGCACTGTCACCGGGGCTGGAGTGCAATGGTCCGATCTTGGCTGCTGCAGCCTTCGCCTACTGGGTTCAAGCAATTCTCCTGCTTCAGCCTCCCAAGTACCTGAGATTACAAGTGCCTACCACCACGCCTGGCTAATTTTTTTAATTTTATTTTTTATATATTTTTAACTTTTTTGTATCTTTAGTAGCGACGGGGTTTCACTGTGTTGGCAAGGCTGGTTTCAAACTCCTGACCTCGTGATCCACCCGCCTCGGCCTCCCAAAGTGCTGGGATTACAGGCATGAGCCACCGCGCCCGGCCTAATTATTTATATTTTTTGAGACAGAGTCTCGCCGGGTGAGGTGGCTCACACCTATAATCCCAGCACTTTGGGAGGCCGAGGCGGGTGGATCACGAGGTCAAGAGATCGAGACCATCCTGGTCAACATGGTGAAACCCTGCAGGCCTGTAGTCCCAGCTACTCGGGAAGCTGAGGCAGGAGAATTGCTTGAACCCAGGAGGTGGAGGTTGTGGTGAGCCAAGATCGTGCCATTGCACTCCAGCCTGGGTAACAAGAGTGAAACTCTGTCTCAAAAAAAAAAAAAAAAGAGACAGAGTCTCACTCTGTCGCCCAGGCTGGAGTGCAGTGGCACGATCTCGGCTCACTGCATCCTCTTTCTCCTGGGTTCAAGCAATTCTCCCACCTTTGCCTTCCGAGCAGCTGGGTACTACAGGCATAGATCACCACATCTGACTAATTTTTGTATTTTTAGTAGAGGGACAGATTTTTGTCTTGTTGCCCAGGCTGGTGTGGCCTCAGCTGACTGCAATCTCTGCCTCCTGGGTTCAAGCAATTCTCCTGCCTCAGCCTTCCAAGTAGATGGACTGCAGGTGCCTGCCCCCATACCCGGCTAATTTTTTTGTATTTTTAGTAGAGACAGGGTTTCACCATGTTAGATGGGGTTTCACCATGCTAGCCAGGCTGGTCTCGAACTCCTGACCTCAGGTGATCCACCTGCCTTGGCCTCCCAAAGTGCTGGGATTACAGGCATGAGCCATGCACTCAGCCTCATGCTTCTTCATGTGCCAATTAAGAGATGCCTGTTGTTAAGAAGCAAATCTACAGATCTCACATTATAATGGCTTCTCGCCAATGTGAATCATCTAGTGTACTGCCAGATTGTGGGGACCTCTTGAAGGCCTGAGCACAGTATTCACAGATACAATCCCTTTGATCTGTATGATGTTTGGCACGTCATAGAAGTTGCTTCTGGAGCCTGCAGTCATCCACAGGACGAATGGAGACATACATATTTTTCTTCAACAAATGCTGCTGTTTAATGTGGTGCTGCCAATAGCCAGGATGGGCAAGGACAGTTCCACATCCTCCATCTCACAATGGACACATCGGATTGGAGGCTTTTTTCTTCTGGGTCAATGCTATCTTTCCATCTTCTTCCCCCTCTTCCTCAGAGGTTCCTCATCCTCCGTAATTTCATTCTTTGTTCACCTCTACCTCTACTTCCACTTTAATTTCTTTCTTCTCCTTCTCCCCTTTCACCTTCCCTGATTTCACATGGCTTTGGGGTTTCCCTTTCTAAGAGGGGTTTGTAGGTCTCATCTCTTGGGTCATCTTTGAGTGTCTCCTCTTCAGTGATCAGCATCTCTTCTTCATCCTCACTAATGCCACCTGGAGACTGAGGCTCTTCTCCAGTGTCATCACCGAGCTGGTCTGTATTAGGTTCCGACTTGCAGATGAGCTGCAATGAACTGGTCTTGCACCGAGAGCTTCAGGTGTTCTCTGTATTACCATGACAAGAAAGAGGTGTCCTGCTTCTGCTGCGCCATCCCGGCCTAGGTCTAGATGCAGGAGTGGAAACTTCCTGAGGGAGGGCAGAATCGTCTTCCTCTTTTTCTTCTTTGGGATCTGTATCAGTTGTTACTTTTCCTTTTTTTTTTTTTTTTTTTTTGAGACAGAGTCACACTGTTGCCCAGGCTGGAGTGCAGTGGCGTGATATCGGCTCACTGCAACCTCCGCCTCCCGAGTTCAAGCGATTCTCCTGCCTCAGCTTCCCGAGTAGTTGGGATTACAAGCGCATACCAACACACCGAGCTAATCTTTTTTTTTTTTTTTTTTGTATTTTTAGTAGAGACGGGGTTTCAACTCGTTGGTCAGGCTGGTCTCGAACTCCTGACCTCGTGATCCACCCGCCTCAGCCTCCCAAAGTGCTGGGATTACAGGCGTGAGCCACCGCACCCAGCCCAGTTGTTACTTTTTCTAGGCATAGGAATCTCAGACTCTTCTTACCCTGAACTGTAGACAGGGATTTTACGGCCTGGGGATGTCAGGAGGCCTCCCATGGGGGCTGATCCTCCCCAGCGGGGATGCTCAGCCTTTCTCTGACGGGACACAGCAGCTCGGCCTCGGTCCCCACTTTCCCTAAGCCCGAGGCTGCTAGTGGTCCCCCGCAGGCGCCACTGCCGCCTCAGGGGGCCGTTGTTGTGGGCCTCCTCTGGAGCTGCCTTGGCCAAAGCGGCAGACTTCTAAAAACAGAATTTAGGGTACACAAATACACGACTCAGTGAAAATGACATGCATGTTTACATCTCAGAATTTGGGAGATCAACGTTTGATTGATACTACTGCTGCTCTTGCGACCATCGTTCATCTTGCTGAAATTCTCTTTGATCTCATGGCCTGCAGAACATTGTTGGTAGCTAAGAGCTGCACGGCCAAATATATTAGCCACCACCATATGTGACAATGAAAATTTTAAACTCATGGCCGGGCGCAGTGGCTCACACCTATAATCCCAGCACTTTGGGAGGCTGAGGCAGGCAGATGACCTGAGGTGAGGAGTTCTAGACCAGCCTGACCAACATGGTGAAACCCCATCTCTACCAAAAAATACAAAAATTAGCTGGGTGTGGTGGTGGGCACCTGTAATCCAAGCTATTCTGGAGGCTAAGGCAGGAGAATCACTTGAACCTGGGAGGTGGAGGTTGCAGTGAGCCGGGATCATGCTACTGCACTACAGTCTGGGTGACAGAGGGAGACTGTCTCAAAAATAAATAAAATTTGAACTTAAAATCCTCATACTAGCCTCCCATATGCAGAAGCTCCCAGGCAGCCAGTGGCTAGCACACTGGACAGTTCAAGTATGGAATGTGCCCATCTCAAAGGCAGTTACAGTTTGCCTTATGAATCTTTCAGAATTCCCAGTTGTCTCCTAGGCTGTTTCCCTCACCCATCTCATCAAGCCCTCTCCTCGAATTCTGTAATTTCAGGTATTCTTGTTTCTCCTTGTAGCTCCACATTGACGCTTCTCAAGATGGGGGCTCAATAAACTTTCGCCAGTAAGTACACACAAGTACCACACAACGGAAGGGAGGCACACACCGCTCAAGTTTGAACCCACTCCATGTCTGATGGATCCTAGCAGATCTGCCCCACTCTGCTGCCATCCAATGTGCATTCTCTTAATTTAGTTCCAAACCGCTCTTCCACTGATGAAGAGAGGAGAGCCTGGTGCAGGTACAAATACTGGTCAGAATCTACCTAGTCCCATCTTCTATCCAGGAGTTGCAAATACGTACTTTTATCTAGTCATAAAGAGCTTTACAGAAACCTGAGAGCTGTAACCACATGTATTTCCTCAATATTTCTCACCACAATTATTTAGACCCTAATGACAACTAAACTACACCACTACTGGGACTGACCCTGGACCCAGAACTCTCCCCAAGGAAAACTTCAATATGAACTGGATATTCAGTAACAGGAAATACTTGTCAATGTTCCTAAGTGCTATAGTGCCCATTATAGAGCAAAGTATATGTTCGAAACGAGTATTTCAGAATGAAGTATTATGTTGACTGCTTTCAAATGCTTCCTAGCAATGAAATACAGATAAAGCAAATAGCATGTTATCTTTTACATCAAGGTGGTAAGCACATAGGTATCAATGTACTAGTCCTTCTAGGTTTTCTGTAAGTATAAACTTTTTCATAAAAAAAAAAAAACAAAAAAAAAACAAAACTTGAAATGGCCAGACACGGTGGCTTATGCCTGTAATCCCAGCACTTTGGGAGGCCAAGGCGGGCGGATCACCTGAGGTTGGGAGTTCAAGACCAGCCTGACCAACATGGAGAAATGCCACCTCTACTAAAAATACCAAATTAGCCAGGCATGGTGGCGCATGCCTGTAATCCCAGCTACTCAGGAGGCTGAGGCAGAATTGCTTGAACCTGGGAGGTGGAGGTTGCAATGATCCGAAATTGTGCCACTGCACTCCAGCCTGGGCAACAAGAGCGAAACTCTGCCTAAAAAAAAAAAAAACAAAAACAAAAAACTGAAATCTCACACCACTGGCATATTGACCACTTTTTATATATAAGCCTAAAACACTTAACAGTATCACTGAAGTAGCTTATCGATGCTCAAGTCCCATCTAGTAATGCTATTTGTCATGCCTCAGGTCTAATAAATTTTATTAAAACCAGAATGACTGGATGCTATGGTCTGAATGTGCGCCCTCCCACTCAATTCATACACTGAACCCTTCACTGATGTGACAGTATTAAGAGGTGGAGTCTTTAGCAGGTGATTAAGTCATGAGAGAACATCCCTCATGAAGGGGATCAATGCCCTTATTAAGAGGCTTCAGGGCCAGGTGCAGTGGCTTACACCTGTAACCCCAGCACTTTGAGAGGCTGAGGCGTGGCATGGCGGGAGTGGGGGTGGTGGTGAGGGGGGAATCACAAGGTCAAGAGATCAAGACCATCCTGGCCAACATGGTGAAACTCCATCTCTACTAAAAATACAAAAATTAGCTGGGTGTAGCATCTGTAGTCCCAGCTACTTGGGAAGCTGAGGCACAATTGCTTGAACCCGAGGTGGAGATGGCAGTGAGCTGAGACCGTGCCACTGCACTCCAGCCTGGCAAGAGAGTGAGACTCTGTCTCAAAAAAAAAAAAAAAAAACATTAATTAAAACTTTAAAAAATAAAAATAAAAGAGGCTTCAGGCCTGGCGCAGTGACTCACGCCTGTAATCTCAGCATTTGGGATGCAGACACAGGTGGACTGCTTGAGGTCAGGAATTCAAGACCAGCCTGGGCAACATGGTGAAACCCCATCCCTACAAAGCGTAATCAGCCAGGCATGGTTGCTTGCACCTGTGGTTCCAGCCATTGAAGAGGCTGAGGTGGGAGGATCACTTGAGCCTGGGAGGTTGAGGCTGCAGTGAACTTTGACCATGATGCCTGGACGACAGAGCAAGACTGTATCAAAAAAATAAAAATAAAAAAAGCTGCCTGGCCCTTCCATCCTTCTACCATAAGGCCACTGTTCATTGCCTACGGCAGATGCAGAAAAAAAAGTACCATCTTGGACCAGAGAGCCTCCCTTGCCAGACACTGAACCTACCAGCACCTGGATCTTGCATTTGCCAGCCTCCACAACTGTGAGAAATAAATTCCTATTATTTATAGGTTACCCAGCGTCTAAGGTATTCTGTTACAGCCGCAGGAACAAACTAACACCCTAAAACTTTCAGAAAGATTCATTTAGCTTTCTGGTCAAGTGAGGGTTTGACAAGCCATCTTTTTGATGTTTTATTATGTTCCCAAACTCTTTCCTGATTTTGCAAACATAGTACAACGAGCCTAACATTTCACGGATTGTGCATGGTCTCCTGCTGGCTATTTTCAACAGCAATATGCTGTCCAGCCCTGTAGAAAACAAGTTTTGACTGCTGACCAGGCTTTTAATCTCTTAACAGCATGAGGTTGCTTTAGCAAGTAATTCCCTAGCCTGAGTTCTTTTACATCTGCCTTTAATCACCTTGACAACTATCACTGGTTAGTGCCTAACTATGTGCTGGGGCATTACATACTTCTCAGGTAGCTCGGAGAACCCCTGGCACATACGTAGAAATGCCAGTAAAGATGGCACTGTGCTCCTCGGTTGCCATCTAGCACATGCCTGGATCGTGACTCTGGGCTGCCTTCCAAGTCTCTTCTTTCCATTCCACTACATTAGTGCCAATCAGCACATGTAAGTGCCTCAAGATATAACTCTGCAGCGGCACATACACCCAAACTGAACAATACGGAGGAGACAGCACGGCCACCGCCCACGAATGACATGCAAATCCATCAAGCATTAAAAAATAGATGTTAACTCTTCAGATTTAAGGAGTAAGCAATTTCATTTATTTTCAAAGTCCGATACTATCAGTTGGTATGCTACCAAATTCTTGCACTGATTTCTATGAAGCAAGCTGACTTAATTATGTATATACTAGCTCATCTGCCTGAGATGCTAAGAATAGCGAGCATTTACTGGAACATACTGTAAGTCAGACACCTCTAGGCTCTTCGAAATTTCCTCTTCATTCAACCTTCTCAAAATATCCATGGGGGAGATACTATTATTATCCACATTTCATAATTGAGAACACCAATGAGGCTCAAAGTGAAGTTGCTTAAGGATAAAAAAATTATTTCCTTCAAACATTGATCAAGAATATTTATTATTTAGAATTCACATCAGCCAGGCACAGTGGCTCATGCCTGTAATCCCAGCACTTTGGGAAGCCGAGGTGGGTAGATCACCTGAGGTCAGGAGCTCGAGACGAGCCTGGTCAACATGGCGAAACCCTGTCTCTACTATAAATGTAAAAAATTAGTCATGCGTGGTGGCGGGCACCTATAATCCCAGCTACTTGGGAGGCTGAGGCAGAGAACTACTTGAACGTGGGAGGCGGAGGCTGCAGTGAGCCAAGATTGTGCCATTGTACTCCAGCCTGGGCAACAGACCCAGATTCTGTCTCAAAAGGAAAAAAAAAAAGGAAAGAAATCATATTTTCCGAAACTGTATTTATAAAAATAAGAATTTTTTATTTTGCCTTATCTAGTAGCAAACATAAAACTATGCTGACTTTAAAAGCCAACACCATTCTTTCTCCTTTTCCTTGCATCACAAGTTCATATACAGTCAAGCAAATGCCCCAAGAAAAACCCCAAAATCCAAAAGAGGTGTACTTCCTTCAGAAAAATCAAAGCTAGAATGTTTAGCTATTAAAGTGTTTCCCCCCAGACTGAGATCAAGTGACTTCACTGCAGTGGCTCAAGAGTAGCTGACTCCCCTCCTTCCAAATTAGCCCATCACAGAACACCTATTGCTAAGTAGCAAGCCAGAGGCTTAGATTGGAGACTTCAAAGTGTTCAGAACTTCAAGCCTGGCCTATGAAGTAAAAATTTTTTTAAGTACAATTGCAATTTTATTTTTCTCCAAAGAATAGTTGTTCTTCAGTCCCTAAGAACTCCATTCCTGACATGGGCGTTGGTGGGGGTCATGGGGCAGCACCCACAGGTCTACACTGGGGGGGGAGGTGTTTGGTCCTTGCAGGTTCCATGAGCTTGATTCCTTCCTACTGTGCTGTGAACAGCACAACTCACGCAGTAATGCAGCCTCACATCCAGCCTATGAAGTACGCAGGCGTCAAGGACACCCACTTCAGAAACATTGCTAACTGCTGCGGCCTCTACGTTTCAAATGATACATTTCTTAAAAGCCTTGTCACTGGGCACACAGTGGGCACAGTTCATGCAGCAAATAGGTTGGAGTGAAGTGTACACCTGGCTGCAGCCCTCTTTGGCACAACCGCTGTTTCTTCTTTTCTTTGTCATCTTTGAAGTCAAGGCCCTAGAAAGATGAAGTAAAACTCTTAATTTGAGGGGGACTAAATGAGTCCTTCAGGACCACTTGCCCCAAATCCACATTCTGCAAGACATTTCAAGAAAAAGGCAAAGTAGCCATCTCGCCCAAGGCTCTGGGCTCCACAATACTTAGCACAGTTGTCCCCAGGTGTAAACACTTCCCATGGCACGCTTCTTCCCTGTCCCCCAGGTTAGGCACAGTAATACCAAGGTGTTCTGTCATTGACACTCTCATCCTTTAAGGTGGTGCACACCTGTGGCCCCAGCTATTTGGGAGGTTGAGGCAGGGGGGTCAAGGCTGCAGTGAGCCGTGACTGTACCACTGCACTCCTCTAGCCTGGGCAAGAGTTAAGACCCTATCTCCATTAAGAAAAAAAAAGCATTTCAAACAATGACAGCGGTTTAATTATTCCTTTGGCATCTAGGTAAAATGGGTCTTTCTCTATAAAGTCTACTATGTTCTGGTCTAGTTTCAGAAAGTATAAACGTACTGCAATTACAACGTGAAATGTTAATAAAAGATGATGTGGAGGCCAGAAACCATGAATGTGATAGTCAATAGTGTGGCTTATACGACACATCCACCTCGCACTCCCCAGAGGCACGTTAGGAAAGCCACCAGCAGCCACTGCACAAGCCTGCTCCAAGATTATGTCACCCGGGCCTATGAGTTATCTGAAACAGCAACCTAACCCAATGCCAGGCGAGGCTGTTTTCTCCACAGGAATTCTCAACTGTCTTCTGCAGTACAATTTCTGTGCAAGTCAGCCCCAGACCCTGGGAAGGTGGTGTTACGCCTGGGGACACGGTTTCTCTGAGAAGCAGTGATGTTTGGAGATTAATACTGAAAGCTGCGCTTTGTCTGGATATCGTCAAGAATCTGCTGCAGCTCCTCATCTTCAAACCGCCCCTCCAAGCTACAAGAAGAAAACCAAAAGAATGAGTGATTTGGCAACCGGCAATTTCCTCACACGCTTCTTTGAGGCGTGATAATCTACTGCCTGTATCTCTAATACCTTTACCTTTCATCTGTATTTCTTTTCCACTTTTCCTGAAAAAACATTACAAAATATTTCCAACATGTAAATGATAAAAGGTATAAAAAATAAACCTTTGGTTAGCCCCACCTGACTTACAGTGCCTTTTTTTTTTTTTTTTTGAGATGGAGTCTCGCTCTGTCACTCAAGCTGTAGTGCAGTGGCGTGATCTCAGCTCACTGCAACCTCTGCCTCCCGGGTTCAGGCAATTCTCGAGCTCTTAGCCGGGCGCAGTGGCTCACTCCTGTAATCCTAGCACTTTGGGAGGCTAAGGCGGGCGGATCACCTGAGGTCACGAGTTCAAGACCAGCCTGACCAATATGGTGAAACCCTGTCTTAAAAAAAAAAAGTTATTTATTTTTTGAGAGGGAGTTTCACTCTTGTTCCCCAGGCTGGAATGCAGTGGCATGATCTTGGCTCACTGAAACCTCCCCCCTCCTGGGTTCAAGTGATTTTCCTACCTCAGCCTATTGAGTAACTGGGATTACAGACAACCGCCACCACACCCGGCTAATTTTTATGATTTTAGTAGAGACAAGGTTTCACCCTGTTGGCCAGCCTGGTATGAAAGCCCTGACCTCAGGTGATCTGCTCGCCTCAGCCTCCCAAAGTGCTGAGATGACAGGCGTGAGCCACCGCGCCTCGCCAGAGTTCTTTAACAAGCAGGAAAAATGGATGGCTATGTATATTACCCTAGACCTCTACCTTCCCTTCTTCACCAGGAATAACCACGATCCTCAATTTACTATTTATCACTGCCATACATTTAAACTTTTTATTTGCCATATATGTATTTATATTTACTACGCATGGGAATATGGATATATAATATGTAGCAGTTTCAAACTTTGTAAGAAATGACATCATACTGTATTTATCCTTCCGCAATTTTTTTCCTCAAAATTCATTCTGGCATATGTTGATATTATTCCATGTTGTTTAGTGCATTTTTTTTCACTGCTGTACAATAAACACTGTTATGTCTATACAATGATTCATTTATCCATTTTCTTGTTGATCAAGAGATTATCAAATTTCTGCTATCATTAACAATGCAGCATGAGGCTGGGCGCTGTGGCTCACACCTGTAATCCCAGCACTTTGAGAAGCTGAAATGGGCAGATCACCTGAGGCCGAGAGTTTGAGATAAGCCTGGCCAACATGGCAAAACCCCATGTCTACTTAAAAAAAAAAGGAACAATGAACACTGGAATATAAATCTCCTTGTCAACTTGTGTGAGTTACCTTTAGGATATGTACCCAGGCAGCTTGGCCAAGACGGCGAAACCCTATCTCTACTAAAAATACAAAAATTAGGCAGGTGTGGTGGCAGGCACCTGTAATCCCAGCTACTCAGGAGACTGAGGCAGGAGAATCGCTGGAACCCGGGAAGTAGAGGTTGAAGTGAGCCGAGATTGCACCACTGCACTCCAGCCTGGGTGACAGAGTGAGACTCTGTCTCAAAAAAAAAAAAAAACAGATACGTACCCCGAAATGGATTTTTGGAACAGGGGAGTACGTTCATCTTTACTAGACATAGCCAAATTGCTCTCCAAAATGATTGTTCTAATTAACACTCCTACCATCAATATATGGAAGTTCCAGCTATTCCTTATTTTTGCTATCACTTGGTATCATTCTCACTGTTAAAACGGCACTTTAATTCAATATTGGCAATTAGATATACAAATATAAAATGCATAAACATTTTAGACAAACCAATTATATTTGCAGAAATTTATCCAGTATACAGAGAACTTATCACAACTGGTACTAACCTTGGGATTAGAGCCTTGGACTCCTCAGCAGTCTCTGGGCAAAGGTTGGCCAAACAGGCCAACTCAAACTTATGAAGCTTTTTCTGGAGTAGCAAGCTGATCAAAAGGGGAAAACAAAATATCAAAACAAATCAAAACCAAATAAACAACAAAAATCAAAGAATAATCAACAGGAAAAAAGGGATCAAATGTAGCTAGCATTTTAAAATAGCTAGACGGCTGGGTGTGGTGGCTCACGCCTATTATTCCAGCACTTTGAGGCCAAGGTGGGCGGATCACTTGAATGAGGAGTTCGAGACCAGCCTGAGCACCATGGCGAGACCCCATCTCTACTAAAAATACAAAAATTAGCCGGGTGTGGTGGTGTGTGTCTGTAGTCCCAGCTACTTGGGAGGCTGAGGCATGAGAATCGCGTGAACCCGTGAGGCAGAGGTTGCAGTGAGCAGAGACTGCACCACTGTACTCCAATCTGGGTGATGAAGTAAGATTCTGTCTCAACAATAAAAAAAGGTAGAGGAGGCTGGGCACAGTGGCTCATGCCTGTAATCCTAGCAGTTTGGGAGGCCAAGCGGGAGGATCACTTGAGCCCAGGAGTTCAAAACCAGCCTGGGCAACATAGTCTCTAAAATACATACATACATACATACATAAAATAAAAATAGCTACAGGAGAAGTCTTGAGATGTTCCTAATACACAGAAATAATCCATACATTAAACACCCTAACATACTCATTGCACATTCTAAGTAACAAAGTATCACCTGTACCTCATACATATGTACAAATACTATTATTTTAAAAAATGTAGGCTGGGCATGGTGGCTCACCTCTAATCCCAGTGCTTTTGTTTTCTGGGGTTTTTTTTTTTTTTGAGGTTGAGTCTCACTCTGTCACCCAGTCTGGAGTGCAATGGAGCGATCTCAGCTCCCTGCTACCTCTACCTCCTGGGTTCAAGCAATTCTCCTGTTTCAGTCTCCTGAGTACCTGGGACTACAGGCGTGCGCTATCACGCCCAGCTAATTTTTGTATTTTTAGTAGAGACGAGGTTTCATCATGTTGGTCAGGCTGGCCTCGAACTCCTAACCTCAAGTGCTCTGCCCGTCCTGGTCTCCCAAAGTGCTGGAATTACGGGTATGAGCCACTGCACCCGGCTAATCCCAGAACTTTGGGAGGCTAAGGTGGAAAGATCGACTGAGGCCAGGAGCTTGACAACAGCCTGGGCAAAATAGTAAGTCTCCCCATCTCTACAAAAAAAAATAACAAAAAAAAAACCCATTACTTTCCCACTAACAGTACCATTTAGATCACACATACTGGACTTATGTGACGGACTCACATTTGAGTCTGTTCCCAGACTGGAAGGCAGTGGCACAATCACAGCTCACTGTAGCCTCAACCTCCCAGGCTCAGATGGTCCTCCACTTCAGCCTCCCAAGTAACTAGGACCACAGGTACTTGCCACCACACCTGTATAATTTTTGTAGAGAAGAGTTTACCATGTTGCCCATGTTTGTCTCCAACTCCTGGCCTCAAAAGTGACTGGCCCACCTCAGCCCCCCAAAGTGTGGATTACAGGTGTAAGTCACCACACTTGGCTGCAATTTTGGTCTTAAAAGCAATTTTTAAGACTTTTTTTTTTTTTTGAGAGTTGCCCATGCTGGAGTGCAGTGGCGCAATCTCAGCTCACTGTAACCTTGGCCTGCAGGTTCAAGCGATTCTCCCGCCTCAGTCTCCTGAGTAGGTGGGATTAATGGTGTGTATCACCACACCCAGCTAATTTTTTGTATTTTTAGCAGAGGTTTTTGTGATGTTGGCCAGGCTGGTATTGAACACCTGGCCTCAAGTGATCTGCTGCCTCAGCCTCCCAAAGTGCTGGGAGTACAGGTGTGAGCTACCATGCCCAGCCCAACATTATTTTACTTAAACTCACAGGTGATGCCTGGGAAAGGGGCGAGGGGGATAGCATTCTACGTGCAGCTGTCTAATGGTTTGGATTAATAAAAATTTTCTTTAAGCACTCACCTACGAACACTGGCAATGGTCTCTCTGTTTTTGAAACGACTGAAACGGGCTGTGTAGTTTAATGTTTTCATGAAGACTTCTGAGAGTTCTTGTTCATCCTCTGCGCTCTCATTCTGCTGCTTTCGATGTTCCAGAAGCATATGAACTTCCGAATTTAGAAGTGTCTCAGCTGTTTCAAACTCTATTTGTGAGAAGCATAAATGACAGCTGAAAATAATCCTTCAAAAGTTTGCTTCTAAATGTTCATTATGTATTTGAACATTTCTCTGCCCCTGCAGAATCCCTGCAGTGGTTTCCTACTCCACATTTATTTTTTTAAACTTTTTTTTTTTTTTTTTTGAGACAGAGTCTCGCTTTGTCGCCCAGGCTGGAGTGCAGTCGCATGATCTCGGCTCACTGCAACCTCTGCCTCCCAGGTTCAAGCGATTCTCCTCTCTCAGCCTCCTGAGTAGCTGGGATTACAAGCACGTGCCACCACGCTAAGCTAATTTTTTTTTCAGTAGGACAGGGTTTCATCATGTTACTCAGGCTGGTCTCGAACTCCTGACATTGGGATCCACCCGCCTCAGCCTCCCAAAGTGCTGGGATTACAGGCGTGAGCCACTGCTCCCGGCTTTTAAACTTTTATTTTAGGTTCAGGGTCCATGTACAGGTCTGTAATACAGGGGAAGTGGGTGTTATGAGGGTTTGGTGTAGACTATTTTGTCCTCCAAGTGATAAGCATAGTACCGACAGGTAGTTTTTCAATCCGTACCACCCACCCCCTCAACTAGGCCTCAGTGTCTGTTGTTCCCTTCTTTGTGTCCACATGTACTCAAAGTTTAACTCCCCCTTATAAAAGAATGTGAGGTATTTGGTTTTTTTGTTCCTGTGTTCATTTGCTTAAGTTAATGGCCTCCAGCTCCATCCACGTTGCTGCAAAAAGACATGACTTTGTTCTTTTTAGCTTGTCTGAGCTAGTTTCTGACACCAAAAACCTGACCTAGACATGCTATTAAATAATGACACAGACTAGTTACTTATTTCAAGAGTATACTGACAATTACTTCCCTCTAGCCTGTATCAGCTCATCACCTCCCTATTTCAATAATGCTAGTATTATACTCTCAATTTTAAGAATTGTTACGTATTAAATAGGGCCAAGTGTCTGGAAATAAATATTAATAATGTACCCTCAATTCTATTTTTGTACCCACACAAATGTTATAAGCAATTTTTAAGAATTTGGTTTGAGAGAAAAAGAAAGCCATGGCTCCTTTTCACAATATATGGCTGGCTGCCTTCTACATTTCCAGAATAGTTCTGTTAAAAAATGCAGTTACCCCTTGGGAAAATCATTCTCTCCCTTATGGTACTGCAGGATCTTATGTTCCTAACGCTTATCTCAAAGTATCAGAGACAGTTTTTATCTGCCTTTCCCTTAACAGTGAGTTCCCCTGGAGTAGGAACCATTCATAAACATGAATTCATGTTTACACTCCCACACTGAAGAGGAAGCAACAGAGGAAAAGCCAAAATGACTTGCAATTTCACATTCACATGTGCTATGGGTCTGTTTTCTTTGGGGAAATCACTAACACCTCCCTCAGAGTAATGCCTTCCCACTTCTCGAGCCAGGTGACTGACAAGAGCTTCATTCTCCCTTCACAACACAGACAGTTTAAGTGGTGGGTCAGGAGGAAACAGATGTATGTATGTATGTATGTAGAGAGGGAGCTTCACTCTTGTTGCCCAAGCTGGAGTGCAATGGCACTTTCTCAGCTCATTGCAACCTCCTCCTCTCGGGTTCAAGCACTCTCCTGCCTAGGCCTCCTGAGTAGCTGGAATTACAGGCATGCGCCACCACACCCGGCTAATTTTTTTCTGTATTTTTAGTAGAGAGAGGTTTTACCAGGTTGGCCAGGCTGGTCAGGAGACCTCAAGTGATCTGCCCACCTTGGCCTCCCAAAGTGTTGGGATTACAGGCGTCAGCCACTGCGCCCAGCCCAGTACTTTTATTTGAAAGGTACTCATTGCTACTGAATGTAATAGGCTACCAATACAGATGAAGCACTATTGAAATAAAATTAAACTATAAATTAAAAAATAAGGCTGGGCGCCGTGGCTCTCGCCTGTAATCCCAGCACTTTCGGAGGCCAAGGTAGGTGGATCATCACCTGAGGTCGAGACGAGCCTGACCAACATGGAGAAACCCTGTCTTTACTAAAAATACAAAGTCAGCTGGGCATGGGGGCACATGCCTGTAATCCCACTTGGGAGGCTGAGGCAAGACTGCTTGAACCCAGGAGGCGGAGGTCGTGGGGTGAACCAAGATCAAGCCATTGCACTCCAGCCTGGGCAGTAAGAGCAAAACTCCATCTAAAAAAAAAAAAAAAAAAAAAAAGATAACCAAAAGCTATTTTCTACCCAAGTGCAGGAGAGTTTAAACAAAAATCTCAGAATATCTTCTTTTTCAGTTTTCTAGCTTCCAACAGGGGGATGTACGACAGTGAATACCTATTTATACACCAGGAAAGTTACCTCTTTTAATCTTAACACCAAGGCAGTGTAGGTACAGAAGAAACAACTGCCTCACAGCAATGAGTAGAGGAAAAGCATTCTATGTCAGGACTGCAGGACATCCAAACTCTGAAGTGACAGTAACAAATGACATCGGGCCACAAAAAAGGGGAAGCAGCAGCTAATCAGTTGCAAATCCATTTGTTGGAACTTTGATGCTTTTACGGGTCCTGGAAAAATCAATGTTAAGAGATGCCTCCCAGGCCGGGCACCGTGGCTCATGCCTGTGATCTCAGCACTTTGGGAGGCCGAGGTGGGTGGGTCACCTGAGGTCGGGAGTTCAAGACCAGCCTAACATGGCGAAACTCCGTCTCTACTAAAAATACAAAAATTAGCCAGGCGTGGTGGCACAAGCCTGTAATCCCAGCTACTTGGGAGGCTGAGGCAGGCGAATCGCTTGGAGGCAGGAGAATCGCTTGAACCCAGGAGGCGGAGGTTGCGGTAAGCCGAGATCATGTGAGCTGATCATGCCCCACTCAGCCTGGGCAACAAGAGTGAAACTGTGTCTCAAAAAAAAGAGATGTCTCCCTTTCTGCACTAAACCGAAATTACTTGTTAAATGGAATGTAACTTTTAGGACACCAGGAGACTAGTCAACTGTCCCTATTTCTCATTAAGAGCAATGCCCGAGTACTGCTAATACATTATCGTTATTCCCTTCAGCCAAGGAAGGTCAAGGCAGCCAAACTGTGACTCAGAGGGTCTAGGAAAGCGGTGCATGAGACCAATCACAGAGCTTTTGGGAGGCATGCCCAGGATTTAGCATCAACAAAATGGGGTGGAGGAGGCAGTTCAGACACTTCTGTATAACTATGGAGAGGAGGGATCCACGACTTCTCCCCATGGCTAATCCCAAGGAACATTTTCAAGTGAAAGCACACACAATTTATTTGGAAACAAAAGGAAATAGATCAGGGGATCTGCATGTTATTCTCTCTTGTGCAGGTATTTTAAGAACAATGGCCATAATTTATTAATTCCTGTTCCTCAAAAAGGAAAAACAATTCCTTGGCCATTATGTCATCTGGAAATTTTATGGAGATCATTAATAGGCCAGGTGCAGTGGCTCACACCTGTAATTTCTTTCTTTCTTTTTTTTTTTTTTTGAGGTGGAGTTTCGCTCTTGTTGTCCAGGCTGGATCTCGGCTGACCACAACCTCTACCTCCCAGATTGAAGCGATTCTCTTGCCTCAGCCTCCTGAGTAGCTGGAATTACAGGCATGTGCCACCATATGAGGCTAATTTTGTATTTTTGCTATTTTTTTTTTTTTTGTAGAAAAAAAAAGAAAAAAGGCAGATCGAGGTAGCTCACATCTGTAATCCCAACACTTTAGGAGGTTGAGGCGGGTGGGTCACTTAAGGTCAAGGAGTTCGAGACCAGCCCGGCCAACATGGTGAAACCCTGAGCCTACTAAAAATACAAAACTTAGCTGGACATGGGGGGTGGGTGCCTATAGTCCTGGGTACTCGGGAGGCTGAGGCAGGATTGCCTGAACCCAGGAGGCATAGGTTGCAGTGAGCCGAGATTGTGCCACTGCACTCCAGCCCGGGCGACAGAGTGAGACACTGTCTCAAATAAATAAATAAATATTTTTAAAATAAATTAAATAAATTAAAAACTAAAATAGTAAGTTCTAAAGCATTAAACTATAAAATATAAAAAATACATAACTTTTTTTCATTTTTATATTTTCATATCTTAGAGGGCAGGATTTTTGTTTTAATCTTATTATTTTGCCAGGTGTGGTGGCTCACACCTGTAATCCCAGCACTCCGGGAGGCCGAGCTGGGTGGATCACCTGAGGTCAGGAGTTCAAAACGAGCCTGGCCAACATGCTGAAAGCCCAGCTCTACTGAAAATACAAAAATTAGCCGGGTGTGGTGGTGCGCGCCTGTAATCCCAGCTACTTGGGAGGCTGAGGCAGGAGAATCAAGAATCACTTGAGGGCCAGGCATGATGGTTTACACTTGTAATCCCAACACTTTGGAAGACTGAGACAGGCAGACCACCTGAGGTCAGGAGTTCAAGACCAGGCTGGCCAACATATAGTGAAACCCCATCTCTACTAAAAATACAAAAATTAACCAGGCATGGTTCTGCATGCCTGTCGTCCCAGCAACTTGGGAAGCTGAGGCAGAGTAACTTGAACCCAGGAGGCAGAGGTTGCCGTGAGCCAAGATTGTGCCACTGCACTCCAGCCTGGGCCACAGGGCAAGATTCCATCTCTCATAATTCACTATATATTTTTTCTTTTTTTCTTTAGAGACAGGGATCTCACTCTGTTATTCAGGCTGGAATGCAGTAGTGTGGTCAAGCTCACTGCAGCCTCCAACTCCTGGGCTCAAGTGATCCTCTCACTTCAGCCTCCTGAGGAGCTGGGCCTACAGGTGCATGCCACCACTGCCTGGCTAATGAAAAAAAACTTTTTTTTTAGAGACTGGGTCTTCTGTGTTACCTAGGCTTATCCAACACCAATGTCCCCTGTCTTTGCTTTACATAATAAACATTTCATATGCCTATATCAGATGAGACACTAAAGAGAGATATACAGATCTCTGGCACTGTTACCTGATAGGATCTAAGATTCAATTACAGTTGTCCCTCTGTATAATCAGGGGATTGGTTCCAGGACCTCTACACATACCAAAATCTAAGCATACTGAGGTCCCACAGTTGGCCCTGCAGAACTCACATACAAAAAGCCTGCCTGCCCTCTGTATCCTCAGCTTCACATCCTGATCCAAGTTTGGTTGGCAAAAGCCCTGCATATAAGTGGACCGTGCAGTTCAAGCCTGTGTTGTTCAGTCAACTGTATCCAATTCAGCAAAATTTTCTTGTGTACCAGACACTACCTGATTTCATCAAAAATTATTTGCAGAGTGTAATAAAAACTCACTAAGTAAAAAGTACCTAGAAAAAACCCAAGTACAAAAAAACTGTGTATCATCAAATTAAGAAAAGCATCTTTTTAGTTATACCTTAAAAAAGAAAATATTATTTCTATCATGCCAAAAACTTTCATAAATCTGCCTATGGAAACGTATGACTCTCATTCTATAAATAAAAAACTGGAAGGAGGCTGGGCACCACCAGTCCCAGCTATTGGGAGGCTGAGGAGGAGCTGCTTAAGCCCAGGAGTCTGAGGCTGTAGCACGCTATTATTGAGCCTGTGAATGAATACCCACTGCAGTCCAGCCTGGGAAACGCAGTGAGACCCTGTCTCTAAAAAAAAAACAGAAAATCGCCAAACACTGGAAGTAACTTATATCTCTAACAACAGAAAAACAGCATTAAGGTTCAATCAGTAAGTACTATCTAGCCCATTAAAAGAATAAGAGGGTGAGCGAGGTAGCTCACACCTGTAATCCCAGCACCTTGGGAGGCCAAGGTGGGCAGATCACCAGGTCAGGAGTTCAAGACCAGCCTGGTCAACATGGTGAAATCCCATTTCTACTAAAAATACAAAAATTAGCAGGGCCTGGGCGTGCCTGTAATCCCAGCTATTCCAGAGGCTGAGGAAGGAGAAATGCTTGAACTTAGGAGGCGGAGGTTGCAGTAAACCGAGATCGCACCACTGCACTGCAGCCTGGGCAACAGAGCGAGACTCTGTCTCAAAAAATAAAATAAAATAAAATAAAAATAAAAGAATAAGATAGGTCAGGTGCTGTGGCTCACTTGAGCTCAGGAGTTTGAGAACAGCCTCGGGGACATAGTGAGTCTTGACAAAAAAAAAAAAAATTTTTTTTAATGAGCCAGGTATGGAAGCATATACTTGTGGTCCTAGCTACTTGGGAGGCTGAGGTGGGAGGATCGCTTGAGCCCGAGAGGGTGAGGCTGCAGTGAGCTCTGATCTTGCCACTACACTACAGCCTCGACAACAGGGCGAGACCCTATCTCAAACAATCAATAAAGAGTAAAATAGCTGTATATAATACATCGTAAAGTTCTTGAGCTGGAGACCTCATCCCTAAGAATAGCCTCCCCTTGGTCACCATAAACCGCTTAAAGTGCGTGCCTGAGAAAACTCAAGGCTGCCAAAATAATTTGTGCCAGCCAACAGCTTAAGGTAGACCTGTGTCTCTCCGTCTCGGGGAAGGTAGGAGCCTAACTTCGACAGGTGCGCCAGTCAACAAACCACGTTGTTCACACGGAATAACCCTCCTCTTCCCGCTTTTTTAAATATCTCACTTCCCTGACTCCCCTGAGCACCCGCTAACCACAACCTATTCCCTGATTCTCCCTTAAAACCCCAGAGGTTTTGTACTCATCGAAGCTGAGTTCCCTTCACGCTGGACTCTTTTCCATAGTGCAACAGTTACTGTTTAAAATCTGTCCTTACCACCTGAGTGGCCGGCTTTATCTTTAACCCAATCCCCCGGAACTTCGCAGTCTGCTATCACAAAAAATAACCCACTTGGCCAGACGGCCCCTCTCAGTTCCACGTTCCCTCCCCAGCACTACAACGCGCCGGGGTTTGGCTAAGCCGCCGCTGAGGCCAGGCCTCGGGCGAAGCGTGGATAACGCCAGGTCTGCGGGGACCACGCGAAGTGACGCGGGAGAGTCTGGCAGCCCGAGGCCAACCTTTAGGAAAGATGAGCTGTGAGGCGTCCTCCTCGACGTCGCCAGCCCGCGGATCGCCGCCGCCAGCCGCCATCGCCGCGCCGCCCGCCACCACCCACGCCACCGGAAGCGGAAGCGCAGAGCAACGGCAGCGGAAGGGGCGTGGTCTCAGCCGGGCCCGAGGGGTGGGCGGGGCAGGGAGTGCTGGCCGGGTCGGGCGCGGCTGGAGGATCGGTTGGTGGGGTCTGGGAAACTCCTAGCCGCCGAGGGGTGCCCTGCGCGTGGTCGGGGTCCGCCGCCACTCTCTCTCTTCTCCAGTGCGCCTTGCCGCGCGGACGTCCTGGGGCAGCCCCTAAGCCGTTCTGGGCAGAGAGGGTCAGATGAGATGCAGGAACGCCTGCTGATGGAGAGCAGGGTTGGCGACTCCGAACGCGCCCGGTACAATTTCCTTCACTGACTTAAACTTCTAAAATTTTATTGATTTCTGGGGGATATCTGATACTTCTGAGCATGCGGACAATGATATTGGAAGGCTTTAACCACACGTCTGTTGGAACATTTGGGTGATGCGTAGAAAATTAAGCAAATGACGACTGAGCGCGGTGTCTCTCGCCTGTAATCTCAGCGCTTTGGGAGGGCGAGGCGGGCGGATCACCTGAGGTCAGGAGTTGGAGACCAGCCTGGCCAACGTGGTGAAACCCCATCTCCACTAAAAATACAAAAATTAGGCGGGCGTGGTGGTGGGCGCCTGTGATCCCAGCCAGTCGGGAGGCTGAAGCAAGAAAATCGCTTGAACCCGGGAGGTGGAGGTTGCAGTAAGCTGAGATCGCGCCACTGCACTCCAGTTTGGGCGAGTGAGCGAAACTCCGTCTCAAAAAAAAAGAAAGAAAAAGCAAATGAAAAATGATGCTGTTTTCAACACTGGAGAAAACAAAAGGTTGTACAATAAAGGAAATAATCATAGCTTATTAGTCAACAATCTCTTAACTCATTAGTCAACAATGTTTAGATGGTCATATTGTAAACTCTGTTGATTTAATAAAAAATGAATTGGGCCGGGCACGGTGGCTCAGGCCTGTAATTCCAGCACTTTGGGAGGCCGAGCCCGGAGGATGGCTTGAGCTCCGGAGTTCAAGACCAGCCTGGACAACACAGTGAGACCTCACCTCTAAAAAATACAAAAATCAGCTGGGCGCGGTGGCTCATACCTGTAATCCTAGCACTTGGGGAGGCTGAGGCGGGTGGATCACGAAGTCAGGAGTTCGAGACCAGCCTGGCCAATATGGCGAAACCCCGTCTCTACCAAAAATATAAATATTAGCCGGGCGTGGGTGAAGCAGAAGAATTGCTTGAACCCAGGAGGCAGAGGTTGCAGTGAGCCAAGATCGCTCCACTTCACTCCAGCCTGGGCGACAGAGCAAGACTCCGTCTCAAAAAAAAAAAAAAAAAAAAACGCGGGGCGTGATGGCACGCGTCTGTAGTCCCAGCTACTAGGGAGGCCGAGGCGGGTGAATCGCTTGAGGGATGCAGTGAACTATGATCGCGCCACTGTACTCCAGCCTGGGCAACAGAGAGATACCCTGCCAAAAAAAAAAAAAAAGCCTTAAAAAATTAGTAAAATTTTTAAAACTAAAGAAAAAGAAAACCTTTAGAAGGCTGTCCTGGGAATCCTGTCTGGCCAGCGCAACCTGACCTCCTGGGAGGGCTTGTCCACCGCGTCTTGCCATCTTGCTGTGCCAGCACCGTGGTCTCCCTCCACCTGAGAAGTTCCCTGCTCCAGGTAATGCTCTGTTTGCTTCAGCACTGCTTCTCTAGGAAACATGCCCAGACCTGAAGGGCTGACCACACCCGCTTTCATGTGAGAGAAGCTGAAGGTTCCAGAGGGTTTGATGCTTGATGATGTCCGCCATACACCCAGCACTGGGTGACAGTCCAGCTGCCCAGCCACTGCCCCATGTGCTGGGGCCTGGGGCAAACGTTTACTATTTTTACCGTTTTTACATATGACCTCTCCAAGGTCAGGTTACCTTGGAGATTCACAGTCCTGTCACAAAGCAGGAAATGCTTTATAAATGACGGGACCAAGATTAGGCCTGTGGGACTGCCAGCCAGAGAAGATTCCAGTTGTCACCCGCCCTGGGTTATTTCTTTGGTTGGGAGCCAGGATGTGATCACAAAATGGCCATAGTGGGGGCAGGGGGTCTGATTGGCAGCAGAAACTTGAAGAACTGATGGTGAACTGGAGACCTCTCTCGTTGTTTTGCAATAGTTTTGAAACTGGAGTTTGTTTTTTTTTCCAATTTTCCAGGGCATACAGAACCTGTATGAGTAGAAACAAGGCATAAGCGGCAGGAAGAGACCCTCGAATCTTTGTCTGAGCTTGATTTTAGTGAGGAAAGCAGACACAGAAGGGACAGGACTTGCATTGCATTCCTGAGGCTGCTACTCTGATTCTTGTACAGTATTGGTTCAGAGTCAAGCCCTTCAACCAGCCCACTTAGTTGTTCAGTCAGATTATTCAAGACAAAGTTACAGACCTAGATTAATCTAGAAGCAGCTGTAGAGCACCTCCCTCACCCCTACTCCCACAAGAATTAGCACCACTGATCTCTGATCAGATGGTTTATTTCACACTCCAGAAGTCACCAGTGATGGCTAAAATAGAAAATTTTGCCTTATCACCAATTCCTCCCCCGCCCCGCAAAATCAGTCATAGGGAATTCCGTGCTGTTTAATTACAGGTACTATTACAAGTACTATTGAATGCAATCTCTAGAACATTAATTTCTCTTGAAGAAACAAAGAATTCCTCTTCATACACACCAGTTATTAACAAAGCCTGTAAACATCTAATCAGCTGCTTGTAGCCAATTTCCAAAATCACCTAACCCTGACAGCACAAGAGTGGGGCTACAAGCACCACGCAAAATATCCAAGCTGACCGAATACTATCTTGTCGGCTGTCTTCAAAAATAAGACAACTGTTAGCACCATTCCATATAAATCAAGCCACGTGTTTAAAAAAGAGGCAGGACAAAACAATTTTTATCCATTATGATTTATTCTCTACAATACTTCATTAAAGAGTTCAATGATTTGCACTCAGCAGTTATATAGCCAAGAGGCAACCAAGTGTAATACAAAGAATTGGTCTGAAGTCTTTGCACTGAAGGCCATATAGTCTCTTGCTTCAGGGAAATAAGAACGAAATGAACAAAAAGAACACACAGCTCCCTAGGCTCCAGAATCTCAATAGAAAATAACATCAACAGTTAGTGAAATTGTAGATGTCAACACATCATGGAAAACAGATCTTGTGCAAAATATTAACACCCAGGACTTCTTTTGTATAGATGATTTTTATTATAAACAATAAAATATATGTAATGTCTCAACTACAAACCTTTCGTGGTGAAAGGGTCTCTAACATGAGTTGTTTTATTATTTTATGAAGCGAAAAAGTTTTAAGAATCTCACAGTGGAAATAATCCAACACTGACGAACTCTAGTGATCAAAGACATTCTTTTAATGTAAAACAAGGACAATTCATAATTACAGAGAGAATGTCCTAGCTGTGGGTATTAATGAGACAAGCCAACTTTCCAGACCAAAAGGCACTCACAGCTAGGGATGAAACGAACTCCGAACCAAGCCAGAGAAGTTGGGCTGGTTCCTTGAAAACAGTGGTTACCTACTGTCCAGCTTGAGCAGCCCAAGGACAAAGGAAACAATCAGCAGAAAACATTCCCTTTTCTTTAAACCTACCATTCACACCCCAGGTACTGGCCGCCCTCATCACTGCTTTGGTCAAGCGTGCAGAAGGCAGTTCAGTTGCAGTTCGGAGCTGTCCTCTCCCTATGCAAAGCTGCCACATGGATGATCCAGACTTGGTATTTTTCCTGAGAGCCACCTGCCACACACTTTCATGAGGCGACCATGACCATACACTGCTAGACTGCTTCCTGACTAGGCCCCATTCAGGACGGATACTGACAATGCCCATTCCTCCTGGGGCCAAATGGTTTTCCTTGGTTGACTCCCGAGTCCCCTTGACAAGGCAAGAGGAACCCAAGCATTTCCACTGCTGGACTTGTGTGGGAGCATGAGGGAATGTGCAGGGAGTAAGGCTTCTTCACTCCAAAAACCACTGAGCCCACTTCAGTGTGGTGCTGGGCCTAACCAGCCCAATTCTTGTGCACTGATTTTTTTTTCCCCCATTTCTTGGGTTTTAAAGTTTTCTATTCATTTTTTTAAATGGCAGGTATCCTACCCCCCCCCCCCCCCAATAAAATAAAATTTAAAAACATACCATACATTGGGGAAGACAAATAGGGCAACATTTCCACAAGAAAAAATCGGCTTGAGGAGCATGGCACTGTAAATGCTTGCATGACCAGTCTCACTGAGCGTGCTCAGGGGTGAAGGTTTAGCACCAATTTTTTTGCTTTTTTTTAATCTTTAGAAATTAAACACAACTTTTAACATAGAACACTTGAACAGTAATGAGTGTAGCCCTATGTATCAATACTGTTGTACAAATTGGAGGTGGGTGGCTTAGTCCAGAGCTGACCACCCTGACATCGATCCATGGCACCTCAGAGTAACCGCTGCCACATTATGTTTAACAAGACATTTATTCTCAGCAGCAGGAAATCATGAAATGACCCCTCCATCTTCATTTACATTGCCAAGGGAAACGTGGCAGGCTGCAGGCACCCAGCACAGCAGTGAGGGGCCGCAGCCTGGGCACCCTGTCACCCACGTTTCCCTCGCACGTCCCCAGGTTCTCTTGAGCAGCACAGGACGGTGCAGAGCAAACCCACTCACCCTTGCCCATCCCTTCCCACAAACTTGCCAGCGATGCCTAGAACAGCACAGGTGTCCTTTCTCAGATTGTGCCCCCGCTCCCCTCCCCCATTCCTGGCAGAAGAAAATGCAAACGATCTTTTGAATATTTTCCCATTTCGGAAAGCCACACCATCACCACATAAACTTCAAAAAATAAATTAAATCAAAACACTATGTTCACTGGGTTGACACCCAATCCACTTCAAGAGTTCTCTAAGCATGTTGTTGATAACCAGTGTCACAACCTCAGGATCCTTCTTCCAACTGGCCACCCTTCCTGTCAATCATTTCAGCAGCGCCTTTGTAACAGTGTTTTCAAAGCATCTTCCAAGACCCCTAGTTCTATTAACTTTGCCACCAAATGAGTGAAGAATAGGCAAGGGGGAGAGGAAAAACTTGCCGACAGCGATTTGGAAATCAGCAACAATGGGAAAGGGAAGTATGTCACATGAAAGTTTGAAAGACCTACAATAAAATGAGCTATTTGGAAATTTGCCCTGGTGGGGTGAAGATTCCCAGCATGTTAGGCAAGATAATAAAGATCCACCTTGTGTAATTATACAACTGTTTTCTAAAGTCCTGTAAAGGACAGAAACATCAACAGTCTTCCCACTTCTACAGGCAAACTAGAAAAAGGAACTCCCCTGCTTACAAGCCCCTCAGGATGTTTGCCTGAAAAGAAAACCAGCTTAGAGACCCTGGATTCTCTCCTATAATGTGTCTCTCCTGAAGCCCAACTCAATCGCTTGTTTGCACATCTATGCTTCTGAGAACCTAGGTCCAGCTATAGGCACTGCTACCAGCAGAGGAGTGAGGTAGCCGGGCGGTGCAGAAGAGGTCTCTCCTTTCACACCTGTGCGCAGTGATGACATCAGGACCCCCCCATGGGCATCTCCATTCCATTCCTCAGCGGGCTACACCACGGAGCTCTGTTCAGTAATCAGGAGACTCGATGCAGGAAGAGTGCCAGAAAATCCAACTGAGAGTGGGATGAGAATGAAAATCTTCACGGCTGACTGAGCAATGAGATCTGCAACGCCATCCAAAGGGCTTCCGATCTTGATGTGGGTCTCTGTCCAGGAGCCTCGAAGGACTCCTGGTGCCCACGTCCAACCCTAACGTGGCGTCCACTTATGAAGCATGGAGGTTGTAATCAACTCTTGGTATGCAATAAACTGGAAGTTTAAAAAAAGGAATTTAAAACAACCTAAAAATGTTTCTTGTTGGTCTCCGTTGCCCAGACTGCCAGGGGAATACACCTACTTCATCTGGGGAGGCTGCAGGGGTGTGTGTGGGTTCAACCTTCAGGGATCATCAACTTCAGCTTCCAGCGTGTGGCCAACACCCATGTGGCAAATACCAGACAAGGGTCTTCTGAACCCACACAGTAATTCTCACTAGTCATGGAGGAGCCCCAATCCAACGGAACCCCATATTGAGGAAAGGCTGAGATAAGGCTTGGGCCCCTCAAGTTCTGTTTCATTCAAGGTAACCCTACCCTCCCTCAGTCAGCGGGAGGCAGACTTGGCAACGGAAGCTAGCATCATAAAATGGTGCAGTAATAGAAGTAACTGGACCAGGAAGAGGAGGCATCTGCTCCAATGATGTCATAGCCATTGGTGGCCACAGGGGGGTGGGACTGGTCATGCAGCCGTGTGTCAGGAGTAATGATTGTAGAGGGGCGGGGCATGAAGAGTGCCGTTCTGGAAACAGTGCTGTGGGAAGCAATATACTCTGCGTAACTGATTGTCACCTTCTCACTTCGGTACCTGTATGAGGAAACAGGAAAGAGTATTAGGAAGCCCAAACGCTCCATTTTGTAAAGTCACTCAGCAGAGAAAAACCAAAAGCTTATTCCACATTTTCAAAGAATAAAATGGAAGACCAAGAGCAATCTTACTCACAGAAAATGAAAGACAGCACAAGAAAACAATGTTGTTATTACAAATGAACAAGATGAAAAAGCACAATCACAATTCACCCCTGAGAATGTGTTTCGGCACATCCCACCTTGAAACACTACACGTGCTTATCGTCAGGCTGCTCGTAAGCAATCAGCTACTGGGGTCTGGATGAAGAATTTCAAGGTCAAATTACACGGGTGGCAGATTGGAAGATGGCTGCAGCAAAACCCAGTGTAAACTGCGTATCTACTTTCAGATTAAACGTGATAAATTTGACAGAAATGCAACCTCAATTTGCGTAAGAGCAACGAACAAGTTTTTATAACTAAAAGGGACACAGATACCTAATTCTGGGTCAAATTCTGCTGAAGCAGGTTAAAGGATCCTTGGGGCTATATAGGATAGGTTTCACTCCCCAGATGAATATGCCATTATCACAGGGTCGTCATAACAGAATTCATAGCACTTTGGCTTTGCTCTGGAAAGAGCCATGAGTCAGGATGCGAAGCATGGGGTGTTACAAACCTATGGAGCCTACTACAGACCACAGGAGCTGGGTGTGACAATCCTTACCCAGAGCCATCTCTTTCCCACTGTAATCACTCCTCCACTGCAAGGTGATTATTCCTGAATTTTGACAGGGAAATGGCTGTTCAAATAAATTATAATAATAATAATAATGCTTTGTATTTGAAGAGTTTTTTGTTGCTGTTTAAAAATTTTTGGAATCCAAAGCATTTAAAAAACACTGGGTCATCTTCCAAACAGACCTGTGAGATTATTATATGATTATTCAGCATTTTACAGATGAGGGCCCAAAAGAGGCCCACAAAAGCCCATAGAAGCTAAACCACTCAGTTTAGCTCTCAGTAAGGATGAGAGAAGAGAACTAACGTCTACTGATCACCTACAATGTTGCCTGGCCCCAGGCTAGAAATTTTGCATACTTTACCTTAGCACAGCCTCAAACAACTCTAAGGTATTATCATTCACATC
The DNA here is from genome assembly GCA_036589455.1 of Ateles fusciceps. Taxonomy (NCBI): domain Eukaryota; kingdom Metazoa; phylum Chordata; class Mammalia; order Primates; family Atelidae; genus Ateles; species Ateles fusciceps. The sequence goes on from JAZHEH010001297.1 coordinate 398,972, forward strand.
TTCCAGACAAACAGGCTCAGGCAGTAGAACTGGCTCAGGTCACACAGCTCATAAAGGTTGAGCTGGGATTCCGACTCCAAGTCCACGTGCATTCTACTACACTAGGCAGCCTCCTCCTAGAAGTATTCCCCCCCCAAATGAGAGGCGTTTCCTTTTAGCTTTTTGTAAAAAGCGTTGTCTGACTCTCCTGCATCTCCTGTCGCCTGACTACATGTGTGGTCAGAAAGCAGCACCCCAACTGACCCTGGACTTCCACAGAGAACCCTGTCTCCTAACCGTAATCTCCCCCGTCAGCCTCCCAACCACGTGGGTCTGGCAGAGCCATCCACAGCCTGCTGAGCAGGCCTGCCGTGCTCCAGCCGTGCCCCCAGCTCAGCTGTGGAGACGCACAGGATGCTGGGAGAGTCTGTCTTTGCTGCTGCTGCCTCCTCAAAACTTGAACTTCACCCATGCTACTTTGATTTAGGGACATTCACAGAGAAAACTCCTTCCCCGTCCCATCAAAATTATCCTCCATTCAACCCCAACTAAATTGAAATGACAAGGAAAACAAGACAACGGCTTACCTGGTGAGCTTGATCGTTTTTCTGAATTCACTGGTAATTGGAGCTTTAAAGCCACCTTTCCTGAGCAAGGAGTCTATTGTCTGGATCTGATCCCAGTCTGAGGAGAGAGGCCGCACTGAGGTCAGCACACATGCAAGAGTAAGGCATGCTCTCACGTGGCCGGTGCAAGAGGAGAAATGGGACTCAAGAAGCAGCCGAGTCTGCTAAGGGCAGGGCAGAGGAAGCCCTGGGCACTGACCCCCACGTACCTGGCATCCAGTCTGTCTGACAGTCCCGTAGAGACTCTGAGACATGAGATGACAGCACAAAACATGCCATAATGGCTGTCCCCAGGCTCCCTGCTCCTGTGTCCTTCCTGTCAGATGTTACCCCAATATAATTATCTAGGAACAAACACGGTTCCAACTTAGACCAGCCTATTGGCCTAGTGCTGGTACCCAAGGCTGCTCTGTGAGAAGAGAGGAATTTAAATTCTGCAACTTATATTCCTTTGTGTGACCTTCCTTCAATTTGATATTTTCTAGGAGTCCTGTTTTCTACGGTAAAAAATTAACAGCGAGAAGGAAGCTGGCCGGGTGCAGTGACTCACGCCTGTAATCCCAGCACTTTGGGAGGTCGAGGCGGGAGGATCGCTTGAGCCCAGTTCAAGGTTAGCCTGGACAACATGGTTAAACCTCATCCCTACTAAAAATGCAAAAATTAACTGAGTGTGGTGGCATGTGACTATAGTCCCAGCTACTCAGGAGGCTGAGGTGGGAGAATCATCTCAGCCCAGAAGCGTAAGACTGCAGTGAGCCAGGTCACACCACTGCACTCCAGCCTGGGTGATAGGAGGAAATCCTATCTTAAGAAAGAAATAAAAGAGAAGAGAAAGAGAGGAAGAGGCAGTTGTTTGTGCATATACTATTGTGTTATTCTGGCACATTCTTTTTTTTTTTTTTTTTTTTGAGACAAGGTCTCACTCCTGTCACCCAGGCCGAAGTGCAGTGGTGCAATCTCAGCTCACTGCAACCTCCACCTCCTAGGCTCACGTGATCCCACCTCGCACCTCAGCCACTCAAGTAGCTGAGACTATAGGTGTATGCCACCATGCCCAGCTGATTTTTGTATTTTTTTGTAGAGACGAGGTTTTGCCAGGTTGTCCAGACTGGTCTTGAACTCCTGGACTCCAGTGATCCACCTTCCTTGGCCTCCCAAAGTGCTGGAATCATACACATGAGCCACTGTGCCCAGTGTCATTCTTGACAGATAAAACCAACTTCATCGGGCTGGGTGCGGTGGCTCACGCCTGTAATCCCAGCACTTTGCAGGGGCAAGGTGGGCAGATCACCTGAGGTTGGGAGTTCGAGACCAGCCTGACCAACATGGAGAAACCATCTCTATTAACAATACAAAATTAGCCGGGCGTCATGGCACATGCCTGTAATCCCAGCTACTCAGCAGGCTGAGGCAGGAGAATCACTTGAACCTGGGATTTTTGTATTTTTAGTAGAGACAGGGTTTCACCATGTTGGCCAGGATGTTCTCAATCTCTTGACCTTGTGATCCGCCCACCCTGGACTCCCAAAGTGCTGGGATTACAGGCGTGAGCCACCACGCCTGGCTGACTACTGAGTTCTTTAAAAAACAGTAGGGACTATGTTTACACCCTTTGCCATGTATAACATTGTTTAACGATTTGCGATCCGAAGTTTGATACCTACTGAATTCTACAACACGGTCAGGTTGATTGGTGCTATTTTGCTACAACTGCCACTGTAGTTCAAGGGGCCAAGAAATAAAACGACTCATTGAAGTGTTTGAAGGAGAGTAAGTGAACTATTTACCCTTTTTCTTTTCCCAGCTCCTAGACCTTTCGGGAGTTTATCATTGGTTCAACAGGAATTTGACAGGTATTAAGAGGAAGAAAGGCCCTCATTCTTAGTTGTAGTTGGGCTTAAAGATGATACATTTCACTTTCCTGCCCTTTAATTGGCACCACTGTGGATGATACTTGTCATTAAAATCCCATTCATCCAACTCACCTTGTTCCTTAGCAACCTCAGGTAAGTATGTGGCTGTGCGTTTGACACCTTTTTCATTAATGAATTCAATTCGAATCCCATGGACCCCTACCTACAGAAAAAAAACACAACCAAGTAAATGGCATTTACTTACTCTAATGGAACTTCAGTCCCCACATATAAGTCAACATTGTCCCCTGACCAGCTTAACACAGGCCTGGAAATGGGAGAGCTTCTTGCATTTCACGACTAATTCTATCTCAGGAGGTACAGAGGCCAAAGAAAGTTCTGCTTTAGGGAAGGGTCCAGAGTATGTGTAGCCACCTCTGAGAATATGAAGGTAGTACAAATGAATTCTTTAAGTAACTCATCCAGGAATTGTGAGTATGTTACCTTGACCCTATCCCATTAAATAAGCATGCCACAAGGGTTTTATCTGGGGTCATGATTCTTCAAGTCTGATTCCTAATAAAAACTTTTACTCCAGGGCTTGCCAAGAGGGATCTGGAATATTCTCTTTACCCTATGATTTCTTATTAGACATGGGACAAGGATGTAAACCAAGCAGACTAGGGAGAAACAGAAGAAGAAAGCCTTTACATTGACATTTCTGCCTACTCCTGGTATAGCAGCACCTCTTCTGTCACCTATGTTGCCCACAATTGGTTCCAAGCTCAGCCTTCACATTCTTATGCCCTCTCTCTCAATGAAGGAGATACATTGCCATGTACTAACCCGAACCCAAATGCAACGAGAGATGCAGAGTTCCAAATGCGGCTGTTCTCACCTCCCAGTCCAGGTAATCACTGGCATCCTCAAAGTTAGTAAGGAGGGAGACAGAGCAGAAAAGTTTAGGCAGCTCCTCTCGGGTCAGGGGGGGGAAATCGGCTGTCCTTAAGTGCACTGGGGAGGGACAGAAAACACAGGTAAGGCTGCTCTGGAGTCAGGAGTCAACATCAGGTGCCATAGAGCCCGCATATTTATGAATCTTAAGCTATGCAGACATTATCTATCGTTCGTCAACACTAACACATTAAAAGCAACTTGATGCTATTAACTGTCTGTACTTGAACTGATAAGTGACTCAGCAGATTAAGCCCCTTATATTTCCTGATTACCAAAAAAGAAAATGCTCAAAATACATCACTTAGAAGAAATAAAGTCAGGCAGCTATTTCTGATGCTAGCCAATTTATCTACGGTTCTTAATGTCTGGGGTCATTACCTGGTTAACGTGTATTCCCTGAGTCCTGAATGAAGATTCATGGCTGAGAGGTCCCGATGCAGCCACGAAGCCGCTTGTCCCGCCCTGTCTTCCACGTCACAAAGAGCGGACTAAAAAAAGCAAAACACAAAACATTCTCCAGCCCCAAATTAATCACGGATAAGAGCAAAACCTTTGGCTTTGTCCCTATTCATTTCTGTTATTGCCAAAAAACCCCTGTTTTTGGACTTGCCAGCTACCCGAAGGACTCTCTGCCTCTCTGGAAATGGCACAGCCCCTAGCTGGAAACAGGAAACCAACAAAGCAGCAGGAAAGGTTCCGTGTAGTGCTTCCCACCTTCCACGCTGACAGCTTTAATTCACTTTGCCACCACATTTACATGCTGCTTTCCTCTTCCTCTGCCCAAGACTCAACTTTTCCTTCAAATTCTACAGTTCCTTCTTCCCTAAGTCTATTTATCCCCGGCAGCCATGCTCCCCAGCTTTCATGACATGCCTCACCTGCACAGCCCCCTGTTCATCTGCAAGCCCATGTTGCTTCCATGATCATGTCTGCCCCAGACAAGTACAAATATTTCTGCTTATAAATTTTCAGAGAAAAAGAAGTTTCCTTAAAAAACCTTTTTTATTTTTATTTTTTGAGACGGAGTTTCGCTCTTGTTGCCCAGGCTGGAGTGCAATGGTGCATTCTCGGCTCACCACAACCTCCGATCCGTCTCCTGGGTTCAAGCGATTCTCCTGTCTCAGCCTCCCAAGTAGCTGGGATTACAGGCGTGTGCCACCACGTCCAGCTAATTTTTTGTATTTTTAGTAGAGATGGGGTTTCACCATGTTGGCCGGGATGGTCTGATCTCTTGACCTCATGATCCACCTGCCTCGGCCTCCCAAAGTGCTGGGATTACAGCCGTGAGCCACCATGCCAGGCCTTAAAAAACCTTTTTTTAACAAAAACCTTTTTAAAAGACTTTAAAAGGCCAGGTACGGTGGCTCACACCTGTAATCCCAGCACTGCGGGAGGCTGAGGTGGGCAGATCACTTGAGGCCAGGAGTTCTAGACTAGCCTGGCCAACATGGCAAAACCCCACCTCTACTAAAAATACTACAATTGGCTGGGTGTGGTGGCAGGCACCTGTAATCCCAGCTACTCAGGAGGCTGAAGTGGGAGAATCACTTGATCCTTGGGAGGCGGAGGTTGCAGTAAACTGATATCATGCCACTGTACTCCAGCATAGGCAAGAGTGAGACTCTGTCTCAAAAAGAAAAAAAAAAAAAAGATTAAAGAAAAAAATAAGAGATGGAGGGGGTCTCACTATGTCGCTCAGGCTAATCTTGAACTCCTGGGCTCAAGCGATCCTCCCACCTCGGCCTCCCAAAGTGATGAGATTACAGGCATGAGCCACTGTGCCGAAACCTTTTTATTAGCAGAGTTGCCATTTTCTGTTTCTAGGCCAAAGTCATAGTTCATTAAGCTGTATCAGACTGAGAGTGACAGATTTTTTAGCAAGAAGTTTCAAGGACTGTTCCCTCTTCCTGAAATCCCTCCACACTCCTAACGCCCTTACCTCTTAGATTCTTGAGTTAATCATTTCTAGAGGTAACTTAAGTTTTCCAAGTTATCTGCTTTGATCACTGTTACAAAGGCTCCCACAGCAGTTCTCCCATCTGGCCATTTTTTTCCTTCCAATAAAGCACCTGCGCAGCACCAGCCAAAGCTGCAACCCCAAAGCCTACTCAAAAACCCTTCAAGACAAGGCCTCCACTGCCTGTAAGATGGAAATGCAAAGCCCTGAATACAACAGCCTAAACCTTCCCTAAACACCCACATCACCACCTGTTCTTCCAAGCTGCGTCTCTGTCTTGCATGGGGCACCCTGGATCTCACTAAGGTTGGGATCTCCACCTGCTCAGTCAGGTGTTTCCTAACCATGTTACCCCAGGGTGACACTTCCGTAAACACCGAGCACACTTCCCTCCACATCTCCTCTCCTCTGACACACTCACAGAGGAACAACTTCCCCTTAGCTCTGTGCATGTGTGATCTGCCAACGTGACAGGTCTCCCAAGGGAAGAGGTTCTTTTTCTTCACACCCTCTCCATGCCCCAGCCAAGGTTTTGCACAGCCTCCGTATGGCAACCAACAATTGAGAATGAATAATCTCATATCAATGAATGCTCCAAAAGCATACCCCAAAAACTAAAACAAAAAAGCGGTAACGCTCTTCAAAGCCAGCTCAGACCTGCTTCCAGTTCTGAGGAAGAAAATGCTAGCACGGATTTCTTCACTTTATACATACTGCTTATTTAAGTCAGAGACCAGTAGAGGGCTTGGGACGAGGAACAAAGAATCTTGAACTAAAAATCCTGAAGCAGATTCTGACCTTCTTAATGGGACGTCAGTGGCGCTACAGGTTTACCAAGGGATTGCTCATGAACAAAGTGAGGGAAAACCCCTGTTAACAAAATCACAGATCCCAGTGAATGAGAGCTCCTGGTCTCCAGCCTGGTCCTCAGACTTCCAACTCACCTAAACTTCAACACTACAGGGGTCCCCAGTGGTACAGCGTGACTTCCCCACTTGAGAGGTTAAATGACCTACCCACTGCCATGTGAACCAATAGAAGAGCCAAGAATGAAATCACTTGATTTCCAGAACATTCCTTTAACAACAAACCTATAGCCTCCTTCAAATGTGAACTACTCCCTTCCATTACTGAACCACTCAATGTTTTAAATATTGTCTGGACATGGCTCATCATTCTCTTCCCATTACCCTTTCCTCAAATGATGATAAAGCTTTCCAAGCAGAAGACCCTTTCAAGAGAATCACCCCAGCAAGACGTCACCATGCCTTCGTCGGTGCCCCCAGCACCTGGTTTACTCACTAGGGGTCATTGGTGAATCTGGGGAGCCGTGGCTGTGGGAAGCCGTAGAGGTGACAGTAGAGGACGTCAAAGCAGTAGCAGCACATCTCTGCAGTCACCACCAGATTCTTAGTGGTGTTGGCAGTTCCATTAGGCCGGGGAAGAGGGCTCAGGGCTCCCGATGCGGGATTCATTCGTGTAATGGGAGAGTTTCCAGGTCCCAGAGTTAAGTCTGACACATTCTCCCGTCCACTGCTGCTGTCCACATGCTGGTGGTTTTGAAGAGGTCCTGAACTAGAGCCGGGGACAGTTGTGGACTGATTCCCGTGACTGTGTGTTCCACTTCCAGATAATTTGGGCTTCTTGACCCCACAACAGCCTGCTGCCAACTTGGGCTCGAGTGGAGGAACACAACGTCTTTTTCCCATCCTGATTCGGTGCTCGAGGTCTGGAATGCTGCAGAACCCTAACCAAAATGAGAAGTTAAGCATTAATTTCAATGGTTAGTTAAAAGGAGAGAAAAAACATCAAAGAGAAAGAGTGTGCACAGACAGGCTACGAGCTGTCAGATTCTTTCTACCACTGCCATCTCTAGGTCATGGGGTCAAAAAGGGTCACAGACCAGGAGAAGAAACCCCTAACCTTTTCCTAAAGGGGAAATAATTTTTATTTTCCGTAAAATATCCATATGACTACCATGGATGGAGGCAGGCACCAAGCAGCTCCCTGCTCCTTAAGGTTCCCCAGGGCAGAAGACAAGACAGGGTGGGGCAGCAGCCAGCGTGAAGCTGGCTGAGGACATTTCCAGACCGCCTGGAAGGCTGCGCGAGACCTGTCAGACTCATCATCATGATGTCTCTACCTTTTTTAGAGGCTCCAAATTGAACCATCCTATTTTTAAAGAACTCCAGAGGAACTTTCATGCTTTTCCTTCTTAACCACATGCTTCTGCATTTTCCTCGTCACTAACTTCAATCTATCTTCCTACCTGCAGCCCCAAACCACAGCAAGGATAAAAGCGGCTGGCTGTCACTCCGCAGAGGGCGCACCTTCTAACACGAAGCTCCCACCTTTCTGTCTTTGCAGCTTTCCTCCTCCAGCCCTCTCATTCTCTTTGGTTCCCCTATGAACTCGCTCCAATTTCTGTATCTCTCCCTATCCTTTCAAGACCCCATTCAAAAAACCTGCAACCTAGCAGAAACCTTTATTCACACGAATGACCCAAGCTTCACAGCCCTTTTGTGAGGTGGCAGTGTCTGCCCTGTCACAGCCAGGCAGACAGATACAAAGCCACCCCGTTTAACAAAATGTGGTATCACATGGGCTGGGGAGCCACAGCCTCCTCCTAGCTGATGATGCGAAGGGTTTTTGTGTTTTGTCTTTAAAAGCCCAGGGGTAAAAATGTATAGCCATAACACTACCAAGGTCCTCTCTGTTGTCTGAAAAGTGTCACTCCTCAACAGAATCAGGAAAATAGAGCCTAGTTATTTCAATGTTGATAATACTGAAGTTTCTAAGTATAGAAAACTAAGTGTTCTCTCAAGTCATTGTATGTTATTGTTTTGACCAGAAAAGAGAGAGAAAGAAGGGGGAGTCGGGGGAGGGAGAGAGAGTTCTGCATCCTGCTATGTAAATTTTCCCCTGTGACTTGGACGTGTAACACATAATTATCTTTTTAGGCATTGATCTACAGATAGTATTTCGGTTGTAAATTCTTCAACCTTTTAAAGTTCAAATTAAATATTTACACACCCATTTGCAATGCCATTATTTCTAAACAACTTGTCACTTTATGCTGAATGATATAAAGTTTTTACAAGGATTATTTATGTTCTTCATATATGCTGATCCATAACAAAATACACATCTAGGGTATTTCTGACTGAGATCAAAGCTCTCTGCAGCCAAGGAATAACAGCTTGTACACTTCAATGTCTGGCTTGAAATAGAGGCTTTTTTAATTTCTTTTTGTTTTTTTTCTCTTTTTTTTTCTGGCTTGAAATAGGGTCTTGTTTCTTTTCTCTCTCTTTCTCTCTCTCTTCCTTTTTAATAGACAGGTCTCATTCTATCACGCAGGCTGCAGTGCAGTGGCACAATCACAGCTCACTGCAGCCTCCAACTCTCGGACTCAAGTGGCCCTCCCAAAGTGCTGGGACTGAAGGTGTGCAACACTGTGCCCAGCTAATTTTTTTTAAAGATATGGGGGTCTTGCCATCTTGCCCCGCATGGTGGTCTCAAATTCCTGGCCACAAGGGAGGAACCCCCCATCCGCCACTGCCGCTGGCTGGACACAGTGGCTCACACCTGCAATCCCGGCACGTTGGGTGGCCGAGGCAGGAGGATCCCTTGAGCCCGGGGGGTTTGAGACCAGCATAGGCAACATAGGGAGAACCAGTCTCCACCAAAAAAAAAAGGTACGTAACACACACACACACACACACACACACACACACACACACACACACACACAGGACTTACAATAGTGACTGGTATGTGGTAAGCACCCATACTTTTAGCTGCTCTTATCACCTGGGTTCTTGTTCCACTGCTATTTAGAGGGCAACTCCTGCAGGGCCAGTATTTGGCTGTGCACTCTGGACTTAGAGCAGAGCTTGCACACAGGTTACACTCTTCAAACAGGTTTCACTGAATCTTCTAAAGCAGTCAGCAAGGCAGATGATGCCACCATCATTTTACATCGTCCACACTGCCACTAAGTGACAGAGCTAGAATTTTTTTTTTGAGACAAAGTCTCACTCTGTCGCCAGGCTGAAGTGCAGTGGTGTGATCTTGGCTCACTGCAACCGCTGCCTCCCAAGTTGAAGCGATTTTCCGTACTTGGTCTCCTGAGTGGCTGGGACTACTGGTGCGTGCCACCATGCCTGGCTAATTTTTGTATTTTGAGTAGAGATGGGGTTTCACCATGTTGGCCAGGTTGGTCTTGAACTCCTGACCTCAGGTGATCCGCCCACCTCAGCCTCCCAAAGAGCTGGGATTACAGGCATAAGCCACTGCGCCTGGGCCAGAGCTAGGATTAGATCACAAGCTATGCATCAGGCTCTATAGCCTGTGGTCTCACCAACCACAAGGAAGAATGAATCCTTCTAATAATATCCACTGGATTCAGTCTCTTTGTTTAGGGCTGGATTAAAAAAATTAAGTTCTGGGCTGGGCGCAGTGGCTCATACCTATAATCCCAACACTTTGGGAGGCTGAGGTGAGAGGATGCCTTGAGCCCAGGAGTTGGAGACCAGCCTGGGCAACAAAGTGAGACACCTGTCTCTACAAAAAATAAAAAAAGTAGCTGGGCATGTGCCTGTGGTCCCAGCTACACAGGAGGTTGAGGCAAGAGGATCACTTGAGCTCAGGAGGTCGAGGCTGCAGTGGGCCATGTTTGTACCACTGCACTCCAGCCTGGGTGACAGAGCAAGGCCCTGTCTCAAAATAAATAATAAAAATTTTAATTCTAGGGTATGTTAAGAACTAATCTAACAACTTATAGACTCTTGACAACAAAAATGGAGCTGGGAAAAAAATGTGAAAAACCAAGCCCAAAGTCAACATCTCAGCCATTACCTGGAAAATTATCACCCAGTCCCAGGGTCATTCGAATCCACAATGGGTGTCACTGGTCTAAGTTCTCACTTGCCTCTACTTTGTGAGCAACTGCGGGCGGCAAGCTAGAGATACATACAGGTTAGATGAAGCAGCAGGACCATATCCCCAGAGAGCTGGTGTTTTAACAGGGCCCTGCAGCTCTGCACCTCTAGAGACCTCAGAATTCAAAGACTCAAAGAGAAAGGATGAAATGCATAAGCTAAAAAAACCTTTCATCATTCTCATTAGACCACACCACGCCCGAAGGGGAAAGCTAAATGTCGTGAGATGGAGGCAACAACTCAGGTGTTCTCTGGCAGGTGGTATCACCCACCTGGCTGGTGAAACATCCCGTAACAGAACAACAGAAGGGATTTTCAAACCATACCAGTGCAAGTCTAGAAGATTCTGCCCACACACCACATACAGTCACTGATCCGCGGTGGAGCATAACCATAGCTGATGTCTAGCGCTTATAGCTCCCCCACATCTTCCAACTATGCTTTGCCATGAATGAAACCAACCAAAATCTTGGCTCTTTAGGCCCAAGCATTTCTCTGGAGGCCACTAAGTAACCAATTCAACTGACAGTCTCAGTTAAGTTTTAGTGACCAAAAGCAGAGTTAGGTATTTTCTGCATCAAAAATATATTAGAAGGCATTTCTTTAAAAGCTTATTCCATAAATTCAAACTTATGGAAAATTTCAAATGTGAACAAACTGGAGAAAATAATATACTCCACAAATAGCATAATGGGCCCAATATTTAACAATTTCCAACCTATGGCCAATCTTATTTCATCTGTACCTCTGGGCATTACCTACTCGCTCCATCTCCCATCCTTCTGCAGAATTATTTAAAGCAGGTTTTTGAGGGGGCCAATATTTTACTTATCTGTCTACATATACCAAGTATTAACTTGATACAGTTTGCAAATTTGTCAACGCCCAAGTCTTATGCTGAATTGTAATCCCCAACGTTGGCTGTGGGGCCCGGGGGGAGCTGACTGGATCACGGGGGTGGATGTCTCATGAATGGTTTAGCACCAACCTTTGGTGCTGTACTCCTGACAGTGATGATGATAGTGAGTGCGTTCTCTCAAGAGCTGGTCATTTAGAAGTGTGTGGCACCTCCCCCACCTCTCTCTCCTGCCCCTACTTTGGTCATGTTATGTGCCTGCTCCCGCTCTGCCTTCCACCATGAGTCAAAGCTCCCAGGCCTACCCAGAAGCAGATGCTGCTATGCTCTCTGTACAGCCTGCAGAACCCTGAGTCAATTAAATCTCTCTCTTTTTTTTAAATAAATTACCAGTCTCAGGTATTTATAGCAATGTAAGAATGACCTAATATATAACAACTACAGGCAAAGAAGGTGAAGTAAACCAGGATGCTGGTAATAAACAAAGGCTTCTTGAATATCAACCACTATCAACAAATTTCATCAAAATTTTCTTTCAGTTTGAGATTCTCCAGTTCTATTCCAACAAAGCAGGCATCTCATCACAACTAAGTATTTCCCAACTCAGCTCTCAGCACTGCCCTACAAGGATCAAGAGACACCTGGTCCTCCAGCAGCCCGGCTTTGTGAGCACAGGGTAAGATACTTCAGAATAATAGCATTCTAATAGATCATACTAAGTATCCATCTGACCAGCTAAAATCAAATGCTCCACTTAATGACAAACTCTACCTCTTCTAAATCTGTGCCCACCAAACTTCCCTGCCAAACCTCATAAAACTACCAAGGATGGTACTGTGAGCATTGTACAAATTACTGTGAATCTGGTTCACCCGAAATAAAGAGGAGCCAGGCACAGAAGCTCATGTCTGTAATCTCTACACTTAGGGAGGCAGAGGTGGGTGGACAGCTTAAGCCCAGGAGTTTGAGACCTGCCTGGGCAATATAACAAGACCCCATTCTCTACAAAAAGGGAAGGAAAAAGACAAAGTTTGGTGTATATACAACGAAGACATTTCCAGGCCTTCAGCTGTTTACTTGTACAAAGCTCAGCTCAAGGGCTATGGTGAGAGTCTGCAGTAGTAATCCCCTTTTCTTCCTGTTCAATAAAAATAAGCTACAGGCATCCATATATTAGAACCCATCCAGAGCCCACTTCCCTTTTTCCCCTGCCGGCCCAGTTATGGCAGAGAACGATGTAGACAGTGAGCTCTTGGACTATGAAGATGATGAGGTAGAGACAGCAGCTGGGGGAGATGGGGCTGAGGGCCCTGCCAAGAAGGATGTCAAGGGCTCCTATGTCTCCAACCACAGCTCTGGCTTTCGTGACTTCCTGCTCAAGCCAGAGTTGCTCCGGGCTATTGTCGACTGTGGCTTTGAGCATCCATGGGAAGTCCAGCATGAGTGCATCCCTCACGCCATTCTGGGAATGGACGTCCTGTGCCAGGCCAAGTCGGGCATGGGAAAGACAGCAGTGTTTGTGTTGGCCACACTGCAACAGCTGGAGCCGGTTACTGGGCAGGTGTCTGTGCTGGTCATGTGTCATACTCAGGAGTTGGCTTTTCAGGATCAGCAGGGAATATGAGCGCTTCTCTAAATATATGCCCAATGTCAAGGTTGCTGTGCTTTTTGGTGGTCTGTCTATCAAGAAGGATGAAGAGGTGCTGAAGAAGAACTACCCGCATATCGTCATGGGGACTCCAGGCCGTATCCTAGCCCTGGCTCGAAATAAGAGCCTCAACCTCAAACACATTAAACACTTTATTTTGGACGAATGCGATAAGATGCTTGAACAGCTCACCATGCGTCGGGGATGTCCAGGAAATTTTTTGCATGACCCCCGACGAGAAGCAGGTCATGATGTTCAGTGCTACCTTGAGCAAAGAGATCCGTCCAGTCTGCCGCAAGTTCATGCAAGATCCAATGGAGATCTTCATGGATGATGAGACGAAGTTGACGCTGCATGGATTGCAGCAGTACTACGTGAAACTGAAGGACAACGAGAAGAACCGGAAGCTCTTTGATCTTCTGGATGTCCTTGAGTTCAACCAGGCGGCGATCTTTGTGAAGTCTGTGCAGCGGTGCATTGCCTTGGCCCAGCTACTGGGGGAGCAGAACTTCCCAGCCATTGCCGGCCGTCCACCGTGGGATGCCCCAGGAGGAGAGGCTTTCTCGGTATCAGCAGTTTAAAGATTTTCGACGACAAATTCTTGTGGCTACCAACCTATTTGGCCGAGGCATGGACATCGAGCGGGTGAACATTGCTTTTAATTGTGACATGCCTGAGGATTCTGACACCTACCTGCATCGGGTGGCCAGAGCAGGCCGGTTTGGCACCAAGGGCTTGGCGATCACATCTGTGCCTGATGAGAATGATGCCAAGATCCTCAATGATGTGCAGCATCGCTTTGAGGTCAGTATTAGTGAGGTGCCTGATGAGACAGACATCTCCTCCTACATTGAACAGACACGGTAGAGGACTCGTCCGATTCTGGAATGTGATCATCTGTCCTTCAGGAGAGGACATCAGGGTGGGGGTGAAGGAGACACTACTGCCCCCATCCCCCGACAGCCCCACCCCATGGCTTCCGTCTTTTGCATCACCACCACTCCTGAACCCCCATTTCTATTTGTCAGAATTTTTTTTTGATAAAACTAAAAATGAAAAAAATAAAATAAAATAAAATAAAAATAAGCTAGTTAAAACTAGGCTTCCACCAGATGGAAACAATACTCGTACGTCATCAAAAAGCAGGCAAAATCACAGGAGCCACTGTTTTACCTCTTAAGACCTCTTAACCTTGCAGGTGCCAAATAAAATGTGCCCTCAGTGCTTAAAGTCACTGGCCTTCCTCAGTTACGCCGCGGCGTCCTCATCTGCCCTGTGCTTGCAGGAGTTCTCTCCTCTCCGCCTGATGTACAACACTCAAGGGGGCCCTGAACTTCATTAGGGCCGGCAACAAGGGACCCTCAGTAACTCTTCCTCCCTCTCTGTGGGGGACACTGACCACTGGCCTGCTATTTGGGGCAGCTTACAACTTAAAAATTTCAGCCTGCACTGAACTCGGCATCACCCTGAGCCTGAGAGGCCGCGGGGTATCCGTTTCTCACGGCACCTAACATGTGCCCTACATATAGTACACACACGCGTGCACACACACACACACATGCACACACACTGCTGACTGTCACCAACAATCTCATCTACACATCTATTAATTTTATTTAAGTTTACCCGCTGACAGTGGAGTACTGCAGAACCTGGGGATGACTGAATTACAAGTGCCTATTCTTATCAACAATCTCCATTCTAGTCAGCTCAAACCAAGGGATAGTTTTTTTTTTTCTTTTGGGATAGTTTAATAATTATTCATAGCAAAATGGATAGCCACTGTGGATAATTCATTTTAAAAATTAGATCAACTATCACCTAAATTCACTTCTTGGTCCAATGTATGCTGGTAGCTATCGTCTTTGCTAAAACACACCAATAGCTGTCAGTTCTGGAACTGGCTTCTGGTGCCACTTCTAGGTGGCTCAAGGCTTTCCTTTGATAGGTCAGACAATCTAAAACTGCAGTTGGGAAGAATTATTTTTTCCTTTTCGAATGATGGAGCACTTTCAGAACTAGCCACTGGAGAGCTTATTTGCCTGGGTGGCCATTTGTGGTTTCAGGGATTAATACAAACTCTTTCTCCCACACAGTTTATATTTACCAACCAGGTATTGAGACTGGTATTGACACGAAGATGTGATGATGCCCTCACTCATGTGTCTGGGTGGGCAAAAGGACCTTCCTCTCTCACTGTGGGTCCCTTCTAAGGCTACTAAGTCCACTGAAAGCAAGCTCACAGTTTCCCAGAGCAGCTCCCCCTCTTCAGGGGACAGAGCCTAGATTTTGAGGTTACAGTCTCATCTCTGATCCCAAATCTGACTCGTCATATACCAGCTACGCAACTCAGGCAAGTATTCACATCTCCGTGGACTTGGGGTCCTGCTACTACAGAGGTTAATTTGTGAGCTGTGAAAGACATGAAAAGCACCTGGCAGTTCCGTGGCATGTAACTACTATCTATTAAGTGTCTGCTGTTACCAATACTACCCTACCCCACTGATAAAAGTAACGTTGGTTATAAAAATAACACAGCTCTGAGTGCTTACAATTTCTAGAGAAATAAATGCCCTCATAATACAATTCCATTAAGAATGACCTTGTAATCTAAAAGAGCACATTATTAACATGGGATTACTACTCTCATGACCTCTTTGGAGAGTAATGGCTTCTAATAAATCATTTACTGTTTCTTTTCATCCTGAGATGCCAGAAAACACAGAGAAAAACACTTGGCTGTCTTGAGAGTTGTAGAGTTTTATTCCACTAGAGTCCTCATTTAAGCTTCTAAACACACACTAGAAAGAGACTACGCTTGCTAAATGTGCTATTATTGTAGACGTCTTGATACATACTGAATACCAATAAAACTGTTGTCAAAGCAGTAAGTGTCAACCACCAGATTAAAATAAATATCTAAGAAAGCCTAAGAGTGGGGGGGAAAATCTAGATTCACATTTTGAAGACAAGCCTGAAAACAGCTTATTCGAGACCACGACCTTATAAAGATTTGGGAGGTGGGAAAGAGGCCAAGAAAAAGGGGTGTCTCTGTATTTTCTTTTGTTATCATTTAGCATTTAGATGTTTGCTCAAATCAAGCTTTCCACAGAAGGGAATAAGCTGTTGTTTCCTTTGTGACAGAGTTGAGCTGAAATTCGATTTAATAATTACATTACGGGTACTGCAATGGCACCTGAGCTATAATTCTGTCCTACTTATGGAACTATTCCAGGAAACAGTCAGAAAAACCCACATACATTCTGGTAACCATACCAAATAATCATTTATTTATTTCTGAAATCCCATTATACACACATCCAAAACAGTTGGTGTGTGAAAATTCTCCCCACAAATCACAGATCTACCTATATAATTGTTCCTTTTTGTTTTGTTTTGGAAACAGGGTCTCCTCTCCTTCAGTTGTCCAGGCTGGAGTGCAGTGGTGCTATCACTGCTCACTGCAGCCTTGAAGTTCTGTGTTCCAGAGATCTTCCTGCCTCAGCCTCCCAAGTAGCTGGGACTACAGCCACCACACACTACAACCACCACATGGCTAATTTTAAAAAATTTTTCCTTTTGTAGAGACAGGTCTCAGTATGAGACCAAGTTGGTTTGTTCACTTCTGGCTTCAAGCAATCCTCCTGCCTCGGCTTCCCTGTGTTGGGATTTACAGGCATAAGCGACTGAGCCCAGACTTTTTCTTTTTTAAAGAGATGGAGTCTTGCTATGCTGCCCAGGCTGAAGTGGCTATTTACAGGGCTCAAGCGATCCTCCTGCCTCAGCTTCTCACGTTGCTGGGGCTACTGATGCAAGCCACCATGCCTGGCAACAACTGCTTTTCGGCTTTACAGATTTTTAAAACCGTGCAGAACTATACATTCTCTTTCTTAGCCTCCCGAGTAGCTGGAACTACAGGTACATGCTACCATGTCCAGCTAATTTTTGTATTTTTAGTAGAGACGGGGTTTCACCATGTTGGTCAGGATGGTTTCGATATCTAGACCTCGTGATCCACCCGCCTCGGCCTCCCAAAGTGCTGGGATTACAGGTGTGAGCCACCACGCCTAGCCAGAACTATACATTTTCATTTCAACTTAGCTTAAAGAAAAACATGTATCTACAAGTGGAAACTTCTGTTTTTCACCTCCCCCTCCCTTTTCTATGTGGCCTGTAGCAAGTGGCCAGATTTTTCTGGGCCTCAGTTCTTTCATTTGTAAAATAAAAACATTTATCCCCTGCATCCATCAGAGGGGCTGGGAAGCTCCCCTGAGAAGTGAAGCACTCTGAAAACTCTCGTAAGTATCAGCAATCAACTCAAGGGGACACAGCAGTCATAATTTTTTTCCCCAGAACTTCAAGTTTACTGTGTAAAATTTTAATTATTTTCAAATCTGTGACGGGATTGTCAAGAAAATATCATCACTATGGAGAATTTAGGACAAAATGTTCCAAAAGTCTCTGAGGACTGAAACTATAGAAAAGAGAACCAATCACTGACTTTGATCAGGAACTGCACTAACCTCTGAGTTAATTACCCTAAAAGTTAAGACAATCTCTTTGGCTGTATTGAGAAACTAATTTGGGAAGGGTGGGGAGCCAGAAATATAAAGGAAAGATCATGCCACACTACCACCCAGCTAGCTCACTCTAATGGCAGTATGGAAAACAAACTTGTCTTTGCATATTTAAATTATTTTAAAAGAGAACAAGTGGAAAAACCTCAACAACATTAGGACCCCCCCTTATGGAAAAAGAAAAATACAAATTAACAAAATACACCGACATTTCAAAATCCTAAAGCCAAAAACAACAATGAAGCTCTATTCTAAATATGTCCAAGATAATACTCACTGAAAGCAGAAAGTTTGTATTGCCAGAGGAACAGCTACAACAGAGGAGGGGGAGCTACTTTGTCTCTGGAATGAATTTTCTTCCTTCCGATTCCATTCCTTCTTCCTGTACCTAAGACGGAAATGCAGGTGCAGTGAACACACACCCAGGTAGTGCAGAGGTAAGATATGGTTTCTGAAAAACCACAACTCGACAGAGCAATTTCGGGGGGGAGGGGGTGGCGCATATAGCTAGGGAACGGATTCTCCTTATTTTCAAACCTTTCAAACTCTAAATCTGAGGCAGCAGTGCAGTCCCATTCTCTGAATCATCTCATCCTTAGCGTCATCAGCAAGAAGGGAGGACACTGAGAATCAAAGGTTTTATTTACTGAACTTGAGCATGAGACGCACATTAAAACTTCCCCACCACCAATGCAGAGCAAAAGTTGCTCTCAGGCCAGGAGAGACCATTTAAAGGTTCTCCGCCGGTTTCAGAACACAAACAAATTTCCCAGTCCTCTGCACAGATAGCACTGAAGAATTACTGGACAGCATGCCAGAGGCAGGGACCTGAGGGCAGGCCATCTTGCTATGCCAGGAGGAAGGGATCATTGTTGCTAAGAGTCACCCATCCTTACTCTTAGAATCGAAGAAATCTCTTCCTGATCTCTTCACCAACTCTCCCCACTACTAGAGAATTGAGCTACTCCCCAAAGATGTAAGTAAACAGGAGACTGTTTACATCTCCTGTGGGTGGGGAGAGGCCCCACCCACTCTATCCTAGGACAGGGCAGTGAAAGAGGATAAGGCCCAGAGGGGATAAGGGGTGAGGGAGCGTGGCAAGGAGAGGAGTTCAGATCAGGACAGGGAATGGAGGAGGGCAGGGAGTGAAGGGCAAAACCCACAGCCTGGGAAAGAGAGAGGAATGAAACCCAGAGTGTCAGGTGGACGGATCACGGAACTGGGGGCCAGCGGAGGTTAAGGAAGGAGGGCCCAAGGGTAGGGGTGGGAAAAGAGGAGGAGGCGGAGGAAGCGCACTTGTGAAGAGTGTTAAGCAAGAAAAGGACAGGCCAGAAAGGGGAGGGGAAAAGCAGGCCGAGGGAGAGGGTGAAAGGTGAGAAATGAGGGTGTGAGGAAGGAGGGTCCGGGGCGCTGGGGGAGTTGGGGGAGAGGATGGAGCGACGGGTAGAGCAGCTTGGGCCGAGCCGCGGGGGTGGAATCCAGACGCCGGGCGGGGGAGGGGGCGGCGGGACGGTGGGTGGGGGCCACCAGGCGGCGCCGGAGACCACCAAACTTTACAACGAGCGAGCGTGCTTCCTGGAGGGAGTGCAGACAAGGGGCAGAAGCGGGAGCCGAGCCTCGCAGCCCGGGGTACAGAGCCGCCCGCCCCTCCCCAGCAGTGCCTCCTGACCCCCTGCCCTCCGCGGGGACACGACCCGAGGCCCCGCCCGCCACCCGGGACCCCTCCCCCACGCTGCCCCGGGACCCTCGCCCCAGGACCGCTGGGTTCCCCTCCTGGCCTTGCCGCCCGCCCCGGCGAGAACAGGCCAGGCGGGCCCGGCGGTGGCGGCCCCAGGGAGGCCCGGCCCGGCAGCGGGGGAGGCGGAGGGCGCGGCGCAGCGCGAGTTTCCCACCTTTTCTCCTGGCCCAGACGCGGCTGGGGCGGACGGGACCTCTCGCGCTCTGCCTCCTCCTCCTGCTTCATGGAGCCATGCGCCTGGGTGGGGGCTCCCGAGAGAAGCGGGCCCGCAGGCTGGCCGGACGCGCGGCGCGGACGGGGCGGGGCGAAGGAGGCCGGCGGGCGGAGGAGGAAGCGGCGGGGCGGCGGCGGCCGGGAAGAACTAGAGGTATTCCCCGGGCGGCTGGAGGACTGAGTCGAGCCGGGACCCGAGTCCTCCGGTATCCCAGCAGCCACCGGAGGCAGTGAGGTAATGGAGGAAGAATGTAGGGAGTCCTCCAGTGGACCACACTCCTTCTAGCGAGCCGCGGAAACCATAGAGATCAGGTCTCAGCCGGAGCGCCGGCCCACTGCTGTCATGTGGCCTCCATCCATGCGCTTTATTGGCTGGCGCTGGCTCTACGATGTTGAATTTTGGACGCTGCCTGCCATTCGTGGGGCCGAGTTTCAGGCAGTTGGAATAAAGAGACACGGGGAAGACCGCGAGAAGGCCAGCGTCCCTGGCGGGGCGCAGAGTTCGCCGAGCAGGGCACCTGGCTGTCAAGCTGGCCAGCGCACTGCGCGCTGGGCCGCCCCGGAGCGGTCGCAGAGCCCGCCGGGAGTCGTAGTCCGGGCCGGGCGCGCGGCTTTGTCCGCGACGCAGCTCGGGATACGGGTCGGGTTGTCCGCCGGGGTGCTGCTGGGCCCAGTGGCGCGTTAGCCACCCAGCACTGAGCTGCCAACGGCTGTTCTCCCTAAGCACCCTCGCTCACGCCGCCTCGCCTCGCCTCGCCTCGCCTGACCGGCCGAAGCCTTCGAGAGCAGCCTGGAAGGGGCAGCTCAGACCATCTTTAAATCGAGCTGATGACGGCCCGGCCCGGCCCCGCCCGCGGGAAGATGCGCGGGGCTGGGTGCTGGCCGCTCGCCCCTGGCCGGGCCTGCCTCCTGATGCACCGGGAACGGGGCTCGCCCACCCGGCTCGAGGGGGCGGCAGGGGCCAGCTGTGTCTTTCGCTCCCGAGCCCCCAGCTAGAAGTGGCTTCGGCGGAATACCCACTGTGCAGGATTACTCAACAGGCCGATTAAGCACATTCTTCACCTATAGCAGGGCAAAGGCTTCTCTCAAAAAGAACATTACAGAATTTTTTTGAAAGAAATTTGGGAGTAAATTTACAAAATTTTTTTGAAAGAAATTTGGGGGTAAATTTAACTTAAATACTGATTTTTCATAAAACTTGGTCTTATGACAGCATTTTAAATTACAGATGGGGTTACACTAAAAGTCGTTTCTGACCTACTCCCTTACTCTGACGGCTCCAAAATAAACTTAGTCCCTGAAGCAAAAGTGAGCCCTGTTCTAGAGCAGTGTCTTTCTTGTGTAAAAAGACGGCCTCAAGCCCACATATAGGCTGTTTTGTGTTTTGCTTTTCTGTTGATGCACAAAGGAATCCTTAATATGTTTGTCCTCAAGGACCAAAGACAAGTATCTAGTAAAAAATGCAAATCATATCTAACAGTGAAGCTTTCCAGCAAAAACCTTCTGCTCTAGAATGCATAATTATGCGAGCATAATAAGATCTTCTACTGCAGACTTTCAGCATAATTACCTATAGGGAGCAAAACCCGAGTCAACTGAGTGTCTGGTGCCTCTAGGACCTGGACTTCTCAAAGAGAATGGACAAGGAGGACGGGAAGGAAGAGACAGCTATGCTTCGTGGAACAGGAGGTGACTTTTAAAAAATTTTTCTATGGCAGTCTTCTTAATTCCTGTCACAGACTTGAACTGCTTATCTGCCGTTGGGGCCACGGTTGCCAGTTTCTAACCTTCTCTGTCTGCCTGAGAAAACTAGAAATTAGATGATCATGTGGCCTAGAGCCAGACGTGCAGGAGGCAGAAAGCCAGAGGCCGATTTTTTTTTTTTCCCTAATAAGAAGGCCAAATCTCGACTTAATCAAAATAAATTTTACAGAGTGAAAGTCTTTGCAGCTGAAAGCCTTAAAACATGGCATCTGGAAGAAGGCCCTAGTCTTTTGCTCCCAGGGTGGTACTATGTAGTCATTAAACAGCCCACAGATAAGGGAGTTATTGCTCCCTGGTTATTGGGTTGCCAGGAACTAAATGATGGAACTAAGTTTCACTTGAAACATTCTCAAATTAAAACAAAAACAAGCCTTGCTTTGAGCTGTTGAAAAGGCATTTTACTGAGAAGATCCAGATGCTGTTGCTGTTCTTAAATGTTTTTGAAAGGCAAAGGGTCAGGACTTTTCAGAAAGTCACTTTGAGGTCACCTCACATCAGCAAGCAACAGTCTGAACTGATGCAAAAATAAACAATGAAATTACGAACAGGGAGGAAGAAACTAAAATGAGGGTAGTTTTTGCCATAAATATGAAAGAGGCTGTCTTATTTATCTTCTCATTTCCTGTGCATAATACAGAAACCTGGTATGTAATAGGCATACATATTATCTGTAGCCTGACTGAATAAATGAAGAAGGAAACCAAGAAGCAGTGGGCAGATAATATACTTGGGAAAGGAGAACTGCAGAGAAGCTGGGGTGGCTGAAGACCTTTGCATGATCCTCACA
The DNA here is from genome assembly GCA_036589455.1 of Ateles fusciceps. NCBI lineage: Eukaryota > Metazoa > Chordata > Mammalia > Primates > Atelidae > Ateles > Ateles fusciceps. The sequence continues at coordinate 420,867 of JAZHEH010001297.1, forward strand.
TGTCACCCCAGTCTGCTGTGACATAGCTGCACTACTCATCAGAATACCCCAAAATGAATTGTCTGCCTCCTTTATGTACAGCTTTTACCATTTCCTATCTTGAATGATTAAGAATATGTAGTAATGGTTAAGAGACTCCACTGTGGAATCAACCTGCATGGCTTCAAATTCCGGCCCTGATAGTGAATACCTGTGAACAGGTTACGTCAGTGACTCAGGCTTATCATCTGTAAAATGGGGATAGCATTCCTGCCTCATAGGGATGTTATGAGATTTCAATATCAATAAGTCTATACGTTGTAAACCTTATCAGATTGGCATGGCAAAAATGCTCAGTAACTGAGCTTTGTGAGCATTCGAATGTTGAGATCCGCATGAGGGTAGCCTGCACACTGGGCATATACATTCCTCTGGATTTGCTCCGTGTGTGAGCAGTCAATGATAAGGTAAAGGCATTTGCTAACCAATAGGAATGAAATAAGGTTTCACAAGGGGTCTTGGTGGGTGATGTAGATTTTGTCCGTCCCGTTTGTCGCATTTCTCAACTTGAAGTGAGTCTGGCCTTGGTCTGCATCTGTGCTCTCCTTTCCACAAAAGGCAGGCCCCGAGAGACTCCAGAAATGGCACCTGTCTCCTGTGTGTCCTCCACCACTTTGTCCACTGGGGCACTTCAAAGGTATGATCAGTACTTATTAAAAGAAAACTTTGTACATACAGATGTCTATATAGGTTGACTCTTTCAGAGGTATGAAGTAGTTTAAATAAACAAATAAGCCCTCCAGTGTTTTTTTGTTAAGCCATATTACTCTGAGAAGGTTTTCTTTTTTTGTTTGTTTTTTTTTTTTAAGACGGAGTCTCCCTCTGTTGTCCAGGCTGGAGTGCAATGGCGCGATCTCAGCTCACTGCAACGTCTGCCTCCCAGGTTCAAGCTATTCTTTTGCGTCAGCCTCCCCAGCAGCTGGGACTACAGGTGTGTGCCACCGCACCAGCGTTTGTTGTTTTTTTTTTTGTATTTTTAGTAGAGATGGGTCTCACCATGTTAGCTAGGATGGTCTTGATCTCCTGACCTCGTGATCTGCCCGCCTTGGCCTCCCAGAGTGCTGGGATTACAGGCATGAGCCACTGCACCTGGCCTTTTTTTTTTTTTTTTTTTGAGACAGGGTTTTGCTCTGTTGCCCAGGCTGGAGTACAGTGGCAGCACAACCATGGCTCACTGCAGCCTTGACCTCCCTTGCTCAAGCAATCCTCCTGTCTCAGCCTACCAGATAGCTGAGATCACATGTATACAGGACCACACCCAGCTCATTTTTGTATTTTTTTAGAAAATGGGGTTTCCTTATGTTGCCCAGACTGATCTCCAAACTCCTGGGCTTAAACAATCCTCCCACCTTGGCCTAGCAAAGTGTTGGGATTGCAGGCATTAGCCACTGTGCCCAGCCTGAGAAGATGTGTTTTAAACTTTGTATGTCACTTGGGTACAGAATTTAACATTAAAAAAGTTCGAAACTTCTAGTACTACCAATGAAATAAATGAAACAGAGTGGGAGAGTTCAAGTCACACGTTCATTTATTATAAAAATACTCTCTAAATGGCTACTCTGTAACCAGGCATTTTATATTGCTTATTTGTTGAGATAGGACATACATGTTTAGATTTCACACATCTCAAGTGTACACAGCTTGCCCAATTCTTACGTTAGTATCCATCCATGTAACCACCATCCAATTTAGGATGTGGAATATTCCTAGCAGCTCAGAAGGCTCTCGTGCCTTCTCCTAGTTCCTAATCCCCCCCTCAAAAGATAACCGTTATTCTGACTTTTATCACTATAGTTTTGCCTGCTGTTGAATTCATGGACATGCAAATAGACTCATACTATCTATACTCTTGTGTCTGGTTTCTTTCTTTCTTTCTTTCTTTTTTGAACAGAATTTGCTCTTGTTGCCCAGGCTGGAGTGCAATGGCATGATCTTGGCTCACTGCAACCTCCACCTCTTGGGTTCAAGCAATTCTTTTGCCTCAGCCTCCCGAGTAGCTGAAATTACAGGCGTGCACCACCATGCCTGGCTAGTTTTGTATTTTTAGTAGAGATGGTTTCTCCATGTTGGTCAGGCAGGTCTTGAATTTCTGACCTCAGGTGAGTCTGCCTGCCTTGACCTTCCAAAGTGCTGGGATTACAGGCATGAGCCACTGAGTTCAGCCTGTGCCTGGTTTCTTTTGTTCCACATTATGGCTAGGAAATTCATCTCTTTGCTTATGTGCAACTATAGTTCTTTTCTTGGATGCACAGCATACTGTGCCATTTAATGCACATTGAACAATATGCCACAATTTGTTTATCCAGCATTATTTTTAAAGCAATCTTGTTCTCATCCCTGAGTCTAAAGATTTAAGCTTTTTTACACAATCTCATGTTGTTCTACACGCCCAGTAAGGAGATTGAGATGGAAGGTAAGAAACATACGGTTCCTTCATGCACACTAAATGTAGCAGCTCACTCTCAGATTTCCATGATTAAAGATATTGGGCTGAGGCCGGGCACGGTGGCTCACCCCTGTAATCCTAGCACTTTGGGAGGCTGAGGTGGGCAGATCACAAGGTCAGGAGATTGAGACCACCCTGGCTAACATGGTGAAACCCACCTCTACTAAAAATACAAAAAAAAAAAAAAACGCCAGGTGCACTGGCACGCACCTGTAGTCCCAGCTACTTGGGAGGCTGAGGCAGGAGAATCACTTGAACCCAAGAGGCAGAGGTTACAGTGAGCTGACACCACGCCATCACATTCCAACTTGGGCGACAGAGCAAGACTCCATCTCAAAAAAACAAAAAAAAACCTTCTCAGAGTAATATGGCTGAACAAAACACTGGAGATATTTCAGAGGTATACAGCTATTTAAATAACCCTATGCCTCTGAAGTATTCAACCCATGTAGACATCAGTATATACAAACATTTCTTTTAATCAGATAAGTACTGATCATACCTTTGAAGTGTGGGAGGCTGAGATGGGAGGATTGCTTGAGGCCAGGAGTTTGAGGCTAGCCTGGGAAATAGTGAGACACTATCTCTATAAAAATAAATCAATAAACATGCTTGTTTTATCCACCGGGGTCTAGTCAAGAAGGAGTTATTTCAGAGATAGTAATGCACCTTTGTTTGTCTAGCCTCAGGGCTATGCTACCCACCCTTCTTCTGCCATAATCTTACCTATAGAGACTTGAAACCTCCTGACATCCCACAGAACATCACATTGATTGATTACATTGGTGCCATGTTGTTGAATGGACCCAATGAGCAGGAAATGGTAAGTACCTTAGAATCATTAGAAAATCACATGTGTAGCCGGGCGCGGTGGCTCACGCCTGTAATCCCAGCACTTTGGGAGGCTGAGGCGGGCAGATCACGAGGTCAGGAGATCGAGACCGTCCTGGCCAACATGGTGAAACCCCGTTGCTACTAAAAATACAAAAATTAGTTGGGTGTGGTGGTTCGCACCTGTAATCCCAGCTACTCGGGAGGCTGAGGCAGGAGAATCACTTGAACATGGGAAGTGGAGATTGCAGTGAGCCGAGATTGCGCCACTGCACTCCAGCCTGGCAATAGCGCGAGACTCCACCTCAAGAAAAAAGACCAAACAAACAAAAGAAAATCACATGCGTTGCAGAAGGTGATAAATAAACTCTGATTCTGATTCCAAGTACTGTATCAGTTAGGGTCCGAGAAAGAGAAACCGCATTAGGCATTTCAAACAAAAGCAGATTTTTGGTCACATGGTTAGAAATCTAAAAGAATGAAGGAGATGTTGAGGTAACCCAAAAGGAGCAACTGTAGGAAGCAGCTAGACCCTTAGGGCTGGGAGAACAAAAAGGAAGAATTGGCATTACTGGCACCTGGGAACTTGGGCCAGTGTGGAAGAGCCTGAGGAGTGGAGAACTGGGACCTCCTGCACTTGCTGGAGGGGTGCCATCGTTGAAATCGGGAAGAGATGTCCTTTTTTCTCCTTCCACCGTCTGGTCTTCCCCAGTACCTCCCACTGGTAGAATCTAAAAGGAGCTCAGGTGGCAAGAGTATCTGGGAAATGTAGTTGTAGACTCCTGGGGCCCAGCGTTGAGCAGAGTGGGCGTGGCCCGAGCAAGAATAGGGAAATCAGGGCAAAGCCATCACCTCAAGGTGTGACCAGAGTGAGAAGATTGCATCTGGCTCTTCTGGCAATATGCCAGGAGCAGCTCCTCTGGCTTGGTTGAAACCTTAGAAGTTCTGGGCTTACTCCCAATAATGCTGAAAACTGTCACCGTCCTTAGACTGTTTGGAGCTCAGGGCTTGCTGGCACTCCTGGACTCCTGGTTCCCAGCATGCAGCAGGGGGAGAAAAGAACCCGTCTCAGCCATGCTTTCCCTTCGGGAGCCCTCTCTGAGGCCAATGAGGTACATTCCAAGAATTAGTGCCTTACACATGTTGCAAGGACTCTCTTAATATAGTGAGTTTAAGTTCAGCGAAGGAAAAGCAAATGAGAACAAGACTGTCTTATTCACCCTCACTGTTGGTAGGAGGCCTTGTGCAGATGCGATGGGACAACAGTGAGAGCCAATAAGCAATTGACATCTTTAACCCCATAAGGAGAGCAAGGACCTGGGACCCAGAAGGAAGAGGCTGGTGAGAGAAGCAAAAACTGCAGGCATGGACATGATACGTATAGAGGACAGCCACACTAAGCTTTGAGGTTTCTTGGGGACTAGAGAGAGTAACCTTTTGAAATGGAAATCACTGAACAGTCACAGAGAAAGTGAAACCGTCCAATGACTGGGGGTGACACC